>JAUPFT010000013.1:970816-1509621 GCA_036936625.1 Parnassius smintheus behrii
CGTCATTAGCGCTCCATTGTTCTTATCTACTTATCTATTGTTCATTGAATACCGTCATTATCTATTCTTCCTCAGCGTGGTGCTATTGTTCTCCTTTGTTCCTATTTACACTAATCTGACTCATCAATAAAACACATTACCTAATTTTGTTAAAATGTTTATTTACAAAATACAAAATCTTATTACTTATTATCTATAAAATAGGAGCGAAACATCTCATCCACTAAAATATCGGTGTACAATGTGTTCCCTGTAAATATACTCGTAAAACTATGCATTGAACATCCCTGAAACTTATATAGCAAATACATTAAGCAATATTCGCCACAAACTGAAGTCCACTCATTCTGAATCCTATCAACATTCCAGTTCCATCTTTTACAATTTCTTTTAAAAACTCTAGATGATATCGTACAGGTGCCCGTCCGAATGAATCAAAATATTGACCGACGTCATTCGTATTGATATATAAAGCTACCCAATATGACCCTGGTTTATCATGTGTATCCAAATTGCATATTATATACGTTGGTACGTGGGTGTACATGGGCAGTTTATTGGCAGCATAAACATTATTTTCTAGAGTGGGGTGAATCTTTTTCAGATGTTGTCGTATATCTAGTGTATCCATGATATTACTGCTATTAGTAGATTATTACAGTACCAATCTACTCAATGACTAATATAGGAATGATCATTTATAGTGATTTCTAAATATTTAATTGCATTCTTTGTATTATACAAAACGTATTTGAATCATCAATACACTGAACAAGACACGACAGGAAGGACGAAGGAATGTTGAGATAAGCTTGTTGACGCATAAAGTTACTATCAATTCTACTGCAGAAATTCTTTAGATTAGAATTATTACTCTATGGTACTATATAAGACCAAGCAACTGCAGTCATGGAGTTAGTGTATGGTCGTTTGACCGCAGTGGATCCATCAATACTACATTTGTGTTACTTCAACGCATCAAAGGCCATGGATGTAAGTGTTTATTCTATTGACAAACTTACTTTTCTTTCTGTTATTTTCTTACGTGTGTATGATTTAGTGTTAACAAATTATATTTAAATATTATGTGTGTGTATATGATTAAGCCGTGGTAGCTCAGATGGTTAGCGCAAAATGTAAATTTCATAGTACGCGACCCGGGTTCGATCCCCGCCGGCACCAATTAAATTGTTAATTGCAATTTTAAGTGCTGATTTACCACGTGCTCAGCATTGAAGGAAAACATCGTGAGGAAACCTGCATGTCTGAGAAAATTTCGAAGGCATGTGAAGTTTGCCAACACAGCGCAGCGAACATTTCCTAGCCCTAAAACCCTCTCAGAAATGAGAGGAGGCCTATGTTCAGCAGTGGAATTTAATAGGCTGTAACTTTAACTTTTTTAACTTTTATGATTAAGTGTTAACAAATTGATATTAACATGATAACTGTGTTGTTGCAGAAATCATTGAGCTTCGATGAAAATATCTATAAACAGTATTACTACTCGCCACTCTCCCCTCAAGAAGAGAGTGATGACATCGTCATTAATAATAACACATGCGATGGTGGAAAAAGAAAATCGCAATCGATTGATCATTTTTTTGAAGCTGAATCAAAAATAAAAAAGAGGAAGCTGTTATCATCAACCGTAGCACGAGCCGCTAGAGATGGTGTATCCTACATTTCTACTAATTCTGACGACGGAGACCAAGCGAAGCATCTCATCAAAATTTAAATGTACGATATGAAGAAGCTATCCAAGATTCCAACTACTGATCATTGGAAACATGCTTCCACGAGGATTAAATATTACGTAAAGACTAATAAGGATAGCATCTACGACAACACAAACGCCCTCGTACACAATATTACAAAGACAATAGCAGAGAGTGAAAAAGTTAAAAAATACTTTTTTAACAATGACAGTCATTAGTTGATCATTAGTGAATGTGATTCTGTTTACTTAAATTACAGGAAGACAAGAGCAGAAGGAAGAGATGAGTGTGGCATACGTGTACAGAACACATCATTGAAGAACAAAACTACAACACTGAGTGGAGATGAAAACGAGAAGAATATGCAGTACTCAAGAGCTGAATATCCATTCTTCAGTTCAAAATCTAGCCGGTTGCTCAGTTTCGAAAACCGGCCTCCCGTTATGCGACAGAAACCTGAAGATCTTGCAGAAGCCGGTTTCTTTTATACTGGCCATGTAGACAGGACCAAGTGTTTCCATTGTGGTGGTGGTTTAAGAGATTGGGAAGATGATGATGATCCTTGGCAGCAGCATGTTCAGTCGTTTAGTCAGTGTGCTTATGTAAAATTTAAACTCGAACAGAGTTTTGTATTAGATTAAATAGAATATTTATAAAGAAATTAAAAATAATATATTGCATACAATTTGTTTTATTTAATTTTATAACGTTTCACATAGTTACATACACACAAAATGCATTATACATAACACATAAAATCTAACACACAACACACATTATAACCTTAACTACAATAGTCTACAGTAACATTTCTGTTTTTATCTATCTCAATAATATTATCAAACTCAGCATAAACTATACAGTTAATTGTTTGTATTAGTGAGGATTCAAATCGTACTTCTAATCTTACACTACCACGCTTCATGAGATTGCAATGAGCTGATGAGTTGGCTGATAAATCAGGAGTTAAGTCAAATGCTAATAGACAGTAACCTTTGGCATACTGTTCACAAGATATTCCATTTCCTTCATTAAGAAAGTGAATACCAGTTCCCGAGAATAGAGTATGATATGCTGATGTAAATACGCTATTATTAAAAGATGGTTGCAAAGCTTTTGAAGGTATTTGTTGACCATCAATATATAAGCTGAAAGAATTAATACCATAGTTTTCAAAGTTAAATGGATTTTTAGTAAGGGAACCATTAAATGCAGAATTGTTCACAAATCCAATTATACATCTTTTGGGTACCTGCCCTAAAAATATATTATCAAGAGTTTTTCCTTGAACACCCGATGGAATTGTTAAAAATTTTACTTCAGCTCGAGTAATAGGATATTTAGCAGTGGTAGAAGCTAAAACTTTTTGATGTGCGAGTAATACACTTGGAATAATTCGTGCTCGTCGAACAATAAGAGTTGCGTCCGTAATGCAAACTTTAAACATTACATCGTTTGACCCAGCAATTAAATTAAAGCTCTCTCTCTTGATCGAATGAAATTTAACACTCATTTCAACACCATTAATTAAAAATTTATCTTGGTTGTAAATGTCACCGTGAAGATGACCAATCATTTCTATTTCCTTACTTTCACTAATCAATTCCTGTCTTTTAACAAATCCTATGTTTTTACCATCCGTAGAATCCATTTTTCCTGCTATATCATCATACCAAAGACTACAAGTAAGATGAGATTGTTTGGCAGCCGGAGCATAGTTTAAAAGGGTTTCCATGTATGCTCGATATGCATAGGTATTATTAGGTGGTGATACGTTTTTGGTTTAAATAAACATCAAGTTGACTAAAAAGTGAATGCAGCCAATTATTTACAGGTGCTACTATTGTAGTAGATATCAAGTTAGTTGAATCTTGATTTAATATTTTTGCCTTTATGTGGAGTAATGTATGAGACAAATCTATATAGTCATCGCCTGTCCCAGGAACTTGAAACTCGATAGGTCCATCATCACCAAGAGATGAAATTGGTTTATAATGAATCCACAATCCATTTTCAATGCTAGTTTGTGTAGACGGTAGTGCAAACAAATCCAATTCTGACTTAACGCACTCGCAAGAATGATTATGAAGGAAAGACATATTTAATTTTAAAATATATCTTTGATATTTTTTGGTTTTAGACCAAGTTTTTTCGCAGCTTTCACTTTAGCAGTTAATGGTGGAATGAACGAGGTCAATCGTTTTCTTTTAGTTTTATACCCAGATCCCGTCACGTTAAATTGATCAATTTTCTCATCAGCCTTTCGTTTTAAATTCGTACTAACTTGCTTTAGACGATCTTTTATTGAGGCTTCCATAGGACGCGCTTGAACCATATCCGATAAAAGTCCTACTCCAGCGCTTAATGCCTCCTTACCAATCACTCGAGCACTTATGAAAAAAAGTTAAAGATACCATTCGTAGTTTATGCTGATTTTGAAGCATTTTTAAAACCAATAGAATCATGTTCTAACGATCCTTCCAAACCTTTCACACACAATATTCAGAAACATGAAGTACATAGTTTTGGTTATATATAAAATGTTCATATGATGATAAATTATCAAAATATGTAACATATAGCGGACCCAACTGTGCACAAGTGTTTATGGAAAGTTTATCTAACAATCTCAAAGAAATAAATAGACTTCAAGAATATCCTCCACTTCCGCTAACAAATGAAGACAAAAACCAAATTTCAAATGCAACCATTTGTCATATTTGTGAAACAGAGTGAGCAGAACATTTTTATGATTTTGATTGGTACACCGGTAGTTTTATAGGTGTTGCTCACGAATCATGTAGCTCGAAGTTCAGAAAACCTCGTTATATACCAATATTTTTACACAACCTTAGTCACTATGATGCTCATTTTATTGTTCACGCGTTAAACTTTTGTGATGGTGAAGTCGAAGTTATCCCTCAAAATAAAGAAAAATATATATCCTTTTCTAAAAAATTAAAAATGAATAACCACGAAATTACATTAAGATTCATAGATTCATTTAAGTTCTTATCATGTAAATTAGAAGTTTAGAAGAATTGGCCAAAAATCTCAGTAATGATCAATTTCAAGAATTAGGTAGAAATTATCCTAATGATGAAGATTTCTATCGTTTAAAACGGAAAGGCGTTTATCCATATGAACTTATGACTAATTATGATAGTTTAAGCCTAACATCGCTCCCCGAACAAAAATTTTTTTATAGCTCGCTCACAGATTCCCATATTTCAAATGATGATTACAATCATGCTAAAGATGTTTGGGAACACTTTGGATGTTGTAATATGCTAGATTATTCAAACCTGTACTTAAAAACAGACGTTTTACTTTTATCCAATGTATTTGAAAACTTTAGAAAGTTATGTATTAATACTTATGATTTAGACCCTGCCCATTATTACACAGCACCCGGTTTAAGTTGGGATGCAATGGTAAAATATACAAAAATTAAATTAGAACTTTTAACAGATTATGAGAAAATTGCATTTATTAGATCAGGTATCAGGGGTGGTGTATCTCAATGTAGTAATCGTTATGCTAGAGCTAATAACAAATACATGGGGGATTATGATGCAGGGAAACCAAATTCATATATCACATATTTTGATGCCAACAATTTATATGGTTGGGCTATGTCTCAATGTCTTCCTACTGGTGAATTCGAATGGATAAATCCGAATACAGAATTTAATGTGTCTGAGACATCGAACTTCGGTTTTGTTTTAGAAGTTGATTTGGAATATCCAGATGAACTTCATGATTTACATTCGGACTTTCCTTTATGCCCCGAAAACATTTGTGCAGGCAATATTAATGAAAATAAACTAGTCCCAAATTTAAATAATAAAGATAAATATGTAATTCATTATAGACATTTAAAGCAGTGCATAGAAATGGGGGTTAAATTAACTAAAATTCATAGAGTTTTAAAATTTAAACAGTCTCGCTGGTTGAAGATGTACATAGATCTAAACACAAAATTAAGAACGTTAGCAAAATCAGATTTCGAAAAATATTTTTATAAATTAATGAATAATTCAGTCTTCGGTAAGACTATGGAGAATATTGAAAAAAAGGTTAACATAAAATTAGTTACACACTGGGAGAACCAGGGCAAAGCTTTAGGTGCTCAAGATCTAATCGCTAAACCACAATTTCATAGTCTTTCAGTATTTTCGGAAAACCTAGTTGCGGTTCAGTTGCGAAAAACGAAGTTAATATACTTATAATAAACCAATTTATTAAGTGTTTTGCATTTTAGATATTTCAAAAACATTAATGTATGATTTTCATTATAACTATATGGTTAAAAAGTTTAGTAAAATCAAATTATTGTATACGGATACGGATAGTTTAATATATCATATATTTACAGATGATTTTTACTCTGATATAAAACCTGACCTTTCATCATACTTTGATACCTCAGCTTATGATACAAATAATATTTTTGAATATCCAAAATTAAATAAAAAGAAATTAGGTTTTTTTAAAGATGAAAATAATGGTAAAATCATGAAAGAATTTGTGGGTTTACGATCCAAAATGTACGCTTTTAACTTAGAGAATAAGACTATAGCCAAGGCAAAAGGGGTAAATAAATGTATCACTAAAAAGATGACCATGGATAGTTATAAGTCTTCTCTATTTAATAAAAAAGTGCAATATTATAGTATGCTTAGATTTAAATCAATTAAACACACAATTTTTACACAAAAATTAAATGAGATTGGTTTATCATATAATGACACAAAGAGGCATATTTTAGATAATAATATTGAAACATTAGCTTGGGGTCATTATAAACTGCGTTAAGTGTTAATAGTTTTTAATTTTATGTCTGCATGTAAATAAAATTTGTATTGATTGTAAAATAATGATAATAGTATAATATGACGTAGAGTTTATTACACATTTAATCGTTGTTTTATTGTAAATAATTTAAGTTAATTGTTGTTTATATTTGCGTGTGTATGTGTGTGTGTGTGCATTTATTTGAGGTTGAGTTAATTGTAAAATTATGATGTACTAATTGTGTTAGAAATAGTATACAGATCATTCTGTTTTATATAATGTTTGCAATATAATTATATTAATTGTTAACACCAACACTTTCATTTTTTATTTCACCCCCTTAGAACTTTAGACGTGTGTAATGTTTCATTTTATCAATCCGTTTACTGCTATTGTGGCAGGACCAAATGGATGTGGGAAGTCAAATTTTGTAACAAATTTCATAAAATCAGTTACAGAAATATGTAATTGTTATTTTAATCAGATCACATGGTGCTTTGATGAAACCTTTATGTAATTTAACAAATGTTAACTACCATCAAGGAATTCCAAATGTTAATATGTTTGATGGTGAAAACCCACATCTTGTTATTATTGATGATCTAATGAGAGAGTCCGATGGAAGAATTGTGGATATATTTACTAAAGGTAGTCATCACAGGAATCTTAGTGTATTTTATTTAACACAAAATTTATTTCATCAGGGTAAAGGGCAAAGAGACATATCCTGAAACTCAAGTTATATAATATATTTTAAAAACCCTCGAGATAAAACTCAAAAAAGATATTTAGCACGACAAGTGTCACCAGATAACCCAAAATTCATTGAAGATGCCTACAGGGATGCAACTCTAGAGGCGCATGGATATTTAATGGTAGATTTAAAACAGAATACCAATGATTTTTGTCGTATCAAGACAAATGTCTTCCCATTTAATGGTTTCTGTACAGTCTACGCCCCCACAAAAGAGTTTAAATACACCAAGAATCAAACATTTCAAATCATTGCTAAATGATGCATCGTCGACTCACAACGCATAAACATTTGCTAAACGCTTTGCATACTCTTAAACCAAAATATCAAAGAGCATTACTTAAAACGTGTGATGAAGAAGAAATTAACTGTATTTGTGAGTGTATTCATAACGTTTTACAAGGAAAAGTACCTCTTAAAGATCAAGATAAACAAAAATTGAATAAACACAAAAATATACTCCGTCAACTAGTGCGTAAGTGTAAACATAAACTAAGAAAAAAAAATATAATTATACAAAAAGGAGGGGCTTTCCTTACCAATAATATTAGGTGCAATATTGAGTGGATTAGTGAGTGGACTAGCCAGTTAACATGGAAAATGCAAAGAAAATGATACTTATCGAACCTGGATTGATTGAAAAATTAAAACAAGAAATAAGGTTAATAGTAGTTTATCTCGATTAGATATTGAAATGCAAAATATTATGAATAGTACGACGGAAGACCAAAAGAAATGGATGTTATATTTACAAACACTGCAAAGATACCTTCATTTTACCGAAGAGGATCGTCAACCACTCTGTTGGTCTCTCTCTCCAATTTATTTTGATACATCTAATGAAGATTCAAATGAGTCTAAAATTGGTTTTAAAAATAAAGATAGAGATCTAAAAACTTCAGTTGATGCTGAATCTTTGTTGGAGAAGAATCGATCCATTAAAAGTAAAGAAAATGTTGAAAATCCACTTTACACACCAGCTCAAATACTCAGTTTAATACCAAAAACTTATAATAAAAAAGGACAGTTATTATTAAACTTAGTTGAAACAAGTAAAGGTAAAATATATTGGGATAATGAAGGTACAGTCATAATTGATAATGAAAAAATTCCTGGAAGTAATATTGTTGATTTAATAAATGATTCACTAAGACCCTTAAAAAGAAGTGATCCAGTAGGGTGGGATAGATTTGCTGAAGTATTAAAAGATATTAAAGTACCACTTACTTATATTGGAAATCCAAAGAGATGTGAGTTTATTAACCAACTTCAAGCAAAATATCTGAACAAACACTCTGAGATTGAATTTCAAGAGTTTTCTACACCAAGCAGTAGAGATAAAAAGTCTACAACTAAAATACGGCTTGAGTGGGAAATATGGACCCCGTACTAGAAGAAATTAACAGGATTTATTATGATCCATCTACCCCGCTGGTTTTGGTAGTATTGATAAATTATCAAAAGCCATGAAGGGTAAAATGAATAACAAGCAAGTAAAGGAATGGTTAAAATCACAAGAAACATACAAGTTACATAAGCCCATTCGAAAAAAAATCCCGCGTAATGGGTACATTCTATCAAATATTAATGAACTGTGGCAAGCTGATTTAAGTGATAGTACCTGGTTCACATTCATTTTTTTTAATTCGTGTGTTTTGGGAATTATATTTAGATACAAATTACATACAGATGAAATATAAATAATATTTTTTGATCCTAGCGACATAAAAGAAAAAACGGAACTGTTTATTTGAATGAAAAATCATGAGTGCAATTATTTTTGAATTTTCGTGTTTTTAAAAAATACTAAAAAAAGGACTCGAAAAAATATATTTTCTCAAAAAAGGAAGGAACTTGAAAAAAAATTAAAAAATATCGGTCGGTCGGTCTGGGCTCGAACCGGGGTTTTACGATTCTGTGACCGCCCATTATACCAATTAAGCTATTTATAATCATTAACAATCTGTCAAAATTTATCTTCTTACTCTAACGATATTGTAGCAGTTTTTCATTGCCTAAAAACACGAACAAAAAGACATTTTCTAAAAATAAATCCTAGCTAGATCGATTTATTATCCCCGAAACTACCTGGACACAAAATTTTATGAAAATCGTTGGAGCCGTTTCCGAGATCCCGATTATATATATATATATATATATATATATATATATATATATATATATATATATATATATATATATATATTTATATATATATATATATATATATATATATATACAAGAATTGCTCGTTTAATATAAGTGATATGTGAACTTATTCTCAATATAATGATGGTTTCAAGTATATACTTTTTGTTATTGATGTATTTAGTAAATATGCTTTTGCAAGACCAATGAAAAAGAAAAACTCAGAAACAACTAAAGAATGTTTTGAAAGTATATTTACTGAAAGTAATTTAACACCTACTCACATACAATCTGATAAAGGTACAGAATTTGTTTCAAAAGATGTACAAAAATACTTTAAATCCAAAAAGATTAATTACTATACCACTAACAATCCTGACATTAAGGCCAGTATTGTTGAACGATTTCAAGGAACACTAAAAATGAAAATGTGGCGTTATTTCACTCATAATAATACTTATAGATAAATAGATGTTTTACAAGATTTAATATACTCTTATAATCACAGCTTTCACTCTAGTATTAAGATGTGCCCATGTGATGTAAATTCCAACAATATTATGACAGTTTGGGCTAATCTTTATGATAGACGGTCAAACAAACTTTCTTTAGAAAATCTCAAACCAAATTTCAATGTGGGTGATTATGTTCGAATAACTAAATATAAACATGTTTTCCAAAAAGGATACGAATCAAATTGGAGTGATGAAATATTTATTATATCTTCAATAATTGATAGATCTCCATGGGTTGTTTATACAATGACAGATTTACAAAATGAACCAATAGTTGGTACTTTTTATGAAAGAGAATTACAGAAAACCACTTAGAACTCCACCTCACAATATAAAATAGATAAAATAATTGACACTCGTTACTCAGGTAACAGAAAAGAAGTATTAGTGAAGTGGAAAGGTTATCCAGATAAATTTAACAGTTGGATTTTAGATTCTAGTTTAAAAGAAATATGAATAAAGAAAGTTTTTATTTAACTTTGCTCAGCAATAGTTCAATGGAATACTTTCCTGATAACAAGACCACAAATTTTTCAACGAAATTACCGAAAGCTATTAAATTAGAAGGTGAATGGTCGGTTGGAGTTGTCGAGTTTCAATATCCATGTACCATGTTTACTGTTCAAGATCATGAAAATGTTATATACATTACAAAATCTATGTTAATGCCTAATGAAGATGAACCATCCATAGTGTACTACAAAAAATATATTTCAGCTACGAACTATGATAACGTTGAGCATATTTTAAGAGTGTTAAATGGTATCGGAGAGAACTTGAAATTTCGCTATGATGAAATAACAAAATTTGTGTCTATTTCTGTTTTGGATAAAAATATAACATCCGTAATATTATCACCCAAATTAAGTTTACAACTAGGTTATGAACCAAATAAAAATCTCCTAGAGAGAAATTTTGGAAAGTGTCCTGCTAATTTACACTTAGGGTTACCATCTCAACTCTTTCTATATTGCGACATTATCGATCCTCAGATTGTGGGTGATATTATGACTCCTTTACTAAGAGTCATTTCATTAGATCCTACAAAATACATTTATGGTGCAAATAAAATGCACGTTTTCTCTCAACCTCACTACTTACCTGTTATGCGAAGAGAGTTCGATACGCTGGAAATAGTTATAAGATCGAGCACAGGACAAAAAATACCATTCCAGTTTGGAACCGTGTGTATTAAACTACATTTCCGAAAATTATAATAATGAATTCTCTTCGTGATCATCATAAATGTCCATATGAAAATTATTATACACATCAAGCTGGGTCAGGAGTTGGAGTAATTTATAAGGGTGCACCATACCAACGCGGTCATGGTATTGGGAGCTTCTTAGGGGGGTTATTTAGATCAGTTTTACCTTTACTTTAACCAATTCTTTTTTTAAAGTTTCACTGTTTGGTAATTCTGTACAAATGTGGGCACAATCGTATTGTTCATGGTTATTTAAACTTTTCTGAGATGGAAAGTGAAGTAGACATGCTTCGCAAATGAACATGATGTGACCGTCTTTTGAAATTTGTTTACTAACTAACCGCGATACATTTTTTATGTAACAATAGGTAATGATTTTTTGTATCCTTGGAAAAAAATAATAAATTGATATGTCTATCTTTACGATACTTTTTTAAAAATAATGAACCTACTATAGAATTACATCGTTTTCCTTTATTATATTCTAACCCAAAAACATTAATACTAATATCATTTAATTTCTCTACCTTTGCTATGTCAGAAATTTTAATTGGAAAGGAAATACCATCAAATTTAAGTTTATTTGCATGTTTAACGTACGATGATACACGATCCGCGTTTTTGTTTACGGGATATAACGCCGAGAGTAACGCCCATTTAAAACAAAAATAATCCTTGCTTTTTACATTTATAACAGCCTTTTTTAATTTTATGTCACGAGGAAGATCTATGTATGAAGTACCGCGTAGGGGGTTAAATTTATTAACATTCATGTCTATAGATTTTATGTTTTTTAGACTCCATCCACTATCTTTTTTTTCAAATGCACTAATTTTAGTAGTAATTGTGTCATTTAAAGATGAAAAAAAATATTTAAGTCATCTCCTTGACAAATAATATAGTTAAGCGTTTGAAAATCGAACGTATCATGAATATCTTTAGTTTGTTGAACAAATTCAGCATGCAATATGAAGTTTACTTTAAAAATTATGTGTTGGTGAATACACTCTTGTATTAAAAATAAAATATCATCTTTAATAGAATTTAAAAATAGTTCAGGAGTTTCAAAATTTACCAATGTCGAACTATCTACTCTACTCTTGATTTTATAAGTTAAAATCCTATTTCCAAAAGCAGATTCAATAACACTAACGCTTGATGAAGAATTATGTGAATTTAAAAGATTATTTTTGTGAACATTACTTTTAAAACGATTAGCTAAATACCGTTTCTTGATAAATATATGACTCGTTAGACATTCCACTTGATCATCGTTACTGATACTGTTCCCTGCAGAGGTAGGCACTTCTGCTTCCGTTGTTGGTTTTTTGATGATCTTGGGTTCTTTGCTGCTCGTTCGCTTCGCTCCTCTTCCAAGTTGTAGTGGTTGACTACTAAAATGTTTAAATTTATTAAAAACTGTACAAGACATTGTGTAAATTATGATCGAAATGAATGTTTATTTTACTTACTTAAACTGTGTTTCAACCATCGCACAGTGATTATACAACTCATCATCATACGATGAATCGAACAGTTGATCCTTCTCCATTTCATCACAAACTTTAGACAACTCCTGATTTAATTCGCTGTTGAATAGTTCCGTATTCTCTTCCATGGTTGTGGAGAAGAAAGCACTGGTGCACACTTCACTGAAGTTTGCCATCCTTATAGTAAAGAAGAAAATAGGTAGCAGAGTAAGTAACAGTTCAGTGTTGGTAGACCAACTGATACCCAAATTTCAAATAATGTCCGATATTTAAGTCTAACAAAGGATTAGAAATAGAATATAATGAGTACACAGAAGTAATTTAAGTAAATAGAATCACATTCACTAATGATCAGCTAATGACTGTCATTGTTAAAAAAGTATTTTTTAACTTTTTCACTTTCTGCTATTGTCTTTGTGTTGTCGTAGATGCTATCCTTATTAGTCTTTACGTAATATTTAATCCTCGTGGAAGCATGTTTCCAACGATCAGTAGTTGGAATCTTGGATAGCTTCTTCATATCGTACATTTAAATTTTGATGAGATGCGTCGCTTGGTCTCCGTCGTCAGAATTAGTAGAAATGTATGATAAACCATCTCTAGCGGCTCGTGCTACGGCTGATGATAACAGCTTCCTCTTTTTTATTTTTGATTCAGCTTCAAAAAAATGATCAATCGATTGCGATTTTCTTTTTTCACCATCGCATGTGTTATTATTAATGACGATGTCATCACTCTCTTCCTGAGGGGAAAGTGGCGAGTAGTAATACTGTTTACATGTATTTTCATCGAAGCTCAATGATTTCTGCAACAACACAGTTATCATGTTAATATCAATTTGTTAACACTTAATCAGTTAAAAAAGTCAGTTTAAAAAGTTAAAGTTACAGCCTATTAAAGTCCACTGCTGAACATAAGCGTCCTCTCATTTCTGAGAGGGTTTAGGGCTAGGAAATGTTCGCTGCGCTGCCTCAATGCGTGTTGGCAAACTTCACATGCCTTCGAAATTTTCTCAGACATGCAGGTTTCCTCACAATGTTTTCCTTCACCGCTGAGTACGTGGTAAATCAGCACTTAAAATTGCAATTAACAATTTAATTGGTGCCGGCGGGGATCGAACCCGGGTCGCGTACTGTGAAATTTACTTTTTGCGCTAACCATCGGGGCTAACACGGCTTAATCATATACACACACATAATATTTAAATATAATTTGTTAACACTAAATCATACACACGTAAGAAAATAACAGAAAGAAAAGTAAGTTTGTCAATAGAATAAACACTTACATCCATGGCCTTTGATGCGTTGAAGTAACACAAATGTAGTATTGATGGATCCACTGCGGTCAAACGACCATACACTAACTCCACGACTGCAGTTGCTTAATAATCTACTAATAGCAGTAATATCATGGATACACTAGATGTACGACAACATCTGAAAAAGATTCACCCCACTCTAGAAAATAATGTTTATGCTGCCAATAAACTGCCCATGTACACCCACGTACCAACGTAGGTATATAATATGCAATTTGGATACACATGATAAACCAGGGTCATATTGGGTAGCTTTATATATCGATACGAATGACGTCGGTCAATATTTTGATTCATTCGGACGGGCACCTGTACGATATCATCTAGAGTTTTTTAAAAGAAATTGTAAAAGATGGAACTGGAATGTCGATAGGATTCAGAATGAGTGGACTTCAGTTTGTGGCGAATATTGCTTAATGTATTTGCTATATAAGTTTCAGGGATGTTCAATGCATAGTTTTACGAGTATATTTACAGGGAACACATTGTACAACGATATTTTAGTGGATGTGATGTTTCGTTCCTATTTTATAGATAATAAGTAATAAAATTTTGTATTTAGTAAATAAAAATTTTAACAAAATTAGGTAATGTGTTTTATTGATGAGTCAGATTAGTGTAGATAGGAACAAAGGAGTATAATACAATAGCACCACGCTGAGGAAGAATAGATAATGACGGTATTCAATGAACAATAGATAATTAAATAAGAACAATGGAGCGCTAATGACGGTGGAGGCCTTCACCGGATATCAATTAGATAAGAGTTAATTGATCTGCACATCTCCGGAACCGTGCATCCTACGCAAAAATGGACCGCAGATTCGTGATCAGAGCATGCCAAAATTTTTTTTTTTAGGATCAAGAGTCAGCGAACGTCGTACTTGTACCACTTCTGACTCAGTGAGCCAGAACTGGTACAACGTAACTACTGTTAACATTTTACGGGAAGCAATCGATATATTTCGACAATTATAAAAATTGTGTTAGTTCACGTAATCACCGTAACCGCGACGGACGCGAGCTCATTAATATAACATTAACATTTAACATTTTTAACATATTTTAATCTTATATTTTTAACTTCATTAAACTGTTTTTATATAAAATTTTAATTATTATTAAACATACGTCCATTACCCGAACAATATGGGGGTTTAAGATATATAATCTACCAACGTGATTTAAAAATTGATCAAATTTTGTTTTTAAAACACGTTTAATACTATCGAAAAACAACGGAGCACGGAGCAGGTAAAGCGAATCCGTATTGACAGTTTTTATTCCTGGAGAAATCTGATTGAAATTTTGAATTAAGCTATCTCTGTTAGAATTAGGTAAATTATTGGAAATAAATATTTCACATTTATTGGTATTTGGTTCAAGACTATTATTTTTAAAATTTTGAAAAATATGATTAAGATCACTGAGGAGGTCATCTGCTTTACCTACCAGTGTACCGTCGTCCAGATACCATACATTCAGCTTGGATTTTAAATTTGAAATAATATATTGAATTCCCAAACTGAAAAGAGCTAACCTAACCTAACCTAATGGATCACCCTGCTGAACACCGACAGCAGACTCAATAATATGGTTTTGATAAAACAAGTTCGAATTTTGACTGTAACATTGCCAAACGTAATGATAAATTTCGGGGGTATTGTTAGCCACTTCTTCCAGCAGGGTTTTCCTATCAATAGAGTTAAAAGCATTTCTAAGGTCAACCTTCAGAAAACATCTGCATTAGAATTTGTTAAGAAGGTACGCACCGAATGTATCGCCGCTTCACAGCCACCTTTGGTGCCAAAGCCTGGTTAAGTAGATTGAAATTTTGTCTTAAGGTTTGAGATTATGTGCCTGCAAGCTAATTTTGAAGTTAATCGTCGAAAAGTGGAACCAACAGCAATAGGACTTCTTGCCCCATATAAGTAAGAAACGAAATTGGGATTGATATTACCAGAAAGCATAAAGTTACATAATTTTGTAATGTCTTTAAGAAGTACTCTACCGGCGTCACTGGCAGACATGCTTACAAGATCTTTGAGACGTCAATGCCACCGGCAGAGCCATTCGAAAATGACAATATTGCGTCTAAAGTGTCTTTTTCAGAAATTTGTTAAGGTTGCATAGAGGTATTAGGAGGCAGCGGTAAATTCTGAGAAGGATTGACCGAAGGATGTTTCTGACGAAGGCCTTCAAGAGTTTCGACATTATGTCAGACGACATCCTCGTTCCTCTTATGAGGAACGTCGTCTGAGAATAGAATACGGGCTGCATTTCTTAGGTCGCCATCCATTATTTTCGATTCAACTATTTTTTTAAGTCAAATTTAAGACAAGGCCGAGATAAATATAATATCTTTTAGTTGAGACTTAATTGATTTATTTACTGTTTTATTAAAATGAAAATGAGAATACGCGATTGTAAATAATGTTTGCCAACAATTTTGAATAGTGCATGATAATGCTTTAGCAAGTTGCATCCTCGCACCTCTAGGAATTCTTTTAACCAACCAACGTACCAGACGTTACTATAAAAATTGTACAAATGTTCCAAAAAAGTGAAAAATTTGTGTCATTAGGGATATTACTAGAAGGTCAGAAAATTCTACGGTAGGCTGTGAAGCCGAAATACTTTTACTATGGCATTGTTTAATGTGTATATTTAATCCCTTTTTTACCTTTAAACAGCCTACCGTCGGTACAATTTCGGCACCGTAGAAAATCCGGCTGTGAATGTATCGGAGCGTTAGTATTCATTAAAAAAGTAAAAAAAAGTAAAAATGTAAAATATATCTATAGCACTCAAAAGTCTATAACTTAGTATACATTAAAATCTTGAGAATAAAAAATAAAAAAACCTAGTTCTCGAGCTTTGTTTATCTCCTTGAAGCAATCTAATATTAATATTGTGTACGATGAATCACCAGGCGTTGCATCTTGAAGTGACCTATAACTATAACCGCTTACAGTTGACGGTATCAGAGTTTCTTTTGGTGATAAACTCAGTTATAAAACGTTCAAGCATCCTAATAAAAACGCGGCATTAGTTGTTTTCTTGGGATCAGAAGAAGTGTAGTGAACATTGATTTCGTTATTTTGACGTTGTTCTATTTTCTCATTTAATATTCTGCAGTATTTGTAAACACACCCAAGATTTAAAGTTTCGAAGTCAGAGTAATAGTACTCATAAATTAATTCATAATCTATACAAAAATAATGTATGCCAGCAGTACTCTTTATAGTTTCTCTCTGGCCTTATTGTTGCAAAATGCAATATATTTTTGATATTCGGCCATAAACAATATATCGTTATTTTGTGTCATCACTTCAGGCAAACGAAGTTATAAATATATTATCACATATTCATTAATATTGAAATAAGTATATTATTTACACAAAACATTATTTTTCTAAATCTCGTAAATAAAATGTAAAATCCCTTCGATCTGAAAGCGCAGGCGTGACCAATAAACAGTACGTGTTATCACGTAGACAGAGAAACTAGCGAACTACACTTTGCTAAACAACTTTGACAGTTCTTAGCGATCTAAAGTGTTTACAAGTTGGTTTAAGTGAGAAAAAAGTGTTTTGTGAGCTTAAGATTGGTGAATCTCGTTCAGTTTAGTTCTTAGAACAATTACATTTTTTATCTAATTGTGTTTAAAAGTCATAAAGATTATTGTATAACCTAAAATTACGTTATCGTCCTTTCTCACTCAGGGCCACGCTAATCATTAGTCTATAGGTTTCTCTGTCTACGTGTTATTAGGTTGCCAACAAAGACATTTAAGTATGTAGTATAATATATATATTTAAAAATCTTTGGTTACCAATCAATAGGATTCTCGACAATTGATCGTCGCCTTGGCAACAGCTGCTTTTCTCGATGACGGCTCTCCAGCGTAGTGATTTCAAAAATTTGCAAAACAAAAAAGATGTCTCCACGTAAAAACTACACTTCTCTCAGTATTAATATCCGCAGCCCTCCGCTCAAACAGTAGCAAACTTGGTTTGATTGTAAGTCCAAAGTCCGGGTTTATTTTATATTTTCAAATTGTATTCTTTCTGAGGAGCTTAATTTATCAAACACGTCACACATGATTTTTTTTTTGATAAGTGTTCAAGATCATCATTAAAAAATCGTTTAAATTTTAATACATATTTATTTGTTCAACTGGGTGCAATTTGGCAATTTCTTAATAAGTTGCATGCAAAAAACGATTGAAACGATTGAACGTCAAAACACATCTCGAGTTGACATTTATACGTGTGAATTGACGTGTTAGTGACATTTTAGTGGCTACGCGGGCTCCGCCCACTCCCCCATTCTATGTTTTGTATGTATTGTAGTATTCTATGAAATTGCCGTATTTAATGATTAATTTTTAAAACTATCTGTTCCTTGTTTGATTCGTCTCCGTAAAGGTATCTTTTTTGTGTTGGGTGTTTATCACATGTCACAGCAAATTTGAAAGTTCACACGATAATTTAACATTGCACATGGCACTTTACCCACTGACCTCTATACAACATGTAACAAAAACCCTGTGGTTCCCGTTAAGTGCCTATCAGAATCAGTATTCAAGCGTATAGAAATAATTAAAAAAAAAACACATTAAAAAAAATAATTTTAATGAAAAAAAAATTACTTGCAAACTGTATGTGGTTTTATTATCTCTGCATTGGCCGAGGAGTAAGGAGGAGTCGAAGACCCCTTATTGCCGATACTCGTGTGAGTTAGAGGTAATAAAACCACATACAATTAGCAAATTATTATTTTTTTCATTAAAATTATTTTTTAATGTGTTTTTTCGAAAACAAAACAACACAGTTAACGGGAACCACAGGGTTTTTATTATATGTTGCATATACAAGTACGCTGTATATATAGAGGTCAGTGACTTTACTATATACGGAGCATTATCCACAAGAGCCATCCCATTTTCCTATAAATCCTCACTCTCCCACCGTTGTCGATACTTCTTTTTAATGTGTTTCCTTTTTTTTGTCTTTGCAGTGAAGTAGCCTTAACAGTCACATTCACCATATTATCGATTATTAATTACAATAAAACATATAATATGGAATTATTGCACTCACGACTGTAATATATTTTGATTTTAAGTATGTCATATTTTCTGGAAAAAAATTGTGTATAGCTGTACAATACGGCAATTGCATATCAATAACGACTTTCGGATAGACTAACTAATATATTCTACTGACAGCACAGAATATCAGAACACTACTTAGTATCGCGAATCGGCCTTAACCCAGTATCTGCCAGTAATTTTTATTACTTTCTGCTTAGTTTTTATAAACAAGCTATAGAGCACGCGTTGGCGTAAAAACGTTTAAATATTTTTAAAATTTTAGATTTCTGAAAAGCAGTTAATTGGCAAACAAATGGGTGGTAGCAATAAAAAGGCCCAACTGAAAGTCCAGTATCATGAATTTCGTTTATTTCATCCATTTAATGCTTCGTACATTATAGAAAAAAAGGGTGGACTGCTCAAGCTGGTTGGAGATGAAATACCAGAGCTTAAATTTGAAGATTACACTTATTTAAAAGCGATTAAAACACTAAGTAAATTCGGCAGTTATGTATGAAGGTACCTACATAATTATGTGTATGTTCACGATTTTCTCAAATCTAATAGATGTCACTTAAATATACATTGATATTAAAATTAAATATCTGTACGTAAAACTGCGAACAAGCAAACAAAAAAAAAACAAGTATGTCATGAGTTAACCCTTTTTAAGAGGTAGTAAATTAAGAAGAATTTTGTGTTTGATTTATAAACATTGTTTTATAAATTCGTACATGTGTGTACCTTATAATTACGCATAGGCGTCAATCTTGTCTTTGCTATATATAATATAAACTAGGCATGAGAACGATATATCAAAACGTAACTATAATAACGTTATGTTATCAAAATATCATATCTTATCGATAAACCTAAGTACATAACCATTATCACATATGCAGCCAGAACTAAGTAACCAAAACGTACAAAAGTTACGAAACGTAAAACGCAAACTGGAACGATAACGATATGCCAACACGGCCCACGAAATTATCCGATGTCCTTCGTTGATATTCGTTGTTTCACGTTCTTGCGATGGTATCATATATACGTATAGAAAGATATTTTTTTTTAATAGGATAGGGTGACAAACGAGCACACAGTCCACCTGATGGTAAGTGGTTGCTGCGGCCTTGCGGCGGATTACAAATCAAAATGCAGATGCGTTGTCACCCGTGAGGACTAGGATGGAATGCCTCGTTTCCAGTAAAAAGGGTCTCCGGTTCACTACACTTATCGTATACGAATATACGAAACACAGCAGCATGAAGCTGCTATTTTAAGCTGGTATGCTGTGAGTTTCATACGACGAGATAGATAGCACGTAAAGCCGTCGGTCCTGCGCCTGATACCTCTCAGGTCGTGTTGAACTGCCGTCTCAACGCTCTATGACAGTGAGGCAATGCAGGATGCACAGAGTACATTATATATACCTGGAATAGAGTTGCTACTCGATTCCGTGGTACAGAGACATCTATAGTGGAGTTGTCGAACTAAACGGACGATATTCTATATATAGTACAGCCCCATCCCTGGTGTACTGATTATTTTTAATTAATTTTACAAGATCACATAATTCAGCAACTAACTAGTTTTGTGCATATAGGCACAAAACTAGTTAGTTGCAGAATTATGTAATCAAAGGTAAATCATAAAAAAGAAAACTCAATTTAAAAATAATAATCATCTTTATTGTAATTTACACCCATAACCAGTAAAAAAAAATTAAGAACTAAGCAATCTACACAATTTCAGAAATAAATAAATAAATGTCGATCAATCAATATATTTCATCAAAGTAACAATTTTAAATTAATAAATCCAACAGTAATTAGACAGTAGACAGTAATGACAGTATACAAAGTAAATTAATCGAAATCAAATATATATATTATAAAAATAAAATAAGATGTACAAATTACAAAAAAATAGTACAATAGACAAAAAGTTGACAATTTTTATAAAAAAAAAACTTAAGTATTCAATATCTTGAAAACGGTTAGGTTTGATGTATGGTGTTTCATAGTCGTAATAGTCGGTAATGATGCAAATTACAACCCCCTAAAGGATCTAAATCGACTTAACCAATATAATTTATATTGAAATATATATACAGGGTTACCCTGTATATTCAATATTTATCTACCACCATATTTCAATATTTATCTACTATGTTCCACTTGGCACTAACATTTGATGTTCCCTGGTCACATACAGTAGCAAGGATTTTAAAGCCAGAGCCCTTCAATTTTCTTACATTTCTTTTAATCATTAAGGCTAATTCATCTTTTTTGTACTGCGAGCACAAAATGAATATGATATCGGCTGTTTATAGTTTTTAGAATACCTCTATTCTAAGTTCAGTCCTCACTACATCACCATTGTCAACTAAACCAGCAATTGAAATAATACTAGTTTTTACGGATTTTATCGCGTATATTTAACTACATATAAATACCCGACGATCCGGTGCTGTAAAGCGCTCGAAACGTCGGATATTTATATAATAAATATACGCGATAAAATCCGTAAAAACTAGTATTATTTCAATGTGTAGTGTTCGCGTAAATGTAAGAAATCATTGTGTAAACCAGTAATCTTGTCATTTTTCCTGTCATAACCAATATGTGGTGTTAAGGCCATTTCATCAAAAACCAGTGTACACAATTTATCATTGGCTTTCATTTAAGATAGATGCTTGCTTCTTAAGCTGGTAAAATATGTTTTCATTTATACCAGTTATTAAGTTTAAGTACCGAAGAATTTGTCATACACCTTTTGAATCCAAGTACTGGACCGGAGTAAAATGTTAAGTAATATTGCAATACCAGCATTGCGTATGAGAGGTTGGTAAAAATTTGCATTAACATTGTAATGATCTATTCTTAATATTATGAATGTTATAGTTAATATGGAAGTTCGTTCCTCAAATAATTAATTTTACTATCAAACATGAATAATTGAATGTATAAATTTTGAATCAGAATCAGAGCTCGTCATTGTTGGTAACCAATCACAGCACGTCGTGCAATTAGTTATAAGATCTGTCTGTTTAAATTTTGATTATTACCTGATACACACTGTTAGCAATAAGACGACTTAAATATAACCAACAAACGTTCAATAAATCAATCATTGAAGAGCACCTGCCTCCCGTTCCTGTACAGTCACCTTCAAGCCTGAAATTAAAATGACAAAACATTATATTTATATAGACCAAGAAAATTTGTACTATAGTTTAGTAAAAATAAATTTAATTGTAGCAAGTTGATTGCATTTTGAATCATAATTTGGAACATAGTAGATAAATATTGAAATATACAATATGAAAGGGTTACAGGTTAAGTCGACTTAGATCATTTAGGGTGTTGTAGTTTGCATCATTACCGACTTTTTCGACTATGAAACACCATACACGAAACTTAACCGTTTTTAAGATATTGTATATTTTAATAATGCAATAGTGGAGTACTTGTGCAGGCGAAACATGATGAAATATAATGGCAAAAGTGATAAAATATGTTTACTTATTGAAATAAAAAAAAAACATAAACACTCACGCCTGTCACCCAGAGGGGTAGGCAGAGACTACGGACTTCCATTTGGCACGATCCTGACATACCTCTTTCGCCTCCTTTACATCCATATATCTACGCATACATGCTCGTCGGTTAAGGGTACTTCTAACGTGGCCCATTTTCAAAATATCGCCAATTTGGTCGATAAACTTTTTTCTAGGGCGTCCCTTCCTGACTCGGCCGTTCACATCTGCCATATAAATTTGCTTAAATTAAATTTGCAACTTGATATTAAAGCTTTACCAGAACCAGCACAAAACCAAGTGGGACTTTTTTAAATAAAATTAATTTACAATATATTATCCTCAATTTAATTTATACAATAATTTTTATTTATAAATAATATATTGTCAATTTTAACTTACTGGATGTTTGAGCAGTAGTTGTCCCTTGCACATAACTTGATGTTGAAGCAATTTCTTGTGTATAACGTGTTTTAAAAGTATTATTTTTATTTGTAACTTCAGCTAAGGGTGATATCTTAGCAACAGCACCTGTAAAATCAATATATACAATAAATTGTACTTGAAATATATTGACAACTTAAGAATAGTACAAAGAGAAATGTGAACTGATGGCTCTAATAAAAATTCTAACCTGCTTGGGTTTATTAATTGCAAAGATTAATTCCTCTACTACCAATCGGCAAAAAATTACAGCATACACATATTAGCCATGTAGAATTTGAACGACTAAGGCTGAAGGACTACCAACATCTTCCAACAGACAATATCAAACAACAAATACCACAAGTAGCATAACAAAATAAAACAAATAAAAATGAAGCTAAAAGTTACACATTCCATTTTATTAAAATGGAAGTTTATTATTAGTATTAGTTGTACAATAGAACACCTGTGAAAAATATGCATACTATAATGTAAATTATGGATCTTACAGCAATGTCGAATTTTACAAAGACGGAGGCAAATCAATAACTTCTCTTGTGATTAATTAAGTTTGGTAATAAGACCAAATGAAATACTAACTTTTTTGTTCTGTTTCTTATGAATACTGCACAAAGGAGACAATCATTTTTGGGCCCACTAGAAATATTAACGTCACTTAATGGTATTTACACCAAAAAAAGACACCAAATTATAATAGTAAATGGTCTATAGATTTTTCGAAAATGTAAACGGAAACAAGAAATCTGAAAAAAAATTAGTTGTTTTGACATTCGTGTTCTGATCATTGGCTAAGGTAATGTAACATTTAAAAAATTATTGTCTTAGAGATGTGCCGTGATAACTCGGAAAAAATCGACTCGAGTTGAAATTCAGGTAACTCGATTTAAACAATTCAAATTAGATGAACGAAGCTGTGTCAATATTTCACAAATTATTTTTATAATTGTTCTTCCATACAACACAATTATTATTACTACGCTTAGTAGGTAGTTATATATTATTTTTGGTATGCGTATCGACATCTTCATAAAATAATATCACTCTAACGTTATGACGTAAGTCTTAATGTTATTAATAATTTGACTATCCAAAGTATATATAATCAATTTATATCATATATAACATAAATTGATACAACAATATATACATATTACCTAATATCAATTTATTTATTACATAATATATCAATAAATTGCTCGAATTAGTAAGTCGATTTCATCACTAAATTGTAGACAAACACTGCATTGGCCGTAAGATAAAGATGCGATTCGAGTAGAGTTTTGCGACTCGAGCCACTCGGGTTAATTTACGAGTATGTATGTATATCATTCTAGTTGTACACTAGTTTTTGAGTAAATCAACTATTTACAGAAAAGTTTATCACTAGAGTTGAGATCAGCGATTACTTTAGTTAAACCATTTTTAAATATGTACCTTTATAAATAAGTAATATGTGGCAACATGAAATTAAAACTATAAATCAATATCATAAATAAAACTAAGTTCAGGTTTGTTTACAACATGCCAGATGCAAGTTTGAATTTGGATGCAACTTGTGATGTCACCCGCAGCGACTTATTATATATACAAGTAAATTAATATCTATATAGCACCCTCTGAATCTATACGATGCGCCGAGTTAACTCGGTAACTCGGTAAAATTTATTTTCTATCGATTATCGAGTTGGACAAATTCACTCGATTCACTCGAGTGAAATAAAACATAGTTGGAGTCGCATCATTATGGTAAGAACAAAATGGAGTTTTTTATTTACAAGCATTATTAAACTAATGTTTAAGAAAATATGGATATTATCAATTATCAGAAAGGTTAGCCAAATATTAATTGACACAAGTACGTATGTTTTTCTCTTTTTAGTTTTTGTGGTAAAATTCGCTAATAGAATATAAGAGTTTATTAATTTACACCTATTCTAGGTTGTGAAAATCTATTATTGTTTGTATATTTTACCTCAAACAAATACAAATAATAAACAGGTCTTAGAACCTTATTAGTTTCTTAAAAGTGACAAAGTATTAAGTTTATTTTATTAGTAAAATCTAAATTAAATAATAAATAGAATGCACAAAAGAAGTTATTATAATGTTAAAAGAAAATTAGAATCTTTGGGTCGAGGGACTTAAAAGAGTGTTTTGAAGAGCAATTCATATAACTGCATTTGTGTACAAATAGGTAACCTTATGTATTCAGCAAGTTGCTTAATACTAAATGGCTTTTTTGTTAAGCCAGACACAGATCCTGGATTTATACCAGCCATAGTAGATAGGCAATATAAATGTTACATATATTTATGTGTAAAAAATGTAGTAATTATTTGTACTAAAAGCAAATATAAAGTTTAATAATAATAGTTTCCATAAAAAAGTGTAATGGTTGTTTCTATTATGTTTCGACAGCTGTGTTGTTCACTGTGCAGAAAGGAATATTATTTTGTCATCTAGAATCAGATATACTTAATATAACAATAATATCTTTGTCTACTATGTAAGTACATGAAACCGGTAAAAATAAAATGTGAGACAACTTTTACATGGTTGAATATTACTGATGTTAATCAATAATTACTGCTTCTGTATTTGATCAGCTGGAGCTGATTAATGCTGTATAATTTATAATAATTTCTTTATTATTTAACATATGAAAAGGCAGATATAAGAAAATGCTCACAGAAATATGTAAATACAGTTTATTGACATTGAAGGCATAGTCTATCTCATATCTCTTATTATTAAAAATTTCCTTTTAATTCCTATATAATATAGAAAAAAATAATATATTGATAAGTATTATTATTTAGTTAAGATACCTTTACAATTGTCATTAACTTCTTTTCAGGTGGATCGCTTAGAACAAATCTGTATGCCGTGCAGGCTGAAAACTTGCAGAGACAAAAAGTGTATGGATATTGAAGACAACAGTCTTATATTATAATTGAAAATTCCTTCTGATTGCTTACAATATCATAAATGTACATGTTACCATCAAGTTATTTTCAAAAAACCTTCAGAAATATATCTAACACTAAAATGTTTCTACCTATGTCCGTTATAGACAAAACATCAGAAACCTTCCAACCAATTTAAATGAAAATGTTTGTGTGTGTTTGGATGGATTCCTAGATGGTTTATATTTACATTTGGACTCGGTAGATGGCACTGTTGTCGAGATCCATAAATCACCAGGGCACAGCTGAGGCGCATCGCTAGTAATAAATACATTTAAATTAAGCCTGTGTTTTTTTAATCCTTACACATGCAGTTTAAAACATCTTACTTCCTCACTATTTATCATTGTGTAATAACATAGATAAGGCATGTTAATTCCTAGTCATTTTATTATGATATATAACTACTTACTAATCAACCAAAACATTTTAAAATAATGTCTTGACCCCGTTCCTGTCTATATATGTCAGTCAATCATCAAAGTTCAAAAAATGTATTAAATTAAGTTTGTATAAAAGGGGTTATTATAGTATAAAGGAATTTATGGCTGACAATAACCTGTGGGTAAGGTGATCGCTACCAAGCTATTTCTAATTTGTTCTGTGTTGTTAATTATGACATACATGATTGTAAGCTGGCTTTTTTTAAAAGACCTACTGGGTATTTTGCTGGTTCTCTTCAAGTCAGAGGTTTTTTTCCGAACCAGTGGTAAATTAAAAAAGTGACTTTCAATAAGTATTATTTATAATCTAAATTGAATAAAAGGTTTCTGTTTCTGCACCTACTACTGTTAATAGAATACTTAAATAAATTATGATTTACAATGATAAATACAATTACCTACATTATATTTTGCTTTTTGTAATACAATCAGTTTAAAATGTATCTTACTGTGTGTTGGTAATATCATAAATATAAATAGACATTATCCCTTAGCCATCTTGGTATTTAGAATTACACTCACAACCAATCAATACATGTCAAAGTTAGAATCCATACGACATTTGTGCATAGACAGGCACAATGTTTTGCCCGAACTAGTGAAAGGTTTTACATCGATTTTAAAATATTTGTAAATGCTGAATATACCTACAGCTTAGTTTTATATGTACTATTATTGAAGACATTATCCCTTAGCCATCTTGGTATTTAGAATTACACTCACAACCAATCAATACATGTCAAAGTTAGAATCCATACGACATTTGTGCATAAACAGGCACTATGTTTTGTCCGAACTAGTGAAAGGTTTTACATCGATTTTAAAATATTTATAAATGCTGAATATACCTACAGCTTAGTTTTATATGTACTATTATTCAATTGTCCACTATTTTAACTTATAATACCGATGAATACTACTAGAAAATCGCTTTCAGTTTGTTTTTAGGTTATTGTTAGATTCATATTTTATTTGTTAATTTCTCAGGACTCCGTTTAGCTGCAGTAAAACTAATAATTTTATTGTAATCTATGGATTATAAGGAATAAATCGACATGCATTTCATTGATAATCTTTAAAATTTGTAGTGGGCCCATTCTCCATAGAAAAATTGATTGTCTCCTTTGGGCATCTAAACTTTAAATATGATATTCTAACATTGAATGAAATGAAAGAATGGGATATCAAATTGAAGATCATCATAACTTTAAATAGATACTAAAGGACAATATGATTAAAAAATAATTAAACATTGAACATAATCTACAATATAGTATGTTGGTGCAATATATATTCTCATTAGTACTGGAAAAGATCTTTAGATCACTATATATTTGTTATTATAACATAAACTCATGTTTCTTCCCAGTTGTACTCTGAGCAAGTTTAATATTTATAAACTGGTGTAGATTTTGATATTCATATGAGCTTTGAAAAAGCCTTATTTTATAAGCTTTTTATTATCATTTGAATCAAACTGTTAATAAGAAATAACAAACTTTCCATAAAATTGCTTTACATGTCATACATAATATTTCATCAACATGGAAGTTGAAAATTAGTATTGCAGAACATGGTTTAACAATGATTCAAAATTTATACATTCAATTATACATGTTTGATAGTAAAATTAATTATTTGAGGAACGAACTTCCATATTAACTTTAACATTCATAATATTAAGAATAGATCATAACAATGTTAATGCAAATTTTTACTAACCTCTCATATGCAATGCTGGTATTGCAATATTACTTAACATTTTACTCCGGTCCAGTACTTGGATTCAAAAGGTGTATGACAAATTCTTCGGTACTTAAACACATACATATCATCTAAGCACAGAAAGTTTCCACCAACTGCTTGAACCCGTGTACAAAAGCGTGTTTAATCTTTTGTAGAGTTTGGAAATTTGTGAAGTATATAGCCATCTTCACCTACAAAAAAAATTAATATTTTAGAAGCGTTTTTGAAAAGTGTAATGACAGTAGTATAAGTAGTAGTGTTATAAGGGTAATTCTTTAGTAATCTGCTGCACGAATTATTGGTCGCCGAGTGGACGGGTAGATGGGGGGAGGAGTAGGAACCTCCCCCTAAAAGAATTAAGTGCCGGAAACCCCCCCATTTTTTATGTATGTAAGTATACATAGCAAGGTATTGGCTCTAAGGGTGGAAAAGTGATGCAGAACTCTTGGGCTACCTGCGTCTGCGCTAGGTATCACATTGTTGCCCAAGGTGACACTGACTTATATATAAAATAGAAAGAAGAAATAATATATTGACTGGTAAAACCTGTAAATAATTAGATTTACTCACAGCTCTTGGTACATCCTGAAACACAGCAAATTTTATCCGCGGCCATCACTAAACTATACGAACTATGGCCGAAGGAAAGAACAGATAATCGAAGTCCCTTTCACGTGCATGGGCCACTATATTAAGCAAAGATAATCAAAATCCAAGAATAGCCAAGTTGTAAGAAAATATAGGAAAAATATAAAAAATTCAAAACATTCAAAGCACAATCGTTACGTCAGAAAAACAAAACGCCAATGTCAAATTCAAAAACAAACAAAATGGTGGTAGAGGGTGCTGGTCACGTTTAGAAATTAAAACACCAATATTCCATCTTCCAATTAAACGAATAAACTAGACTTAAAGCAGCTAAATCTTAATAAAATTAGTTGTTTAACTCAATTTCTGGTGAAAATATCTAAATTCACATTATTAGCACGTGAATTTAGTCAATGTGATACGATCATTTAATTTGATTTAATTATCTAAAACAACGCACTTCCGAACGTAAACTTACTCCAGCGCTGTCCTTTGGAGAGTTGTGGAACTAAATATGCAATGCCAGTTTCTATAGAACAGAAAAATGTTCTAACTACAAAGGCCCTGGCAGGATGTTTCGAACACTATTGTCCTGTCCTGCGCAAATGAAATTCGATATAAAGGACAAAACATTGTTCTGTTTTTATTTGTCATTAGGAAGATCATGTTGCACATGTAATTAACTAAATCTTCAAACAATAATGAAAGGATTTTTGGTTGTCTACTTAACTTCATTGGCCGCTTGCGTGCTCCTATATATTTTATTATTATCATATTTTCTCGTTTTCAAAATTGTCAAAGTTACTACGAAGTACCTACTTTTTCACGCTGGTATTCTGTGAGAGCGTGGTCCTTCCCCGGTCGAGCTGACCCTTTCGTGCTACAACTATACTACTAATATAACTGCAGCATGGCTCTACCACGCATAAAAAGATATTAAGCGAATATGGATTTCGTTGCGATGTTTTGGTAGTTTTCACGCACGGTACACAACGCACATAGTGGATATAATTATCTAAAGCAATAAAGTCCAATTTTAAATGGTTAAAATTGCCTTATTTTTAAGTTTGTGTAGTTGTGACAGTTGACAAATTTAAATGATCTTTAGGACAATAAACACATGACTTGGATTTGTATCACCAAATGTCACTACTTTTTGTATTTTACGTTAGATGGCACTGTCTTGAAAAAGTGAATACAACAATAATATCGTAGATTTTTGGTGTAGTTCAATTTATTACACAACAGTTAAACGTAATTTTGGGCTTTATTTATAAATATTTTGTTTATTTTAATAAAACACATTAACATCTAAAGGATGGAAAATACTTAATACTCCCTTTTTGAAGTTCCGTTATCGGATTAAAAGTATGCTATAAGTAGCCCCGTGTCCCTAACTATCTATACAAAAAACTTCATGGAAATCTGTTCAGTAGTTTTTGCGTGAATCTTTAATACACGGACGGACAGACAGACAAAAATTCTAAAAACCACTAATTTGGCTTCAGTACCTTTTATTTAGTCCCCTGGACTTTTTTTTTCTACAAAATATTAGAATTACGGACATGACTTTTCTACAGATTTATTATATGTATAGATTATCCAGGATAAAATTTAAAACATGTAACAAATCAAAATGAGAGGTTTAGTAGTACTTTGTTCTCCTTATTAAAAATCAGATTTGTTAAAACAAAAGTCTTATCAGTGTATCGTCTTAGATGCTGTTAAACAAATTTTGTTTTTGTTTGACTTCAATCACAAAACCGCAATTTGAAAAAAGTTGTTGATTTTTAAGTTGATTTTTATTTTAAATGAACTATCTGGAAAATATTTAATAAATTATGAAAATAAAGTTGTTTAACAAAATATAATATTTGAACAAAGCGAACTTTACAGCTGCTAAAAAATAAAACGTGACATCTACCTAGGGCTAAGTATTCCCCAGAAAAATGTTTTGCTTTAACTTTACATTACTATTCACCGAAAGCTTAACGATATGTGTAAAATATCGAAAGTTTTGGAATTTATCGGTCTTCGTCACGTTCTATAATAAAATTGTATAGTACTGTTACGAGCTTAGGGTTCGTGACAATACAAACTGCCGATGGAATTACCAAAATTAACACTTTAATTCACTTTACACTAATTAAAACTTAAAACACTAATAATTAACCACACTGATTCACTTTATTTCGCTCCGAAGCTTCGCTTGTCTCACCAAATTCAACACTGCCCTGATCGCGGCTTGCAGTGGCTTTATATAGGGCTCTTCCACGAAAACATCCAAAATATTCCAGAATATTCAAGTAAATACGCGCGCCAACCTACCAGGCGCAGAAAGTTCGAGTGTGGGCCTTCCAGAAAGCTTAATTCTTCTGTTCGATACTAGATAGCGCTGTTGGTCGAAAGTCAAGATTGACATTTTGTGAGAAGCCCTCCTGGCTTTGGTCCCCGACACTATATGGCGCTAGTGCCGGGTACAAGACGTCAACTTAGGCGCGCAACAGTACAATTGATGGCCGACTTGACTACTTAACTGTTTTAAAGCGTTAACTGTTTTAAAATTTAGACTAGAGAGTAACCCTGACAAGAAAATTTATAGTATATTCTTTGAGTATGAATACTCAAAGAGTATATTAGTGAGAGATGAATTGAAAATACAAAAATTGACTGAAACAGCTTTTTATAATTAGCTTGAAATTGACGTGCAGTTAACAGGTGGTTATTATCAGATATTAACAGATATAAAACGGTGTAATATACTAAATAAAATACTAAAACGGTGTAATGAAATAACCACAGTGGCTTCTGATAATAGAAAATAAAATCTCTATGTGGTCTTGAATTACTTTGTAAAAGGGTAAATAAGTTAGTGCAGCATTCGGTCCTAATATTAAGTTTTCAAAAAAACGTTTTGCACTCTCAATACGTACACAAAAGCCAAGAAAACCTGTGTATCGAGGAGATTTTAGCATATTCATGCATTTAGTCACGTTATTACGACTATTAATGTTAGTCTCTAAATTCATGAGTACCGATTTAGCTTCATCTAACCTGTTAAATGCTTTTTCATAATTCTTTACGTTTAATTCCTGTTTGTATTCATTGGATCTTGTTTTTGTGTCTAAAATATCGAAAACATTATTGATTTATTTCAGGAAATCAGCTGTTGGAGTAACTTCTTGGAACATAGGTAATTTCATCACATTTTCGCAAAACAGCAATGCATCAGCAACACTTCTGCTAAAAAGTTCGGCAATCATGATTATCGTTTTGAAATATATATAATTTGGGAAACCACCATATATATTTTCCCAGGAAGATCATTATGGCTGAGAACAATATAAAAATGGCTCTCAGTCCCCGGCAGACCCTATATGCGAAGAATCTCCGGGTCAGCCATGACGATTGCTATGTGAAACGTCAAGAGTATGTACCGCACCCATTAAATGGCGAATATAGAACGGGAGATGCTAAGACATAAAATAAATATCCTTATAGTGATCGAGTTTAGGCACCAGGGAATTGGAGTCTTGATACAGGATGACACAGTAGTGTATTAAAGCGGTAATAATGATAAAAATTACTACAACGGTGTCGGTGGAGCCGTCATCATCATCAGACATTTACATCATCAGGTCCACAGTTTCCTACCAATATTGGACAGAGTTTTAGTTTTGATAGTCCAGGTAATGAACTCTTTTATGAGCAACTAGAAACCGCCCTTAAACATCTTAATCCACATAACTTTATCCTCGTCCAAGGTAATTTTAATGCAAAAATCGGGGAGGGCAAAGTCTCGGACATCGTTGGTTTATTCGGACTGGGAAAAATAAACGATCGCGATCTCCACCTTTTACAATTCTGCGAAGAACACGGGCTTATAATTTCAAACACCCACCTTAAGTAACCTCCAAGAAGATTGCATTACATTAGCTGAATAAGATCGACCGTAATCAAATAGATTACATACTTATAAACAGAAGATATCGCAACGGTTTAACATCAGTCAAAACCAACCCAGGCGCCGATATTGGTTCTGATCACAATCCCACTGTTGCATCCCTTAGCTATAATATGAAAATTCTAAAACCTAAATCAAAAAAGCTCCAAATGGATGTGACTAGACTTAAAGAACCGGAAATACGGCTTAAAGCAGCCACGGAAATAAATATGGCTGTTAGTGACTCCTCCAACATATTGTTGCGCGCCTAAGTTGACGTCATGTATCTAGCACTAGCGCCATCTAGTGTCGGGTAACAGAGCGAGGAGAGCTTTCCAGAAAATGACCTGACTATAGTTAAAAGATAGCTTGATCTCTGCGACAGCTGTCAGTAAAAATCACGCCTATGAAGTCCTGAATTTCTTAGTGAAGCAGACAGTACCTGTCAATGTCATACTTTATGGGCATGCACTAATTAGGTCAGCATGCCCATAAACTATGACATTCACAGGTACAATAATCGTTTACATAATGATTTCTTATATTTACGCGAACACTACATATGATTAAAACTACTTTTACTTTAAAGTAAAAATAAACGCGATAAAATCCGTAAAAGTAGTTTTAATCATATAATCGTTTAACCAACAGCGCCATCTAGTATCGAATTGAAGAACTGAGCTTTCTAGAGAGCCTCACACTCGAACTTTCTGCGTCTGGTCGGTCGGCGCCCGTATCTACGGGAATATTCTGGATGTTTCGGTGGAAAAATGTGTATTTAAAGGCGCTGCAGGACGCGGTCGGGGAAGTATTGAATTTGGCGAGGCAAGCGAAGCTTCGGAGTGAAATAAAGTGAATCAGTGTGGTTAATTATTAGTGTTTTAAGTTTTAATTAGTGTAAAGTGAATTAAAGTGTTAATTTTGGTAATTCAATCGACAGTTTTTACTGTCACGAACTTCAAGCTCATAACAATATGAAACTACGGTAGGTACACGCTCAACTGTGGCCGGCTTCACTCGCTAGCTGTGAAGGATGGTGGTGAGAATCACCGTTTAAATATCTATCTGTATGGGTCTTTTTTCTATGCACAGTATGGCTCAAGGTGTTATCAGGATTCCGAATTACTAACACATCTAGAAAAGCTAAAGAATTGTTTGCCTCTAACTCCATTGTGAACTGAATTTTAGAATTTATAGAGTTGAGATGGTCTAAAAATGCAGTTACTTTATCTAAAGGTGGTGGTGGAGCCACGTGTCTAAGGCTGCCGAAGTCTAATTCCCCGGTCGAACCTTAAACCTATTACGCGAGATGTTAACTAAAGTGGACTGTATATGCGATTGCTTCTACGCTTACGTAAAAGCGATTTTTTTTTTGCGCCCGAAGCAAATATGGGCAACCCTCCGGAAAGCGGTCGAGGGAGGCGGTGAATGCTCATAGCATACCACGCAGCCGGCTGCGTGGTTATGTGGAGACTTTTACCCACTAAACACCGCCTTTTAGGAAATGGCTTAACGATCTGACTAGAGATCTCTAAGCCGTATACGAACGCGACCCTCCTTGGCAGAAAGGAGGGCGCAAACGTAAAAGCGACTACTATAGCATGCGGTACAATGCACTCGCTCTTCCCTAAACTAAACTATTATTGTGCGAAATCGATGAAAAGGAATCCTGCCTGATTGGGAGAACACAGAATTGGAGCGGGTTATAACAATTATGTTAATCAGGCAGTAAATAAGGAATGTTGACTCACCGGGGTTTCTTCTATCCTGTAGAGGACTATAGCTGCAACTTCTGGAACTTCTTCTAGACAGACACTCTGGGGAGAGGCGGTGCGCGACTATATCTCACACGAGGTGAGGTGGGTCTCCTGGAGCTCGACTGCTTCCAGGCTAAAGCGGTTTCTACTAGCGGTGTGGTTTCATCGACGACTGCGGCGGGAAGAGAGCTGTTGTTCCAATGACTGGCGCGGCGGGAAGAGAGCTGTTGTTCCAATGACTGGCGCGGCGGGAAGAGAGCTGTTGTTCCAATGACTGGCGCGGCGGGAAGAGAGCTGTTGTTCCAATGACTGGCGCGGCGGGAAGAGAGCTGTTGTTCCAATGACTGGCGCGGCGGGAAGAGAGCTGTTGTTCCAATGACTGGCGCGGCGGGAAGAGGCTGTGTGGTTTCAACGACTGGCGCGGCGGGAAGAGGCTGTGTGGTTTCAACGACTGGCGCGGCGGGAAGAGGACGCGCAACGGTCGCGCGTGTCTTATATATCCTCGGTTCCGATGATTACGTGACATTCTAGAATCATCTTCTTGCCCCTCCCACCCCACCACCCCGATGTGTCGATAGGAGGGTATGAATGATATCGTTTTCGGAAAGGAAAATAAGCGACTTGGCACCTACCGTCAAATATAATAATACGAATGGTTTTCCGCGCAACCATCTCCCCCGCCCTTAAAGGATTTCCTTCAAAATTAACTAAAACAACTAGAGCTAAGATCAACTAACAAAATAACTAACTAACGCTAAGATTACCTAAATTCAACTACAATTTTAATCTAGAAAGCTAATTTAAATTATGGAAGAGGCAGGGGGCACAAACGGACAACCGGACGCAGGTAAGACCCAACCGTGGTCTTAACGCGAGCTATCCTAATTACTCCGTCGGAACCGGGAAAGACCTCTTCGACAATTCCTAACGGCCAGTGGAGAGGCGGCGTATTCTCTTTGGTGAGCACAACTACAGTTCCTACAGCTAAAGGCTCAGTTGCTGTGTTCCATTTTTGCCGAGACTGCAAAGTATGCAAGTATTCCATCCTCCATCGCTTCCAAAACGATTGCACTAACCGATCTAATAATTTGTGGCGTGCGGAGATGCTAAGTCTGTTCTCTTCCGTATCTGCGGCTGGCAAATACTTTAAAGGCGTTAAATTCAAAAAATGTGCTGGAGTTAGAGCCAGCGGTTCCGAGGGTCACTAGACAACGTACGACAAAGTGGGCGACTATTCATTACGCATTCAATTTGAGCGAGCACCGTACTTAGCTCCTCGAAGGACAAAATTTGATCTCCTATTACTCGGTATAAATGACTCTTTAGACTCTTGATATTAGTCTCCCAATTGCCCCCAAAATGACTCGCGGCTGGGACGTTCAGAGACCACTCAATGCGGTTCTCGGCTAGAATGTGAGCGAACTCCGAATTATAATGCTTGCTAGCTAAGAGCTCATGTAGTTCCGATAGAATACGTTTTACACCGACGTAGTTCGTACCGTTATCCGAATACAATCTACTTACAGGGCCACGGCGGGAAAGAAATCTTTTAAATGCACCCATAAAGCCAGCTGTGCTTAGATCACCAACGAGTTCTATATGCACCGCTCGAGTAGTTAGACATACGAAAATGCAGACGTAAGCCTTTGTGGATCTTATACCACGCCCGCGAGTGAGCGTGACCTTAAACGGACCAGCGAAATCAGACCCGGTGTGCGTGAAGGGCTTTACTGATTGTATTACTCTACAAGATCTAAGTTCCGCCATTTCCGGAAATGACGGCTTGGGGCGTGCCCGAAAGCAAGCTATACATCTGTGCACCCGATTGCGTATTAAACTACGTGCAGAAAGAATCCAATAATTCTGACGCAAAATCGACATCAACAAGTCGGGGCCAGCGTGCGACTTCAATTTATGATGGTAATCGACTAATAAGTTCATGATGTGGTCTTTACGCGGTAAAACAATAGGGTGCCGTTGGTCGAAACTCAATTGCGAGTTGGACAAGCGTCCACCTACCCTTACAATCCCATCCTGTAAAAATGGCTTAAGGCGTTGAAAGGCGCGACTACAAGCTCTATTCGATTGTAATCTTCTAATTTCTTCAGAGAAGTGCGCACGTTGAAGTTCACGTAATACTAGCGACTCGGCATAGTTGTAATCGGATGCTAAGACATACGAACGTCGCGGTAACAGCTTCGCGAATCGACAAACGTAAATTACGCTACGCAATAATTTCGACCAAGAGGACAAGCGGTTCGCCAAAGCAATGATTGGAGAAACCTCGCTCGAAACGTTCGCCACTAGAGCGTGTCTCTTCTCTTCCGGCGGTTGTGACACTGACGAAGGTTCGAAATCGGTTATTGGCCATTGCGAGGGATCCAAGTGAACCCAAGCAGGTCCATGGAACCAAAGGTGGTCCATTATTTGCATCGGGGTGAGTCCACGGGATAGACAATCGGCGGGGTTTTCCGTACCGGACACGTGATAAAAGTTCCGCGTTTCTAACTCGTCTTGTATCTTGGCCACTCGGTTCGCAACAAACGTGTCCCAACGGTGGGGTGAAGAATGAACCCAGCATAAGGCGACGGTGGAGTCGGAAAAGGCAAATATCCTTTCTATGTGAACTCTATCCCTACATGCGCTGATAACTGCGGTAATAAGCTTGGTGAGAACTAATATTGCGCAAAGATCTAAGCGCGCCAGAGAGACAACCTTACGGGGGGAGACTCTCGACTTAGAACTAATGAGGCTAATCGAATTTCTACCATTATTCTGGACGTGGAAATATACAACGCCCCCGTAAGCCTTCTCGCTGGCATCTGCAAACCCAACGACCGTTATGGCGCTATTTCTATCTACGTTTATATGACGCGGTATTTTAATTTCTCTTAATAAAGGAAGTTCCTCTCTAAAGCGCTGCCACAACCGAACAATGCTGTCAGGCGGCGAGTCATCCCAGTCGTGTTCCAATAACCAAAGTTGTTTAATTAAAAGCTTAGCGTATAATACCACCGGAGCTACGAAACCCATGATGTCCCATAATCTAGCAACACATGACAGTATTGTGCGCTTTGTGCATTTCTCTACGGGCGGATTTACCTTAAGGCTAAACACGTCGGACTCTGGTGACCAACACAGACCGAGCACCTTGTGTGTATCAGAATCGTCGAATTCCTTTATCGCCGAAAGACGGTGTGATAGTGGGATTGTATCTAAAACCGGACGCGAATTACTAGTCCACTTCACAAGATCGAATTGACCCGATTTCATGAGCCTTATAACCTCGGCGGTGGTTAGGGTTGCCTCCTCCACGCTATCGACCGAGTACACAAAATCATCCATATATAATCCGCTCTCAATTGCCCTCTTAGCTTTAGGATAAGAGGGACCTTCATCGTGAGCGAGCTGTCTCACCGTGCGTAACGCATGAAATGGGCTCGACTTTAAACCAAAACAAACGCGGTTAAATTCAAACACCATTAGAGGTTCCTTTGGGTTGAAACGATATAAAATGCGTTGGAATCTACTGTCGCATTCACGGACCCCTATGCAAAGAAACATTTGGCGAATATCGGCGGATAGTGCTATACTAAACAAACGAAAATTGCCTATTATATTAAATAAACTGCCCTGTAAATTTTGCCCAATATAGAGGATATCGTTAAGCTACAGGTGAGTGCAGTGAGTGAGAGATGTAAGTTTGTCCTCTCTAATGACTCCGTGGTGTGGTATGAAATACGACGGTGTGTCTTCGTAGTTATCTAATTTCGAAGCCACAAGTGATATGTAACCTTCTCTTATATATTCGTTAATGACGCCGTCGTAAGCTTCCTTTAACTGGGGTGAAGCGAGCATCCTACGCTCCAAGCTGTAGAAACGTTTTTCCGCCATTTGACGCGAATCGCCGAGAGATAAATGTTAAGAGATAAATTGAGGAAAGGAGTTGACAGCTGTCATGTAAACATTGTACTCCCGTATTAAAATTCCTTTAAATAGTTTAATGAACTGTATATACTGAAATTTATCAAAAAAGTGAAGGAAACAGTGCAATACGTGTGTGAAAATGTTGTCATAACATATTTTCTACTAGGAACTAGGCAAATATAACTTTTAAAAGTGGACATAATTTTGTGACTAAACATTTCTGTGTGTGATATTAAAACTTATTGAAAATATATACACGACTATTTAGTGAAGAAAGGTGTGATACACGACGATATAAAAGAAAGAAAAAACTATAAGTTATAGATAATTTAAGTGCTTTTCAAAGTTGGCTCACAAAAACATTCGTTTTTTATTTGAAATGGTGCGTCTGCAACGGCATCTTGCGTCAGCTCCTTAAAACCAATCTACATCTCCGGTATTGTTATCAACCACTAATCTGTGTTGCTGAGTGAAATTTTTATACTTATCTTCTTAATAAATATTGAGTACAGAGACATCTATTGACTGTATGGTAACTCACATGAAACAGTAACTCACGTCACATCTTATGGGCCGGAAAATAACCGCCAATTTGATCTCTTTTAAACAAATCCGTTTGGCCTTACGGTGTGATTGCCCGCCTAGAAAGCAAATAGACTCGGGTTCGTATCACACTAGTCCTTATTCTTTTTAATAGTTTAGTTGTATACGCATAATGAATTTCTTAGAGAATATAACGTTCCAGCGCACCCGAACGCGATCGGAATCGTATGACGATGAAAGCGATATTATTTCACAAACTTTAAATTGTACAACAAGTAGTTTACCAGATATTTCTGAAGACGAAGATCAAATAAAAATATTAAAAAAGGAGATCGAAAGTCTAACATCACAACTAAATAGTGCACATAAAGAAATTGAATTTTTATCATTAGAAAACAGTAATTTAAGGAAAAGTAATGAAGAATTTAATAAGAAAAATAACATATACAAAAAAATAGTCAACAGTCCTGCAAAAATTAAAATGACAACACCAAAGAAAAATGAAAATAAACAAACAAAAACAAAACAAACGCAAACAACTGAGATCATCGAAAATGACTGCTCCTTATCTACGATTAACTATAAAAGTAAAATCACTAGCAGCAATATAGGCTCGACCAACACAACTAATGATGTACAGGGCACAACAATAGAACATCCGTCCACTAAACACAAAATTTGTTTAATAAGCGGTGAAACATCTAACAGAATATACACTATTGCTGAGAAAACTAATCTACGTAATTATGAAATTTGTCACTATCGTAAACCTAAATGTGGATTGAAGCAAATTTTAGATAAAATTGAAGGCAAAGTACAAAACTTTACGTTATCTGACTATTGTGTTGTTTATATTGGTGAAGAGGATTTTCGGACAACGCATAATTATATAGAACTAGTCATGTTTATCAGAGAAAAATTATTACCTTTAAATCACACAAATTTTATAATATGTTTACCAACTTTTAAATATATGAAAAATACTAACGTAATGTTTAACAGCCGAATAGAAACCTTTAATAACCTGCTTTACATGGATATTGGTTCATATAATTATGCATATATCTTAGACTCAAATCTTAATCTACCTTATGACCATAATACGTATAGCAAACGTTATGGAACTTTAAATAACTGTGGGTTAAAAATTGTTATATCAGATCTGCAAGATTTAATTCTTGACCTAAGCAACCTAAATACTATGTACCCAGAAGCTGACTGCTTTCTTCAAAACCAAAACATATTGCGTACTGACTCACAACAAAAAAATTACCAATTTTTTCTTTAACTACCTTAGCATACTTCATCAAAATATAGCAGGGTTAATGAGTAAATCGGATACACTAACTGTAAAATTAGAAGAACTATTTAACAAGGGCATCATTATAGATGTTATCTGTGTTACAGAACATTTTATTAAAACGGGTCACGAGGATTTATTACACATATCAAATTTCTGCCCAGCTGCTTTCTTTTCGAGAAATACTAAGCGAGGAGGAACATGTATTTTTGTTAGAGTAGGATTACAGTATAGAGAGTTACCAGATGTAGCGAAACAATCAGTTTCGGGTGTTTTCGAATGCTGTGCGGTAGAAATAATAGCTCACAAAATTATTATAATCTGTATATATAGAATTCCTAAATATAATTATGCAGTATTTTATGAAAAATTAGACATTATATTAAGAACATTTTGCGTATCTTCAAATAAAAAAAATATCGTCTTGTGTGGAGATTTTAATATTGATGTACTAAAAAGGAACAAAACTACATTGGAGTTTGAATACTTTCTCATACAATATAACTTAAAATTAGCACTTTATACACCCACTAGATTAAGTAGTCACACCTGCATCGACAATTTTGCACACAATTACCGAAAGGAATGCAAAACAGAAGTTGTAGATCTGGTTCTTTCGGATCATTCGTGTCAAATACTCCAAGTGCCAATTAATAAAACTTTGAAATTAAAATTTTGGAAAAGTAAAAAGCGGGACATATCCATGGAAAATTTAATTAATTTTAAAACTCATCTAAGCTACTTATCTTTCACACAAGTATACAATGCCAATAATGCAAACGAAGCTTTTGACAATTTTATGAATGATTTTTCTCTATTTTATAGATTATGTTTTCCGGAGAAAATTATAACTATAAAGACTAACAAAGCAACGAAATGGCTATCTCACGGAATAAAAATATGCAGTAAGAAACAAAGGCACTTACTCTGGGCATACAGATTAAATCCTGACGCAAAGAATAAAATAGTTTTTAAAAACTACACCAAACTCTATAGAAAAATTATCAACCTTACCCAAAAAGCGCGAAATAACCATTTTATAAAAACCTCTCAAAATAAATCTAAGGCTACTTGGCAAATAATAAACAAAACAAAATTGTGTTTGCCACAGGAGCCTATAATGTATATAAAAAAAGAAAATTTGTCTTTTACACACCCCATGGCGATTGCAAATGCATTTAACAATTATTTTATTGATGAAATTGAAAATAATGTAAACTCTGACATCACAATGAATAGTATTAGTTTTGAAAATTTGACATTGAATTCACTATTTATGGAACCTGTATCAATTAATGACATAACAAGAATAATTTGTGGCCTAAAAAACACGAACACTGTTGGATATGATGGCTTGTCTACCAAAGTGATTAAATACACCAAGGAAGTAGTAGCCCCACCATTAGCACATATAATTAACTTAAGTATTACTGATGGCGTATTTCCAAAAAAATTGAAAAAAGTTATTATTAAGCCCCTATATAAAAAAGATGACAAAACAGATTTAAAAAATTACAGACCTATTGCAAAAATTCCTATATTCTCAAAAGTTTTTGAAAAAGTAATTTATAACTCTTTATACACCTATTTCGAAAAGTATAAATTATTTTGTAAAGAGCAAAAGGGGTTCCGAAAAAATACTAATATCAATGTGGCACTGTATGACTTACTAGCTAATATTATGACATCTGTAGATAAGAGAAATCCAGTCTGTGCCATTTATACTGACATGACCAAGGCTTTTGATTATGTAGACCACAAGATCTTGCTAAACAAATTACATGGTTATGGTATAAGAGGAAACATTCTTCAGCTCTTAGAATCGTACCTAAGTAATAGAATCCAATGCACAGAAATTTCTAGAATATGTCCAAAGAGTAAATTAGAAATTACATATTTATCGAAACCAAGGCACATTAAATACGGGGTCCCACAAGGTAGCGTACTAGGGCCGCTACTCTTTTTAATATATATAAACGATCTACCAAAAATAACGTCACACAAAATGGTTCTCTTTGCAGATGATAGTACAGCTATAATAAAGTGTGCAAATGAAATTAATTATGAAAGTGATATAAACACCTGTTTACGCGAAATTATAGAATGGCTTAATAATAATAATTTAAAAATAAATTTAAATAAAACAAAAGTTATGCACTTTCATCAACGCCGTGAAAACCCAAACATTATCATTTCCTACCAAGGCTTTAATATTGAAGAAGCAAATATGGCGAAGTTCTTAGGTATAGTGATTGATAATCAACTCACTTGGAAGCCTCATGTTGAGGATCTATGCAAACGACTAGGCAAATCCGCATATGCGCTTTCTCAACTTTCAAAAAAGGTTAACAGCCAGGCTCTTTTAATAGCATACCATGGACTAGTTGCTTCCGTTTTGCGATATGGCATCATTTTCTGGGGACAGTCTTCTGAAAGGGAGCTTGTATTTAGGATGCAAAAACGATGTGTAAGGTCAATGTGTGGTCTCAAAATAACAGATGGCTGTTTTCCTTATTTTAAATACTTAAAAATCCTAACACTGCCGTCATTGTATATACTGGAAACAGCTATTTTTGTAAAAAAGCATCCATTTCTTTTCCAAAAAATATCTGATATTAGAAAGAATCCAATACGCACCCACTACAAAAATAGGTTATGTAACATAAAATGTAAAACATCATTAATGAAAAAAAGCTTTTTTGGTATTGCCCCACAAATCTATAATAAACTACCTGATTCAATAAAAAATATGACCTTATTTAAATTTAAAAAGGTGCTGAATGACTTATTAATAGACAAATGTTACTATAAAATTGACGAGTTCTTGAATGAAAATTTTGACTAGTTACTTTTTATTGAATATTATTTTTTTTTTGTTATTGTAATCAATTTAATTTTATAAATGCAGAATTTTCATTAGTATTCTAATTTCAATTATTTCTATTCTATTTTATTTTATGACATGATTTTTCAAAAGAACTCAATTATATTTGTATGTCTTTAAGACAAAACATATATTGTATTTGCACACCTCATAAGGTAATAATACAGTGTACATATTATAATTTTTCTGTAACACCTTTTATACCTGTGTTATGCAAATAAATGAATTTGAATTTGAATTTGAATTTGAATTTGAATAAAACATCTCCTTTAAAGGGTAGCGCTACACTATATCTACCGTCGCGATCACGAACGGTCGTGCGGACGTAAATTTCCTCGCATAACCTATCATCTGAGCTAGCTATGGGTGGGACGTTCACCTCCTCCATCTCCCAAAATTTGCGGACTAACGACTCGAGCGGTTCGACAGCCATACCACAATAAGAGGTTGCCGAAATACTATCTATGATGGGGGCGGAGCCAAGGATCACATAGCCCAATACGGTTTCCAGTGCGTAAGGCGCGGTATGCGAGGAGTTGCCCCTGACCTTATTGTTTAACAAAAGATGAGGGAAAAGCGATGCTCCAATGAGCATGTCTATGTTTCCAGGAACGGCGTAAGTGTCGTCCGCCAGAGTCAAATTCTTAAATTCAATCATTGCCGAGGTGTCAACCGAAACGGTTGGCAACCGTTCAGTGACCCTATCTACTACTAGTGCATTTATATCAAAGTTAACATTACGATCTATCCGAGAATAAATTTTTAAATTTATATATCCCTGTGTCGCTTTACTAGTACGTCCGATGCCTTTAATTACCGGACATGAAAGTGACCTATTTATTACTAAGCCTAAGCGCTGACAACATTGTCGCGTTATAAAGCTATTTTGGGCTCCGCTGTCCAGCAGTGCACGGACGCTTTGTTCGTTTCCACGCGAATCCCTAACCAAAATACGTGCCGTACCCAGTAACACGGTTGAAGGAGGTTGTGCTCCCATATTTGCCAATGAGCACAGAGCGACATCACCAGGTCGACCGCTAGAATCGTTGACCTTAGTAGGGGCGAATTCCTTGTCCGCTTTACTTGACGCCGCTATGTTGCTATTTTCAAAATGTTATAGCGTGTGATGTTTCCTGGCGCACTTGCTACATACGGAACTCGAATTGCATTTTGCAACTAAATGCTTATCGCTTAAGCAGTTCAAACATAGGTTGTTTGTCTTTACTAATTTATAACGTTCGCTTGGTGAATATTTAGGAAAAGTCGCACAATTATATAAATTACCGTGTTTATCTTTACATACTATACAAGTATGCTGGAGTGATGTTGGCGTAGCGGTTACGTAAGTTAACGACCCTGCTATTTTAGATGGTTGAGTCTGTCTACGGTCGACGCACCTTTTAATCTCCCGTTTAACGTTCGGAGAGCGCTGCATCACCTTTATTTGATCTCGCACGAACGATGCTAATGAATGAAAGGAAGGCATCTCCGAGCTACGATGCTCCATTTCAAACGCACGCACGGTGTCGGGGTCTAATTTCTTTAATGCAACATGGAGAAACACCACGTCCATAAGATCATTAAATTTCAAATTCTTAAGTGCAGCCACCGATGCCACAAATTTATCTAGAAACTGCTCTAAGCCGTTGATGTTCGCGGATGATATAGGTTTAAGATCGAATATCTGGTTCAAATATTCGGAAGCTAACATTCTCCTATCTTCATATTTAGTTTTAAGCGTTTCGAATATTAATAAGTAATTGTTTGCTGTAGGTGTAAAACCAGAGCAGATCGACTGTGCCCTGCCACTAAGTTTACTAATTAAGTAATATAATTTTTCGGGGTCCGATAACGATGGGTTATTGTGTATATTGTTTTGAAAACTACTGAAGAAGAAGGGCCACGTCTTAATATCACCATTGAATACCGGAATATCTATTGGCGGCAACCTAATTGAGTCACTTGGACGTACCTGTGTTTCCGGCTTTGCTTCGTTTTGAGATTGTAGGGATTTAGCAGTTCTTTTCACGCGACACAACATATCTTCGAATGCCAGCAGCGGTTGGTAGTTCACTATGTATTTCGGGTCGATTTGTAATTCCAAATGATTAATTTGGTCTAATATTCTTTCGTAATCTATCCGCAAAGAATCTACCGTTTCGATTTCATTCAAGAAGGTTTCCCGCACTGCTTCTATATTAATGTTCTTTATATAATCACTTATATTCTGCATACGCGAAAAGAGTATGTCCCTCTTGGCATAAAGCGTTATAATTTTGATTTCACTTCTACTAACTGCCATTTTAAATTATTATAATAAAGTTATATTAATCACAATTAATCTCACAACGCACAAACAATGAAGGATGGACACTCGGTATGCCGTATTACGTAATTAAATCGAACACCTGCGCAGCGAGTCGAGGTGACGCGTCATTTGCTAAACTCAATAGTTTTATCAAGATTGTGGGGTAAGCGTATCAAACGGTTCCTATTACACTGTTTCAATTATTTAATAGGCTTTAAATTTAATCAAATACGAGCGCTATAAAACGAATAATTCTGTTTGCGAGTACCTAATCAAAATTTAAATTTAAACGAACACTATTTAAGTCTATTCCATAAATTAGAGTGCATTATCTAATTAATTAATTCAACAATTCGACCAAATCCTGCCGAAGTGACCATAAAATGGTGGAGCCACGTGTCTAAGGGCGCCGAAGTCTAATTCCCCGGTCGAACCTTAAGCCTATTACGCGAGATATTAACTAAAGTGGACTGTGTATGCGATTGCTTCTACGCTTACGTAAAAGCGACTACTATAGCATGCGGTACAATGCACTCGCTCTTCCCTAAACTAAACTATTATTGTGCCAAATCGATGAAAAGGAATCCTGCCTGATTGGGAGAACACAGAATTGGAGCGGGTTAAAACAATTATGTTAATCAGGCAGTAAATAAGGAATGTTGACTCACCGGGGTTTCTTCTATCTTGTAGCTGCACTATAGCTGCAACTTCTGGAACTTCTTCTAGACAGACACTCTGGGGAGAGGCGGTGCGCGACTATATCTCACACGAGGTGAGGCGGGTCTCCTGGAGCTCGACTGCTTCCAGGCTAAAGCGGTTTCTACTAGCGGTGTGGTTTCATCGACGACTGCGGCGGGAAGAGAGCTGTTGTTCCAATGACTGGCGCGGCGGGAAGAGAGCTGTTGTTCCAATGACTGGCGCGGCGGGAAGAGAGCTGTTGTTCCAATGACTGGCGCGGCGGGAAGAGAGCTGTTGTTCCAATGACTGGCGCGGCGGGAAGAGGCTGTGTGGTTTCAACGACTGGCGCGGCGGGAAGAGGCTGTGTGGTTTCAACGACTGGCGCGGCGGGAAGAGGACGCGCAACGGTCGCGCGTGTCTTATATATCCTCGGTTCCGATGATTACGTGACATTCTAGAATCAACTTCTTGCCCCTCCCACCCCACCACCCCGATGTGTCGATAGGAGGGTATGAATGATATCGTTTTCGGAAAGGAAAATAAGCGACTTGGCACCTACCGTCAAATATAATAATACGAATGGTTTTCCGCGCAACCAGGTGGAATTGTGAAAGTGTCGTCTACGTACCGCTTGTAGAATCTTGGATTTATGGGAGAAGTAAGCAGGGCTTTACAAAATTAATTTAAAAAAAATTAATTTTGTAAATTTAATTTAAACTTTTTTATTTAAAATTGACACTGGCATTATCATGTCTTTCAATTAAAAAAAATTGCATGACTCATAATAATACTGTAATTGGTTTTAACTAATATCGACTGTTGTATGAAAATTGGGAATTAAATGGCTATTATTATTATTAGTATTATTGTAAGCAGGGCTTTCTCCTCAAAGTCTTCCATGAATATGTCGCCGACAATAGGAGATAGAGGTGAGCCTATCGCCACACCAGCTACTTGCTTGTAGAACTCCTTCTTCCACAATAGATAACCAAATATAAAAAATGTAAGGCAGTGTCTGAGTAATAATGCATATTCTACGGGCATCTTATTTTCTTCCAGCCTTCTAGTTACAACTGAGATGCAGTCTTCTACAGGTAAGCATGTAAACAATGACTGCACATCAAAACTGACCATAGTTTCATTGTCTGCCAGATGTAGGTCTTTAATCTCGCTGAAAGAATGGCAGGAATCCTTTATGTGTGCTCTTGTATTTCCCCTGAGCGGTGAGAGTATTTTCGCTAAGTGTTGAGCCAATCTGTAAGTTGGTGAATCGATTTGGCTCACTATGGGACGTAATGGAGCATTGGGTTTGGGTATTTTTGGTAACCCATACAATTTTGGTTATTTGGCACACATAGGTATTATCCATTTAACGTCCAGATTTAATTTTTCGGAGTGTTTCTTTATTAGGTCACTAGTTGTTTTTAGTGTGCTATTTGTTGGCTCGTTTTTAACCTTTTTATAAGTGCTTACATCCGATAAAAGTTCTTGTATTTTAGAATTATAATCTGACGTATCCATGACTACCGTAGTTAAGAATTAGCGCTCAGCCACCGTAGAGTCTACATCTCCTGAGCATGCCTCGTGTAGAGGTGAAACACGTGTCGTATTATCGTCGATGGTGTGTCTTTCTTGGAATAGTGGTGTTGGAAGTAGTGGTGTTGGAAGTAGTAGTGTTGGGAGTAGTGGGGCTGGGACTAGTGGTTAAGGAATTAGTGCAGCGGGTGGCGGGAGGTGTCTTCAATCCAGGTAAGACACATCGTTGTATATAATAAAAGCGAATGGTTGCGAATTAAAGTTTAATATCTTTATTTAAATGAATTTCCGCAAAGAAACGCCTGATTCTATCAAACTTGTAACTTTTTTCTTTAAATACCATTTCTGCGATTGAATCCTTTTTATGCTATTGCTTTTTATGTCAAGGCATTTTGTCATTTTAATTTTACTTGACGTATCTTCTAAGTGTTGGCTCGTACTTGCATTGGGAGTAGGACTAGTTGGGGCTATATGGAATTTTCTTCGAATTGTAACTTTCGAGACAACTAATGGAATTTTCCGGAACATCCAGCTTTCTTTTTTCGATGTAGACGATGTTGTACAATTACTACTGGTTGGGCGGCGGGCCTAAGGGATCCCGAGTTCGATTCCCAGGTTGAGCCTTGATCCTATTGTGCGAGATGTTACACTAGGAGGACTGTATACGCGATGGCTTCTTATACCTCAACAAGATGGCGGATGTGGCACGCGGTATCTTAGACAATGCACTCGCTCTTCCAAAATCTATTGCTTGCCAAGGTTAAGGAGGGAATTCTACCTGAGCACATTAGGAGAAACAAAATGGAGCGGGTTAATTAATAAACAAAATGCTCAAACAGGAATAAAAATACGGGAGACACACTTACCGGGGTGTGATTCTGATGTGGCAGACGACGCTTCCGTTGCGGTGATGCGACGTGAGGTAAGTTCTTCTGGGGCGCCCCACAGATGCGATCCAGGCCAGTGGTGCGAAGGAAGAGGCGGTGTGCGACGATATCTTACACTATGCGAGGCGGTTACTTCTGGAGCGCAACTGCTCCAGGTGATGCGGTTCAGACTAGCGGCGCGTGGCAAGAGACCGATCGAGGGCAGCGCGCGAGCCTTTATTGCCTCGGCTTTCCCACCAATGCACCTCGGTCAGGCACGTGTCTCATTGGTCGAAAGAATCGCGCCACCTTCTAGACTCCCCCCTTTCCCTTTTAGTGTGTACGGAAGGGATATTAGGTCAAAGGATGGGTAAACGCTTGGCAATATACCCTCGAATAAAATTAAAATACACGAATCGTTTCCGCGTAACCAACAACCATCAGCCTAAAATAAATAATTTTTGTACTTATGAAATTCAGAACATTCCAGCTATATCTAATATAGACCACAAATCCTCGCGAAAGTACATCGATTCCTACCAAGCATGATACGTGAGGCTATTGATATTAAAAAACATCCTAATTTCAATAGAGAAGGAGGCTGGGTACTACCACCTGCTTGGGACCCTATAATTAATAAAATTAAAACTAAACCCAAGCATACCAAGCGTGGATCGGACCAAGGCAATAATTAAAAAGCTGAAACTCAGGGTTAACTTTGAAATCGGGGCGTCAGTCACCTCAGTCCCCCGTGACCATGGGTGCTGGAAAGCACCCGAAACGTCGGGTATTAAAAATAAAATAAATAAAAAGCGATAAAATCCGTAAAAGTAGTTTTGATCAAATTATATTTATTTAAAAATAGATTATTTTTCACTTTATGGACTATGGTGGAAACACTTAATACACACACAAATAAAACGCGACAAAATCCGTAAAAGTAGTTTTAATCAAATTATATTTATTTCAAAATAGATTATTTTTCACTTTATGGACTATAATGGAAACACTTGGTATTCGACGAAAATATTCAGAAAGTACGACTTTTAATGATAATATTATTTAATATTATTTTAAAAATACTCACAGATGAAAAGTCGTGTTGTTCTTTTGTAGATTTGACGTTTTTGATTGTTTTTTGCATGTAAATAAACTGCAATTCGGCATTTTGTCGGAGCTCGATTTACTGGCACGATCACTTGCGGTATGGCGTACGACACGGAGCAACTAGTTTCGTATAACAGCCATTAGTCGGACTCTCGTACCTTTTACAGATTTGTCTTGCGATGCCGCCTCCTTTGACTGTTGTCGACGGAGTGAAATGTGCTGAGTTGAGGAGTTTAATATTTGTGATGACTAAAGTAGTTGATGAAACTGCAGTTTGTATTCTTTTGATTAAGGATGCAATAAAGAATAAAATAATAATATTTAAAACCTCAACTACTCACGTTGTCTAAAATAATTTAGTCAATTTAACCTAGAAATTCTTGACTTAAAACACGTTGAGAATGATTATGAAAATAAAAATTTTGAAAATAATAAAATAATTATTTTAAAATTAATTATGGTGAAAATCTGTGCCACAAAAAATTATAAAAAAATCTTTTTATATAAAAAATCCCTTGTTTAGCGGTTTCCTACGGACACTTTTTTATACAGAGTTTATTCCCCTTACCTCTACACTCCATAAATTTTGAATATTGGTACAACTGCAAGTTGGAACCGATTTGTTGAACGACAAGTACAGTAGCGAGTTAACTTGCGAACCTGGCGCGTTAGGTAGAAAATCTCGTTCGAACGGCAATTAGTGATTTAAATTAATGATTGAATAATTAGTGATTGAAAGTAAAATTACCTAATAATGAAAATAAGTATGTGGTAAAAAAAAACTATTATTATTTGTTGGTTTCAAACCAGGCTAAAGCTAGAACTTTCTTAATTTTGGCAAATGAGTCGCTGTGAATGTCAACTTATTCATTATGTCCATTGACCAATTTGCAAAACCTTGGAATTGGGGAGTTTGCACCTAAGACAGATTTCCTAAAAGGAGGGCAAAGTGGAGTAATGGGAGCGCGAGGAATTCTCAATGGAACACGAAATTTAAATTTTTGGAGCAAGAGGGGACAGATGACAAGTCAAGCAAATTTCTCCGATTTTCCAGGGATAAAATTTTAAAGAATCTTAATCGTTTTTCTTAAAACCGAAATTTTTTGTGAATCCCATTCCAATAGGCCAAATTTGCTACGAACTATTTTTGCACACGTTCCAATCGTAAGGAGTGTGTCGCATAATGTGGCCTCCATAATACACTGCAATACTCAAGTATGCTTCGTACGAGGCTGTTATACAGTAGGATCTTAATGTGATTATTTTTAAACACTTTAGCGTTACCCAAAACAAAGCCTAGCATTCTAGACGCCCTTTTTGTAATTTTTTCGACGTGGGGAACGGCGGTTAATTTTTTATCGAACACTATTCCCAGGTCTCTGACTGCCTCTGTTTTCTTAATGATATCGCCGTTAATTTTGTATGATGAGTTCAGTGACTTGACCTTTCTACTGAATTTCATAGTCGAGACAATGGTACATACCGTTGTCTTGACACCAATTTACCATACGGTCAACATCACTTTGAAACTGTTCGATGTCCTCTAGAGTTTCGCAAATGCCAACCAATTTCAAATCATCGGCATACATAAATGGTATGGAGAACTTAAAGCAACTAGGGATGTCATTGATGAAGGCGTTGGTAAAAGCAGAGGACCCAAATGTGATCCCTGAGAAACCCCCGACGTAATTTTGTAAGGTGCAGACCGAAAACCATTAACGACCACATTAAAACTACGATTATCCAGATACGACTGCAACCATCCCAATAATGAGCCAGTAATACCATATGCACGCAATTTAGATATAAGAATATTATGAGGTACTTTGTCGACTGCCTTACTAGGATCTGTATATATTACATCAACATCCCTACCGTCATCTACTGCTTCTACCAAAGTTTCAGTAAACAAGGTCAGATTGGTACAGGTGTACCTAAATCTAAAAAAAACTGTGCTGCCACTCAATAAGATAATAATTCAAGTGGTTCTGCAGCACAGGATAGACAAGAGATTCAAATATTTTACTTAAAGTTGAAAGTATTGAAATAGGCCTATAATTACCTACCACCTCGACGTTATCAGCCTTGTGAATGGGAACAACTTTAGCGGACTTCCAAACATCAGGAAATAGGCCGGATTGGAGAGACTTCTTAAAAATCATCTTCAACTCAATTCTTAAAAGTCATTTTAAATATCGATCCGTAGTAGTTCATTTCGGACAGTGAACTAGTTGTTCTATTAGTTCTATTAGCTCTATTCGGCCGTCAGTACCATTAACCTGTTTAAATTGTATCTATCTGTGTGGAATGATTATCTCAGTCAGTCACTGACTGATTGAGAGAGGCATTCATTGACTCTCGTCTACGCTAGTACTTCTTATTAGTTTGTGCTCTTGTCCTTGATTGGCTACTGACCGATTCTCGAGTTACGTTTACGTTTGGTATTGGCTTCTTGCGAGTGTAGGTATACGAAAAGAGCTGTTAGACCGATTAACAATCAGCATTAGGAAACGTTTCTTTTAGTACAGTGCCAGATACGTTTCCTAGTCGTTCATCGTTACCGAACTAATAGCAAGTTAAGTTAAAACTAGTGGCAAGTTAACAATCAAGTTGAATGGAATAGCCAGCCGGTCTATTTTTGGCGAGTTAAGTCAGAAGTGTTGACCGCCTGCGTGTCCCCCGCCACATGCAACTAAACTCGCCACTCGTATGAGTAATCGAGTTTAGGCCTGTATTCACTTTGATTAGTGCGAGTGTGTAGTATAAATAGTATGCAATTCTGTATAGTGGCAGTATTTAGTAAATTCAGTTGTATGCCGTTGACCAGCAAGTACTCTATTTAACTTTCTTAACCTCTTGGGAATATTTAGACTTCTTCACTTCCAAGCCCCGCTATGTTCATAGCTTCACGTATACGTAGACGTACCTTTAATTTTGCAGTTAGGGTATTTACTATTGTAAAAACATGCATTTATTAGATACTGCTGCACTAATTTATAGGTTATGTCTTCGGACCACTTTGCCATTTTTCCCAACACAAGCGAGCGTCTGACGCTAAACGCTAAACACTAAATACTGCTGTCCAGTCATGCTAAGTGGCAGACATGCTGCACGTGAGGGGGAAGGAAGTGCGCACTGGTCGTGGATACTCACAGTCCATTCGCAAAAAAATAGAACACGCTTCTATTCACTATACCACGCAGGTTATTAACCACTTGCACTAATCAATCGCTGTACACTCAAGTTTACTCGTAATTACTAAGCACCTTCACTAATCACCTGAACTAATCACTAATAAATGTGAATACAGGCCTTTTAGTTCAGTGCATAAGTTGACAGGACACAACGTGTTCGCGTCCGACCCTCAAAATATAAAATTATTTTTTTTTAACTAAACTCGTCATGAAGACATTTGAACGCTACTGTCCACTTAACCGTTAACTGTCAACTGTCCGGTAACTAAACTCGCTACTGTACTTGTCAAAGTGTAAATCGGCTATAAATCTTAGGGTCTAAGATATGAATATTTATTTATCTATGAAGTATTAAAATAACTAGACTACGGAAGTTTTGGCGGGAACTTGGCCGTCGATGGATTGTTGCTCTTGTTTCATCGCTTAAATAATGGTTTGAAGTGGATTTTAATTCGTAAAAGTGATGCAATTTTGTGAAGTAAGTGTCTGCGCGTGTAAACTATTAGAGAAAATGACGAAACATGTGCTTCGATGTTAATATAAACCTCAAGTTATTTAGTTCGCTTAGGGGCTTTATGAACTTGAGTGACTATCGTCATCTACTATCCACTTGGTTGAGGTATCGTCAAAATCTCCCAAAAACTTCAAAATGTGGCGCATCAGCGTATTGCAAAGAAAAAAAATCTATAAAAATGAAGATCCCGAAAGAAATGGGTATTTTACACAATGTAAAATAAAATAGAAAAAAATATTTTTTCGATAGATTTTGTAAAAAGTACACAAGATTTTTTCCTCTGTGACTCAAATCTGCAAAACGCTGTCCACCAAATTAAAACATGTCATGACGTCACTGATACCACCTAAGGGTATTTGTGTTCTGTGTCACTAATTAGGAAAACTATAGTATGTGCCAAATCGATTGAGAAAAACGGACAATGACCTCAGATATGAGCCAAGTGTCAAAAGGCGTAACTTACAAAATCTCAATTTAGACGTGATAATAATATTTAAATATTGATATTATCCACACTTCTAGGTCAGCACATATGTTTTTTTTGTATCTTAAACAATATTGTCTGTGGTTCCTATAAACATCGTAAAATCTTACGGTACATCGCAAAAAATGTATTATAAAATATAACACATTTTTCGCGATGTATATTTCAATTTATGGTAAGTAACGCAGCAATTCATTTAATAACAGTTTCATATTTAAAAAAAAAATATTTGAAGCAATATAATCACCATATTGAGCATTAACCATATTGAACTTTTAAAATACACAAAACGCACGTTACGTCGGTTCGTTCTAAAATAAACGTGACAATGGTAGCCAGAGATGCGTCACCTTTACATAATATTGAAAATAAGTTTTATCTTATGAATAAGTACGTACTTATTCAGTGCCGTTATCACTCAAATCTTTATATGTGTTATAAATTAATGCTTTTTGTTGTTAAATTAATAAAGTACTTTATAACAATAGATGATTTTTTTCTACATCGATCTTTTACATAACTTTTTAATAATAGTTAATAAATATATATTATTTCAATCATAATCAAAAAAATCATTATAAATAAAAAAGGTACTATAAAATGTATATATTGAATATATATTGAAGGTTTGTAACCCCTGGTTAAACGATCGAAAGGTCGTTGTCCGTTTTTCTCAATCGATTTGGCACGTACTATAGCTAATGTGCTGTGTTATTTCGATTTTTTTTTAAAGTTATAATTACCATTATTGAGTTTTATTGAAAAGGCATAACGATAGACGAATTCGTAAAAGCAGAAAATAGTAATCTATCAAGGATAAATAAATTAATGTTGGCAAAATGCAATTCCAATTTTTGTTCTGCTGAGTTGAGGCATGTTTAAATATCAATGTAAGTAACTATTACCAACTTTTGTTTATACAAAAACTCAATACCAGGCCTGAGTGTATTTTGATAAAACATAGTTTAGTAGTAGTAGTAGCTATCATAGTTTAGTTTATCTATAATTACAATCATTAGCAATCATTAGTTATATATCTAAGTTAACGTAATTTATTACAAAATTTGACTAGGGATACTCTTCACCGCATGATGTTTTGTTTTGTATTAAATGATAGTTAGTAGATTAGTTATGTCATACTCACATCAAATGATCTTCACGTAAGAATAGTCTAGTTTTTCTAGACAATGTGTTTTGATATCTTCTTGTCAGTTTTAATCAAGTATTTCGTATATTTAAATACTGCACTTAAATTCATAACTTTCCTGGCGTTCTTATGCTCGTATTTTTGCATTCAGATACAATTCAACAATGATTTGGATGATAACTCATTATTAAACATTAAAAAGTATCTTATTTCTTTGCAAAATCGATGAAATTAAGGACAGTGACGTCACGAGTTGTACAGCATGGCGGCTAGCGTTTTCACGCGAAAATTTAAAACGATAGATTAAGAGTAATTTTTGGCACTATTCGGTTTTCAAAAAATTATATAAAAATTGAATCGCTAATTACAAAAAGGACACATGTCCCTACTTGTAAAATGTTAAGGAGAGACAAAAAACTATTTTACTTTATAATTAATAAAAATAAAACATATTTTATTTTTTAGGAACATTTATATTGGTATTTTCTATGAGAATAAATGAAGTTTTCTTTTCAAATTAATTTAGTTTATTGTTAAATTGCAAAAAGAAAACATGGACTTGTTTCCTTTTTGCTGTTACCATTGGACATGAGTCCTTTATGCAGAAAAAGCATTATAATTTCATACAAAATTTTACAGAAAATTAAACAAAGAATAATTCAAATAATGTTTATTTACTAAACATATATCATTGTTTAAGCTGACCCGTTAACTTACATGAGTATACAAATTAATTATGCACTCTACTATCCCTTTCTGTACGATTTTTAGTTGGCCATTCATAAAGTTCATTCCAAAAAGTGTTATATGTTGAAAGAATGTAAGGCTTAAGTTTTTTTAAATCTACCATTTTACATTCTAACATAGGTATTTATTCTGATAAAGTTTTTCTGATGGCAAGTGTAATGGAATTGTGGTAGGTTTTCTCAAATGAAAATAATGTGATAATAGGCCACCAATAAATTCTTTAGTTTTTACAACTTTTGGCTCCTTTTCATTAAATTCGAAATAATGGTAATTTGATTTTGTCAATAGAATTGAGGATGAGCCACCTCGAGCTACAGATTTTTTATTTTTATAATAAAAGTTAGGGTACCAGTTTTGGACATCATAAATAATTGAAGAATCCGCCAGAAACACAGTAAACTTATCTTGAATATTGGAAGACTTCATTATTACTTCATCCACATACTGCTCTACTGTGTAAAGTCTGTCAAATTCTTTTAATTTTCCTTTAATGGGACCAAATGATCACATGGCAAAAATGAGTGGCCATGTTGAGGAAAATGCAGCTTAATTTTTTTAAATAAACCAAGTTCTATCAAACTCATCAGCATTCTTATAAGAGCATGGTTTTTGTTTTGGTCCCAGCAATTGTCACCAAAAAGGTGCACTTCTTCTAATTCAGGGTCTAAAAAATTCTTTAAGTAATGTAACAGAAATGAAGAGACATCATTAGGTGTTTTCCTTGCCATTCCTTCATGAAATACATATCAAGTTACCTTGTCATTTCCTGTATTATAAACCCCAAAGGTGTTCACACCGAGCTGACGGTAATAATATACTTCTTGCACAGGTATCTTAGGCAAGTCTAGCACAGCCATAAAATCAAAAGAAAGTGCAGCTATTTTTTTATTTTGCTTGGCTAATTTGGAACTGTTATCCATAGTTGAATAGAATTTTTTACTTCTATTTTTATGAACTAAAAGTTCTGCCACTGAAACTCGTTTAGCCACATCATTCAAAGAAACACTTTTAATTTTTGCGTTTAATTCTTCACACTTTGAGCAAGTATCTTTTGCAGGTTTTCCGAATTTTAGAGAGAAATTTCTTTTGAAATACTGCCAATAGAATGTGTAAAGCACTTTGTCTTTCAGATTAGGGTACTTTTCAATAAATAATCTGTACATTTTTTTAATATTTAGATTAGCACTGAGATAAAAGTATGATTGTGTTGTGTAGTGTGATTCGCGAACTGGAAAAGATTTAATATGCCCGTCTATTTTTTGTATGATATCAGAGGGAATGGCATTGACACTGCTTTTCTTGCCTCGAACATCTACAGGCACAACATTTTTCTCTAACAAATTTGAAATTCTTCTTGCCCTTTTGCTTGTAATGTTGTGAACACTGATGAATGCGTTTTTACAAACTTGCGTACGTAACGCGCCAAGCAACAAGAAATATTTGAAATTCTTTGATTTTGGTTTCTGATCACATTCCAGTTATCAGCACGAGCTCGTGATCTTGAAATGCATTCTTTGCAAGTGGAGGTCTTGTTCATCCTTGGATTTAAGTCCATAAAACATGAGAAGGACATCATCTAACAGTTTTGGAGGATTTATTTTTGCTAAACATTTGCCCTTGCAACTGGCAACTAAAAATCTATTTTATAATACAATATGACAAAATACCATAGTGACAGGAATATAAAAAGTATCATAAATATATATAGATAATTACCAGTTTTTGTTGATAAAATCTGGATCATTTTTGGCGGGCACGCATTTGCCGGCCCAATTTATGTGACTTTCGCCCAAAATTTTTGCCTTCTTTATTACATTTCTTTTGTAATTTTCGTGGTCTGAAAATATCCGCAAAAGAAGAATGTTTTTTTTCTTTTGCGGCTATTTTCTTTCATTATATCAAGTGTAATTCACAAAATATAAGTATTTTATCACGTTAGAAAACACCACACTCACTGACCTCACATCGATTTTGACACAGTTGTGATGATTGATAGGTTAGTATTGCCTTACAATGAGGATCCGTAACGTTTTTAGTTGAGAATGCAGATTTATAGATCTAAGAAATCCTTAACATACAGTGCAAAAATTTTTGTTCTACGACAAAGTATGACGAAGTTATGGCCAAATTACTAGCGAAGTTCACTGACGGCCCGGCGCGGTACCTGTGACGTCACTATGACGGTCTTCGCCAGTTAGCCGTTGGCAGCGATAAGGCGCGCAGTGTTTTGTTTGGTTAATTGTAACTTTGAAACAAGTTAAGTGTCCGATTTGTGTCTAATTCACCTTTTTAACTATGTATAAATATTGTATAGTGCCGAAATGTACAAACACTTCTATTAAAACACCAGAAAAACTATTTTTTAACGTACCGAAACACCCAAAACTTCGTAAAAAATGGTATTCCATTGCAAAAAGAGATGATAAAACTACACCCTCTGCCCAGGCTACAAGACATTGCTGTGAAGATCACTTCGATGTACGTACCTACATATCTATTATACCTATTATTTAGTTTATATGGAAATACGTTGGTACCTTATGTTACGTGTAGTGTACCTGTGTATTCTCTTATTTTAAGCCTGCTGTATTAATAAAAACATACCTATTTACTTTTTCTAAGTTTTGTTGATAAACCTACGTACTAACGTATCTAATAACGTAAACCTATATATTCGCCCGTTCCCATTTCTATGTATTACTAGCTTTTGCTTGCGGTTTCGCCCGCGTTGAATTCAGTTTGTCACAGAAAGTTTTTATCACACCTCTATTTCATCCCCTTAAAGTTTTATTTTTGCGATAAAAAGTAGCCTATATTCATTTTAAGATCTCAGTTATCTCTATACAAAAAGTCATTAAAATCGGGTCAGCTGCTTATGTGTAAAAGCATCGTATTTCGTATTAAAAGGTCAAAACAATGACCTAGAGACGTACTCGGGTAAAAAGCAAGGAGTGAATGATAATATTCTTTAACCATTTACATAACAGCGGTGAATTTATGTATCTGCCTCAGCTACGCCTTATTGATAGAGGCAAATAAATTAATACTTATATACATTTTTATATTTCAGTTAGAAGAAGATATGGAAAATTACGTAAAGTTTAAGTTAGTTGGAGGAAAGCTTAAACTGAAGAAGGGAGTTTTGCCTCATAAGTTTGAATGCCAAAAGCCTCAAAAAAAGAAAATTGACAGACCCGGTTTTAAAAAACGACAAGACATAGAATATTTTGAAAGAGTTTTAAGTAAAGATATTGGACACGAAGACCTGTTGTTGCATTCCATTGAAGTAGTAGAGTGTGAGAATCAAGACTCAAATAACATCCAAAACAGTGATCCCCTTTACATACCTGAAGAAATAGACGTATTATCAAAAAACAATGTAAGGGGTCAAAAAACACAAGCAGTGCAGGTTAATATGAAACCAAAAATGAAAACTAAATCGAATAATACGCCAATGAAATGGAAACAACCAATAGTTAAAAAAAAAGTAATCCCTATAAATCTTGATCCAAACGTTAGCTTCACGCTCAGCAACTCAAACTCAAGTGAAAATACTCGTTCTTTTGGTGTTAGTGCTAGTGATAACGAGTCGAATGATTTAGAAATAACAAAAACAATGCACAAAAATTTCTTCCATGAGCATATGCAAAAGGGCGCTCTAATGTCTATATCTCGAGATCCAAAATTACTGATAGGCATTCCTGCCCATTCATATTTTTGTATTAAACATTTAGAAAACTTCACGGAAATATCATCTATTGAAATCCTAGTGACTTTACGAAAAATCCGATGGCATGACCCAAATTCAATGCTTGCAATACATTTTGGCCTCTCTGAGAGTTCTGTGACTAAATATTTTAATAAAACTCTCCCAAAAATTGCACTGTGCCTGAATCGACTTATTATCTGGCCATCAGCAGATGATGTCAGAGAAAACTTGCCGATAGCTTTTAGGAAGCGCTATTCTAAAGCGATTTCAATAATCGATTGTTTTGAAATTCAAATCGAGAAACCTAGTAACGCTTCGCACCAAGCGGCTACATGGTCTCAATATAAAAGCTGCAATACCATTAAGTACTTGATTTCAATTACACCTGACGGTTTGATAAACTTTATCTCTGAGGGATATGAAGGGAGGACTCCAGACTCAACAATATTTGAAAACAGCGGATTTCTTGACAAATTGGCACAAGGAAGTATTGTGTTAGCTGATAGGGGTTTCAAAAATATTTCCCATTTACTGGAACAACGTGGTTGTACACTCCTGAGGCCGCCTAGTGTGAGTTCCAACTCAAAACTTACAGCAGAGGAAGTCTTGCAAACAAAGAGAATCGCTGCTATAAGGGTTCACGTTGAAAGAAGCATAGGGAAGTTGAGAGACTTTAAAATGATCGGACCTCACGCATGTGTCGATATTTCATACGTACATTTTTTAGATAATATTGTAACAATAGCCTGTGGTTTAGTTAATTTACAGAATTGTCTATTTAGTAGTCAAGTGTAAAAAAAAAAATGCTTTCTAGTTAGTTTTATTTCGACAACCTCGCAACATCAAAAGCTCATGTCATATTATTAATAAAAGAATAATTTTAAGTCTCAACTAGTTTTGGAAACACTGATGTTTTCCAAAAATGCGTGGACTTCTCTAAAAGATCAGTACAATAGTTTTCATCATAATATTCTTCAAATATTTCTACTTTTTTATTGCTTTCAAAATTTTCATTAGCTACACAAAACAATCCCTTGACTTTATTGCATAAAAACATTTGTAGCTGAATTTGAGCTTTCCATTTGCTGCCGATAACACTATTCTTTACAAAACTTTCCTTTCCTTTCTTTGTCGAGGGACATTTTATTTCTACTACGTATTCACTTGTCAATCCATCTGGAGAAGCACCTAAATGAGGCCAATCAGGTTTTAAAAAATAACCACAATTTTCAATAACTATTTTCCTTGTTTTGGCTACTTCTGCTCTGACATTGGATTCCAATCGTTTGCCTCTTTTCATAGACAGAGTCTCGGGTACAGAGGCACCAAATATTTGTTCAATCAAAGCACCATCAGGAGTCTTGCAATGTGCAGCTTCGTGAACTTTAGACGCGGTTATTCTACAATACCTTAACTCACGCCATAACGGTGAACTAGCTTGACAAACTGTTGCTTCCTCTGCTTTGTGACATTTTTCTATGGTGATGTTAGTAGAGCAATAATCAATAAAATCATCTGCACTATTTATATTATTGCCTTCATTTTTGTGTTGATGAATGAGGTTATGCAAAGACAATTTTTTATACTCATTCTTTGTTACGTATACTGATAACTGATTTTTAATAGAATGTTCCTTTAGGCTTTGCACAAATACTAGGAAAAACTGATCTGAATTGGTGTTATCAGTATTTTTATCTTCAGTAGTAACTGAACTGGGACCCATATCTTTAGCTTTTATAAATTTAGTACCTATGGTAGCCAGCTTTGGTTTGGCCCAGTAACATTTTTTTTCAGTAGGAGATGGCTCCTCGCTGCGTCTATGAAGCCACATCAAAAACGCTACGCTATGTTTGCAACCTCCCAGCACAGTCATGACAGTCCACGTTCAAAACCGTTTCCTCTTTTTCATCACATGTAAATGTACAGCTATACGCTTTACTTTTTATTCTATGTTCAGGCGTTATTTTTGCTTTTACCGTACAAACACGTCCCGACCTCTGGACTTGAACAAATCCTACAGCATCATCTCCATAGGTTTCACGTGCCGATCTGTAATAAATAAATAAAACGAATTAAAAAATATATACAAATAACAAAATTCTATCCTACTACTATATTTTACTTCCGACTAATATTATAAATGTGAAAGTTTGTGAGGATGAATGTATCTTTGTTCCTCTTTCAAGCAAAAACTGCTGAACAGATATGGATGAAATTTTACAGGAACCGTGCATTTTTTCTGGTATAAAAAGTGCTTTATCTCGGAAAAATACACGGTTCCTCTACGATAAATAAATAGTAGTCTATGCGGGCGAAGTCACGGGCGTTCGCTAGTATTATATATTTTTTATACAAAACAAGTCACCCTACTTAATTACATACTGAACGAATGATTTGTAACAATGAGCAAGATGGAAAAAAATCTGCCATTTACAATCAATATTAAGGTTTCTGTCATAGATCAGCAAGTGTAGGGAACCATGCAATAAATAAAGTGCAAGTAAGTTAAAAATCATCTGCAAAATGATCTACATATGAATGAACGAAAACAACATTCCTTTTATCAAGATACTATAAACACTATTCATAAGTTATGAATACGTCCCTGTAACCTAAGATGTTTATACATCTTTGCCCGTAACTATACTTTACAACATTCATTCTTTCATTTATTTACCTATACAGCTTATTCCTAAAGATTACTAATAAGTACCTACGAACGTAGATAAATAAGCAGCACCCTTACCTTTGTAGTTTCCAACCACGGACTTCAGCGCTGGTGAACTTAGAATGATTACTTAGATAATCAAATACCATGAAAGAATCCACTTTTGGAAGGTTATTTGATTGAGCTTGCACAAAACCAGCTTCTACTTTATTAGCACTCATATTATGTTTAATACTTAAACAATCACAAAATTACACTGTAACAACACTTTATTTAAATAAATTGCCAAATATAGTGCCCAACCGCGTCTCCGCGCTCCGTCGAATCGTGAACTACCACAGAATACATGTATGAACTACTATGATGCGTTCGGTTCCGTCACAGTGACGTCACGCGGACCTCCGTGCATTGACTTTTAGCGACAGGAACGGCCTATGTTTATTACTTAATATCTTCGTATGTAATGGTCCGATTTGGCTAATTCAAAAAGATATATAATTCTTATGTTATAAAGAATAACGTGGATACTAGTTTTATTGAATTTTCTATAACTTTACTGATCCTCATTTTTGTAAAAAGGGCACATGCTCACGAGCATGTGCCTTTTATGCAACAAACTACTAAACTCTGCGTTCAATATCTCTATTCTGATTAGCTACTCATGCGTCCTTTTTACAGAAATGATGTATAACGACAAAATACGTTCGAATACGCAAAAAAGTGATTTCGACGAAATGTTCACCATGTGCCCTTTTTGCAATTAGCGATTCAATTATAGTGGTTAATTATCCCTCTAGGATTCATTTAAAGCACTTTTTGAAAATGGGTGTAATACCCTAAAGATAGGCGCCCAAAAAGGCTAGAACCCAGAGCCGTAAATCTTGTTAGATGAAAAAAAACTAGACTCACAGACTAACTCGTGACAGCATGGCTACATACATTTATCTGTGACATACATAGAGCTTGCAACATAGATTACTGCGTATATACCACAGAGTACCTTTGTATAAACTGAAATATATTAGACTGGTACATACTAGAGAGCTTGCAACTTGCATAGCGATAGCGCTACATAGCTTGCTATGGCATCAGCGTTGCGATCGATACGGCAATTGCCGTAATATACGGCATTCCACGATTTTTCTTAAAGATTATACGGCATACGGCAGGCTTTTCATTGCCGTATCAAGTATTACGGCAATTCAGTTTTGCGATAAACCACGATGGCAAATTATGAACAAAAAATATAAATACCTATTTTGATATCCATATTTTTTTCACTTTCGTCATCCCTTAAGTGATAAGAAAGAGTGTAATTGTCTATGACGGGAAATTACCGTTCCATCTTTCATTTTATGAGACCAACAAAGATGGCATGAACATGACATATGGTAGACAATGATAGAAGTAATGAATGTAAGAGATACACATATTTACTTTGTTTATATTATTGAATGAATGTACAACATTATGAACTATAAGATGTGTACGGTACTTTTGTAGTATTTACTCTGGCAGTAAATTAAACTTGGATCCAATTTGGCTTTGTTGGAATGGCTGCACTTTCTACAAAAAGCTTAAACTCTTACTTCAAAACACGCGAAAAGGACAAAGACCTCATAGTTGTTTTCCGTCATTGTCGCCACTGGCCCAGCAATTGCCACGAATTGTGAGAGAATCAGATAAGCAACGAATTGATGACGAGTGGAGGTTGCTACCAAATGTAAACAAAATTTCAGAATTAGAAATGAAAACATGAATTTTGGGCAAATGTATAAGATACTACAGACTGCAAAATATTAGCAAATTTTGCTTTAGACGTATTATGTCTATCTACAACATAGCAATACAGATTGCGAAAGAGTTTTCAGTGAAGTAATCAATATGAAAACAAAATCCAGAAATAAATTGATAACATCAATTGTCAACGGAGCTCTACCTCTTCGCTCTGACAGCGCGCGACACGTTATACTCCCGTTCCCTCGGGACCTTTTTGGCGGGAAAATTTGTTAGTTAGAAAATTTTTTGCTATATTGCAAATTTTGCTATATTTTCACTTTGAGACAATATTTATGGATAAAACTTACAGGAATTCTTGTTGAATGTATAAACTATCGAATAAAATTATTTTTGGTTGCTAGAAATTGTAATAAAATACGTAAATTACCCTGTATAGCATAGTAGTAGTATATACTTCAATTTTAGTGACAAAATTACTACTAATTTGAATTCTACACTTTTGTTTTTGGAGAAATTTATATCAAATTGTTTGGAAATATGTATATTTTTATGTTTTATGTGTTTCCATTCGTTACTCATACCAAAATATTAAAATATTAAAAAATTAAAAAAAAAAATAATATTTTATCTGTGACATTTCGAACAATATTTCTAAAATATGTTTGTGTGAATTTGAAATAAATACAACGTCACGATATTTGAAATATATACGAAAACTATTTTTACTTACATTTTACACTAAAAATAAATGAGAATTTGATAAATAACACATTTATGAACCAACCTCCAAATTAGGCCTTCCGAAGTTTGAAGTACTTTTGGCAATTTACTTTTCACTTTTTATACCACAAATTATATATCTACGTGTTTACTATATTACAAGAAATGTAAAAAGTATAATACTTTCGTTTTTAGTCCAGACACTAATACAAAATTCTATAAAAAAGACGGAGCAACTTCATCAAAGTGACACGTGGAACGCCGGAAGTTCAGAGTGATTTCTTTTTTTTTTTCTTCTAAGAAACATTGCCAGGTTATGGTTTAAAATAAAAGAGCATATCTTTGTCTTTGATACTAATATCTATTGCATAGTGTCTTTGGTTTTGTTTAAAACGAAAAAATAGTTTTTTCATAGGTAGACATGTTTACATAATTCTGATCGAATTAGAGCACGGTTTGGCGGGCGGAAGGTTGGTATTGCGCGATCCAAAGTGAGCATGGCTTGGTTTACGGGCAAGCGGTTAAAATCAAGGAGGTTGTACGAAATTTCAAATGTCAAATGATATGTGTAAGAAAATGAAAAGCAAAGTATTAATTACATAGACAAACGAGTGATGTTTTCAATCAATTAGAAACCTATATGGTGAAGAAATTTCAGATTTTATGTGATTTATTTAATTATTCGTAGAAATAAATACTTTCCGGCAATTTCGTGGATTTTTTTCCTAAATACGGCAATTTTCGTTTTTAGATACGGCAACTCAATTTTTTACAGTCGCAACGCTGTATGGCATACTACATATTTGTTTATCTACGAAAATAACTAGCTAACCGTACTATTTGTGTTTCATGCATAGGTTTATTGTATTGAAATTTGCCTAGAACTTAGATCGATTATTAAATAAATATTAGAAATTGGAAATGTCAAATTGGGTTGGTTATGCTGTTTCTGTTAATTGTGGTGAGCCACTTGGATGTTACCAGGGGACAATCTTGGAAACCGATGGCAGTACTATAACCCTTACAAAAGCCTTCAGAAATGGATTTCCGTATCCTAAATCTCAGGTCACTCTCAAGTAAGTTGTCCAGTTTAAATTTTAAGAATTGAATACTGTTTTGATAACTTTACTAATGGTGTAATGTTTACAGCGCTGCTGACATAAAAGATTTGAAAATAATAGAGGAGTCACGACCAGAACCAGTACAGCAAACTCACAGCACGGTAGCAGTCACCAAGAGTAACAAAAAAGGGCAACGTGCTACGGTCTGTGAGAATTTACAAGCCAATCCATCTAATGTAACTGGTGCAGGTGAATTTTGGAGTTATAATATCTGTACACTCTGACTTTTATTGTTGCTGATACATTTTTACTAGGCAAAAATTTAGAATAGTTTGGCAAGGCTACCCCTGACACCACTCCCATGAAAGAAATATACTGTTTTTGAGAAAAAAAGGATCTCATAGACCTAACCTCTTGACGACTCCGTGGCGCAGTGGCTTAGTAATGAGTGGCTGCGCTGGGGGTCGCGGGTTCGAATCCCACACGGAACAAGTATTTGTATGGCCTATAAATAATTGTTCCGGGTCTGGATGTTTGTCCTTGTGCAATTTATGTTTGTAAACTGCCCCCGCGATACAGGAGAAAATCCTAGTGTAGGGATAACATTTTAAAAAAATAAAATAAAATAATAATAATAATAACATTTATCATCTCTGCAACTGTAAGGATTTCTGAGTGCTTAAAGCACGAAGGCTGTGAGGGAGTTGCGCTACGCTCTGCTCCTGTTACAGCCTTCAAACCTATCGCAACTAAGGTATTCTGGGTGCTAGAGTATTTCTGGGTAGTTATAAACAATTCAGAAATAAAACAACAATAGGATGCATGTGCCAGTCCCACACCATAAACCTGTAATAGACCATTTCAATCTTCAAACCTAAATATTAACTATTTGAAATTTCCATAATTTTTTTTACAATTGTGTTACTGGTACAATCTGGTCCCCCTTTGTGACTTATCACTAGGGCCCGGATTAATATGTATATATAATATCAAAATATGTACATATAATATGGACTTAAAATCCTAAAATATGGAAAAAATATGTGTAATAAAAGATAACGACATTGTACATTAAAACGATTTCCTATTAAGAAAAAACAAAAACTACTTAGCTTAGGTTCATTATTATTTGAATTACAATATATAATTACGTGTTTCCTTAAATTTTCGAAATTAAAACTCTTTCTGTTTGGACGAAATAATGCTTTATTCTAGCTGAATGATTTTTCAACATCATAGGATGTGATTGGAGCTTATTTAAATTTGCATAATTCTGCAAGTGAGTAGGGCACATCTATGGTGCCTTCTAATGTTCCACACAGCATGCTGTTGATTTTCTTTAGGATATGAAATCCTTTGTTTTTTTTCAGTACATAGAGTAATTTTTGCCTCGCTACTTCAGCAACGGGACCTTCTGATTCTAAAAATATTTTCGATAATCATCAAATTATCATTTAGAGAAGTGGAAGAATTTTCGAGTGCCTTTATATGGTATGATAAAAAGCAATAATTAGTGTTTATGTACATAAAGCAAATAGTTACGTAGGGTAATCTTGGAGAAGTTCTTTTGAGATTGAAATATCAGCAGCTTTATTCTCCAATTCAAAAATAATCATTTTGATTTCAGTGTAATACTGGGCATAGTATTCATTTGCTCTCAGCCAAGTTCCCCAGCGTTTTAGCACTGGCTCTAGCGGTAAAGAAATGTCGGGATACATCTCTTTAAATTTTAAGATCCTGCTTGCTGCTTTCAAAAACTTTTTCTTTACGTTTCATACTAAACTGTCAGCCTTTTTAAACTGAGACCTTATTCATTCAGCAAATCTATTCATACCATGAGCCAAGCACTTCATATGAATAATTTTTGGATACAAAACTTGTAGGGAATCTACAGCTTTTACCATACAAGGAGCAGCATCACTAAGTAGCAAGACAACTTGGTCATGTTTAACTCCATAAGGCCACAAAACTCTCATTGCATCATTAAAAAGCTTTACTGACGTTTGGTGGTTGCATTAAAGAAGTTCTTCACACGCCAATAAAAAGGATTTGCTGGCATTTTCGTCATCTAAAACTCATTTTTAGTCATTTCACAGACCTTCTCATCAACCTAACATAAAATAATGAAGATATGGATAAATTTATTTAATTTCTTGTGGAATATGGATTTATACTTGAAATATGGAAAAATATGGAAAATAGAAATTGCATTTTCTTGATCAAAATATCATAATTTATGTAGAAAATATATTCAAGAACAAAAACCATTTCAATTAAAAATATGGATTTACATATTAATCCGGGCCCTACTTATCACATTCATTTTTAAATAAAAATGAACTTAACATTTGTAACTAGTGCACCCACCCTATATAATAATCATTGTGTGTAACCATAATTCCTTACTTCAATTAATTCCTTAAAAGCATATATATATATATATATATATATATATATATATATATATATATATATATATATATATATATATATATATATATGCAGGAGGCGACGCTCGTGCGCGCGCTGCGTGTGATCAACGCCATATCGGAACAAATTGATTTGTTTTCATGTTCGCTGAGTGAGCTCAGTAGAGTGGTATATGGTTGTATCGTTGGCTACACTGTCAAATTAGGGTGCTCATCCTGTAATGACTGTGTATGTTGTATGTATATAAAATAAAAATAAAATATATATATATATATATATATATATATATATATATATATATATATATATATATATATATATGTGTGATAGAGCCATGCTGCAGTTATATTACCTAGTAGTACAGTTGTAGCACGAATGGGTCGGCTTGACCGGGGAAGGACCACACTCTCAGAATACCAGCGTAAAATAGTAGCTTAATGCTGTTGTGTTTCGTGTAGTGAGTGCAGAGAACCGGAGACCCTTTTTACTGGAAACAAGGCATTCCATCTTAGTCCTCATGGGTGACAACGCATCTGCATTTTGATTCGTAATTGAGGATAGATGTAGATGTCCATGGGTCACAACAAGCACTTACCATCAGGTGGACTGTGGGCTTGTATGTCTATCCTATAAAAAAAAACTTTTTTTTGTTTATAATTTACTTTCTCCATAAATATTTGTATATAAAATTGGTAAAATTTTCTCTATTAATAAAATTGTCACTAGCAAAATACCTCTTCACAACACACCACTAAGACTCAATTCTTTGATTCTGCGTACTGTTTCTTGTCACAAAACGGTTTTCAGGGTCACTGTGATTGACTTTTTGTATATATCCTCTCGGCTGTCCAAAACCTTCGTTTAGGTTGCTATTAAAAAGTGCGCGTCTGTCCACAACCCTTAGAAGCAATTTACTTATAAACTTTAGACACGAAACAGCTGTAGTAAATGTATCTGTATCTCCCTCTAACTCGTACAACATTGTTTTAATATCATTAACCTACTTATCTCGGTATGGAATTGTCGCTATTGAAGTCCATAATGTGTTCGTTTGGGGTTAGTTACCTGTTTCGGGTCATCTTAAGTGACCCACATTATTGTCGAGCTTGTGGTGTAAAAAAAAATTTACGCAGAGTTGTGTTTTTTTTAATTATTTTAAAGTGTATTTATCTTATTGTAAAGAAAATAAATATTTACTGAAGTAATTTTTTTTTTACTATTTTTTATTCACCAAAACATTTACACATATTCTTCATAGTTTACTTAACAATAATTCTAACAACATATTATTTTATAGAGTTTTCTTTCATAATTATTAAGATATTGCCATTTTAATGACATGCACCACACATGCAATAAATCACTCGTTTAGGGATGGACAGTATGCGCCAAAGCCACCATTTCGGCCGGGACAGTTGAAAGGCTAATATATCCATAATTTTCTATCACATCATAAGCCTGCCCAAAAATCGGTTTGGATGATGGTGCACTCAGCCACATGCTTTTGTATCAAAGGCACCAAAACTTTAGCAGGTCGCATATTTTGCGGGCAAATATCTAGTCTTGTCTTCAATGTAATTTTTGGTGATTCCCAGAGCCTCATAACCTTCAGTGTGTCGACCTAAAAAGTCTTAAGTATTAGTTTAAATTTGTATTAATAAAAATTTGCCTATATCATCTCCGATTCATCAACTGCATATTGTATTTAATTTTTCCCACACTGCCAATATTTCCCAGGAAACTTCGCTTCTCTATTTCATAAATGACAACAATCTCCCTACATAAATTAACAAATAATCAACATTTGCACTGTTCTCTTTCAGAATAATCTTCTCTTAGCATGGTATCATAACTCCATTTATTTGCAAACGCATACATTACATGGAATACTTGTGACATAATTAATTTTACATTCTCAAACCAAGCGTCTTTATCTAGGCTTACTTTGGGTTTAGATGTGCATGTGCCTCTGCCGTCAAATGAGCCCACTGTTCTATTGGTGGATTATTCCGCACATAATTTTTTGTGATAGTTACAAATTTTGTTGCTGGGATCATGCTGTGTTTCTCAGCAAAAGTAATAGCTTGCTCCAGAGAGCCAAGTTTTGGTATAAAATATATGTTAAACTGTTATATGTTTGTGTTTTTGTATGTTAATTAAACTCGGAGATATTGTGTTATTCCAGAGAAAGTTCAACTCAAAGAAATCTAAATTTACACAACTTTTCTTTATGATCATCTCTCTTGAGTTCAAAACATTGTCTACTTAGTGATCAGCTTTTCTAAGCCGTCAAAACTATTTTTATATTTAGCATCCAAATGGATTTAATTAATTACTACATGACTTCATTATGTTTTGAATTTTTTTTGCTTTTAACTTTACGTTTTATATTTGCCAAAGGTTTCTCGCTTGGCGCACCCCTGGAGTTGTAATTAGGGAGATGATAGAAATTGAATTTGAAATGGCTGTAATGCTCTTCTCAAAAGTCTTACCTGTCCTCTCTTTGCAAATAATAATGCACTTTGGGGATTAAGTTGAATAGCTTCAGTGTATAGCTTACAGTGACCAAATTCCACTTGGCATTTATCTCTTCGATATACAAATGGCGTTTCACTGGCGGTTCGCCGTTATCAAATTCGAGGCTTGTCGATGCCTGAGGTTCCTTCCAATCAGACATCTTCAATATTAATATGTAGTAGCAGCAAAGTCCGGGATACACAAACAGTCGATTAAAATCCACAATAATACACTTGAGAGAGAACAAGAAGAGCAACCAACAACAGAATGCTAAAAAATTAGTATTTAATGTGATTTTACACTTGACAGAATTTTAGAATTTATTTTACTATTCTAAGCTGGCGCTTAACTACTATCCTAAGTAAGTGGTGATGTAGCCTAAGATGGATTGTTAAAAAAAGACTCGTTAAGTCAGTGTGAAGTACAAAGCCTATTCATTGTCGCCTTGAACACACCTGCCTTGTATATGGATGGACAGATAATTTTTTTTTTTGAATAAAAATGACAAACGAGCACACAATCCACCTGATGGTATGTGGTTGCTGTGACACCTACATGTATTCTTGATTACGAATCAAAATGCAGATGCGTTGTCACCTGTGAGGACTAAGAGGGAATGCCTCGTTTCCAGTAAAAAAGGTCTCCAGATCTCTACACTCACCATACTGTTTTACGCTGGTATTCTGTAAGAGTGTGGTCCTTCCCTGGTAGAGCCGACAAATTCGTGCTACAACTATAATACTAATATAACTGCATCATGGCTCTACCACATATATCATTTTGCATAGGATATTAGTTTCTTTTCTTAATGCATAATTGTCCATTGTTTCAGTTAATAATCAGCAAATTACAAGTAATGTGAATCAAACAAATGCTTCAAAAGCTATTACCTCTACTAGAAGTACTGGTCAGGGGCCCACACGAAGCAAGCCTATTGATATCCAAGGTTCAAGGATAAATAAAAATAGCAATCATGCAGGTGATTGAAAAATTGTATTTAATGCACTTGATATCTTTCTGGTCATTTCAGATGTCCAGTGCATCTGTACTTGGGCACACACTTTTGCAATATAATCTTGTACAATCTCTGTCTGCATGGAAACTGGCTGCTGTGTTATTAATTCTTTAATTATGCGGATCTAAGCAAATTGATTTTGAATTTAAAATTTAACTCCTTTTATATAATGGATTGTAATGTGTTTCTATTAATTATATGAGTATTCTCTCAAGTGTCCTGTAATCCTAATTTAATTAAAAAATATGAACAACTTGTTAGAGGTAATACGGTGCTAAAGTGTACATACAAACCATACATGGTGTATATATCGTATCTTATAATAATCATTATTGCTACAATAACAAATAGACTGGAATGCAGCAGCTCAATCTTATAGATAATCACAACATGACTGACTTGAGAATCAATAAATTAGAACCTATTTAGCAAAGGATCATGCTATTTGTTTTTTTATCGTTATTTGTATTAAAAGTTTTGTTCATATTTAATATGCAAATTCAAGACATTTTTTTAAAAGTTTAATATAATATATATGCTGCTATTTCACGCTTACCATACCGAATACCAGCGTGAAATAGTAGCTTACTGCTGCTGTGTTTCGTATGGTGAGTGTAGAGAACCAGAGATCCTTTTTGCTGGAAATGAGGCATTCCATCTTAGTCCTCACGGGTGACAACGCATCTGAATTTTGATTCGTAATCAAGGTTAGATGTAGATGTCTATGGGCCACAGCAACCACTTACCATCAGGTGGACTGTGTGCTCGTTTGTCACCTATCCTATTAAAAACAAATGTGCCATTTTGTTCTATAACTTTCTGCCATCTTGTAGATAGTGACATAATCCTGCTGCTGTAAAAATCTTAGGATTTTACCGATAAAAATAATGTGAAAAGTAGTTTCGCAGTCTCTTGATATTAACCTAACACAACCCAAGGAGTTCTGAAGAGACCGAAACAGGGGAAAATCTGAGGGTGCAAGGTCAGGACTAAATGGTGGATGAATTAACACTTCTCAACCAAGCTCTCTCAATTTTTACCAAGTGGCCAAAGATGTGTGTGGTCTAGCATTACTATGATGAAAGAATACTCCTTTTCTGCTGATCAATTTCGACAGTTTTTTCTCAATTTCTTGCTTGAATTTCATTAGTTGTATATCTACTGTCAAGTAGAGATTCAAATCAATGGTTTTGCCCGGCAGTAAAAGCTCATAATGAATGTTGCATTTTCAATCCCCCCATACACACAGCATCATCTTACTTCGTGTTAATCCGCGTTACGCTATCTTTTTCGTACGTTCTTGTCGTATGTACGGGTTACCGCACATATTTTATGTAATTTTATTTCAATGACTCGTTTATTTAGGTCACGCAGAAACAATGCATTTGTCAATTGCGAAATCATGTAACTTCCGTACTTTTGCCTATACACCAATTTATAATTCTTTACAATAAATTCAGTGTTAGATCGACTTTCATTGGGTTTGTTTCGTACACTACCTTTCCCTTGCATCCCATCTGCACTCATTCATCTTATATACTGTATACACCTTACAGTGTTTTTGGTCCTTCGAAAAGAGAAGATCACATCTGTGGATTTCCATCGACATTTGGAAAATACAGGTACAGTGGTTCCTATGCTTACGTCACTTTATTTTCTTTGTGGATTTTGTGCGACTGCGAATCGGTTGACTGGCTTCCCAGGAGCGGGTCCCACCAGTTTAATTGAGAAGGCGCAAAAAAGGTCGTACTAGGTTCGCGAAGATATAGAGTGGCCTGGACCGCTGGACAAACATCTGCTACAGCTGCTATCAAAGTGGACAGTTGTCGTCGACATTCGACACAGTGAACAGTGCTAAGACTCAGTGAGCAGTGAACTTGGAGTGTACCTTTTTTCGTCCTCGGAGTGTCACACAGTGAACAAGCATAATGGAGAGTCTACTTCAGCGCCAGCAGGAGATTGTTGAAGCGATCAAGAAGATAGAGAGAAACTCCAGCAGGGATTCCGCAACACGCAAGACTCGTAAGTACTTGAACGAGCGACTCGATGCCCTTGATAAACTGTGGGCCGAGTTCCAAGTAAACAACCATAAGTTATCCGACTATGAGAATGACACTGATCCTTACTTTACGGAAAATCAGTACCAACAAGCAAGAACGTACTTTGATACTGTGCGCATCAAGATATCGACCTGCCCCCCTGCACGTGAACCTGTTTCTCCGGCACCAGAAACGCTGCCTAAGATCGTAGCAACCCCGGAGCCGACTCCATCTACGGCTTCACCTAAACTACAGCCGAAAGTCACTCTGCCATCGACGTCAAATGCAACAACGGTCTCGCCAGATCCAGATACAGATCGTCGCCAGGCGGATGAATTGGTATCTCTGCAAAGAACCAACTTCAGAGCTTTCCAGCGACAAGTGAATAGCTTGCGACTTGACGAGATACGCGACAACTGGGAGCTGGAAGATGAATTGCGTAACATTCAGACGCGCTGGGCTGCAATCGACGCTTTGCATTTACAAATCGATCACATTCTCCAAGGTTCGGATACGCAGTATGACGATGAGTTTTATGCTTACGAAGACTCGTACAAGAGCATCAAGAAGGCTTTGAATCTCAAGCTCGCGTCTACATTACATCTTCAGTACATTCACGGGCAGGTATACACAATGGCCTACATTCTATGATCTCTACGTAAAAAGCATCCATAACAATAACTTGCTCACGAAAACCCAGAAGATGCAGCACCTGAAAGGTAAACTACGAGGAGATGCTGAGCGACTTATTCAGCATCTAAACATCTCGGCAGATAACTACGATACAGCGTGGGAATTGCTAACACACAGATATAACAACCCCCAGCTGTTATTTACAAAACAGATTGAGATTTTTCTCAATCAACCCGTCGCTCACAAGCGATCAGCGTACGAGATCGGACGCCTCTACGACACGTCCATGGAATGTATCCACGCCATACAGAACCTCGGTATCGATACAAGTACCTGGGATCCGTTGCTAGTACACATCATAGCGAAGAAGCTAGATGCTGAAACATACAGCGACTACAAAGAGGCACGAAAATCGCCGCGAGACATACCATCACTTTCTGAGCTAATGGAATTCCTAGAGAGCAAATTCGACGCCTTAGAGCCAATAGGTAAAAAGGAACGAGAGATTTCAACATCATCAAATAGATCTTATCCTCCGAAAATCATCAACAACAAACCATATAAGCCTCAGTTTCAACATGCTGGTGGTCATCGCTATGGAAAATTCCCGAACAGAGAATTTCAAGCTGTTGCGACATGCTCGTCAATTTGTCCGATTTGTAACAATAATCACTACCTATACAAATGCAGCAAATTCATCAAGTTTACACCGGACGAGCGGCTAATGGCCGTCAAGAAACACAATATTTGCCACAATTGTCTGTACGCACACACCGATAACATATGCACGTCGACGAAAAGATGCAAAGTCTGTCAAAAGGGTCATAACACAATGCTACATGACGCATACGCAAATATGAACCTTAATCAACAGACGGTAAACCGGGCGGCCGACGCGCCCGCCGGGTCGTCATCGCACATGCCTACAGCTCCAGTTACGCAAAGACCTCAAGTTTCAACGCGATCCGAAAACAAACAACATAGCGTGAATCACGTTGCTACAGATGACGAAGAGATCCTGTTGACAACATTATCTGTCAGGGTCAAAGCTTCTGACGAGACTTACATCACTGTGAGATGTCTTTTAGACCAAGGCTCTCAGATTTCACTCATTTCTGAGAACGCCGCTCAGATGCTGGGCTTGCCTCGATAACGGTACCATGCTTCTGTATCTGGCATTGGAAATGGATCAAAGTACGGCAAGGGAGTCGTCACGCTCGAATGTCAGTCTATCTACCAAGACTATGAGTTTACAACTCAAGCATTAGTCATCAATCACGTCATCAACAATCTGCCAAACATGTCGTTCAGTAAGGAGTCCTGGCCACACATGCAGCACATACAGTTAGCTGATCCCGAGTACAACATCTCTAGGCTTATTGATCTGCTACTAGACGCAAGCATATACTTCGAGATCATCATGAGCGGCCTGATCAAAGGTCCTAACATGGCTCCAATAGCTCCTCTCGGGTAACGTGAAAACTTTTAAGTGTCACGTTGTGATAACCGACCTATCAGAAATTTCTCAATACTGGGAGCTCGAAGAAATCAGTAACTCAGCTGCTGAATTGACACCTGATGAACAGTACTGTGAGCAATTCTATCAATCTACGACAAGACGCCTACCTGACGGAAGATACGAGGTTGCTCTTCCTATGAAGCCTGGCGAACAAGATCTAGGTGAATCAAAGTCAAAGGCGATCGCACAGTTCTATAATTTGGAAAACAAGATGTCCAAAAATGAATCTTTCGCAGAAAGTTACAAACATTTTATGCGAGAATACGAGCAACAAGGTCATATGTCCCCGGTTTCACAACACAGTGCATTAGTACATTATTTTCCACATCACGGTGTACTGAAAACTGACTCCACTACGACAAAACTTCGAACAGTTTTCAACGGGTCATTAAAAACATCGAGTGGATTCAGTCTCAATGATTTAATGGAGCGTGGTCCAAACTTACAAAAAAATTTGCAGCATCTCATCTTAGCATGGCGTCAACACAAATACGTCGTAACTGCTGACATCGAAAGGATGTTTCGCCAAATAATGATTCGTGAACCTGATCAGCATTTACAACGCATTATTTGGAGAAGCGCAACTCAAGAGCACCTGAAGGAGTACCAGCTCACAACAGTTACGTATGGTACTAAGGCGGCTCCGTACCTTGCAATGCGCACCTTGCGACAAATGGCTATGGACGACGTGCACAAGTTCCCCATGGCTGCTGCTGCATTGATGACGTCACTGTACATGGATGACCTTCTTGAAGGTCATGATGACCTCTCTCAGGCAAAACAGCTACAAAGAGAAATAATCGACATATTGAAGGGCGCTGGCATGAACATCCGAAAGTGGTCCAGTAATGCAAAGGAACTGATTGAAGACCTGTCAGCTGATCAACTGGACACACCACTCGACTTCAAAGGCCTAGAAACCAGAAAGACCTTGGGCTTACGCTGGATTCCCTCGTCAGACATCTTTGTATTCAAGAACATATTCGAAGACGAGACCAGTGATGACGACATAACAAAACGACAGTTACTATCCAACATCTCAAAGGTCTATGATCCAATGGGCTTTCCGTGTCCACTATCCGTCCGAGCAAAGCTTCTGTTCCAACGTACATGGTCTGAAGAAGCTGCAGATTGGGATACGCGCTTAACTGAGAACATAACCCACGAGTGGAAAAAGTTGAAGTGTGATTATCAGAACATAGATCAGTTCAAGATCCCTAGATATATGGGCGATAAAAACCATTACATAATACATGGCTTTTGTGACGCGTCCGAAAAGGCGTATGCCTGCGCTATTTACGTTGTCACAAAGAGTCCTAAGGGCGAGTTCACATCGACACTTGTGACAGCTAAAACAAAATTAGCACCGTTGAAAAACAAGTTGACGTTGCCTAAGCTTCAGCTATGTGGTGCGTTACTACTATCTCAACTCATGAAAAAGGTCATGGAAACTATGCCAAAAAACCTGCAAATCTACGCTTGGACCGATTCTATGGTGGTTCTTGGTTGGCTGTATGGAGACGTTAATAGATGGAAACAGTTCGTTGCTAACAGAGTTCGTACAATACTCAACATCATTCCATCATCATCTTGGCACCATGTTCGATCTGAAGATAGATGTGCTACAAGAGGACTGTCGACACAGCAGTTATTAGAACATCAACTGTGGTGGCAGGGCCCGCAGTGGTTGTTGGCATTTGATCCCAACATGATCAAAAATGAAATATACCAACCACCAGAATTAGAAACCAAGAAAACTAGTGTGAACGCAGCCTTATCTCACAAAAATGATTTTATTTTACAATTATTACATGAATGCAGCTCGACGCGGCGCATCGTAACAACAATCGGCTGGCTATCACGTTTCACACAATGGTTGCGAAACAAACAAATACCTCGGCGAAACTACCTATCGTCAACAGAAAAGCAACATGTTCTGAATTTAGTTATCAAAACTGTACAATCGATAGAATTTGAAGATGACATTCAACAACTTCAAAAACAAGAAAAGTTGAGAAGATCCAGTAAGCTGCTGAGCCTCAATCCATACATTGACCCTAGTGATGGATTGCTGAAAGTTGGTGGACGATTGAACAACTCATTGCTTAGTCAATCAGCAAAGCATCCTACAATACTACCAAGTCATGGCAAACTCACTGAGCTCATCATACAGAAGGCTCACTCCACCACACTACACGGTGGACCTAGCTTGACTTTGTCTCACACCCGAGAAAACTACTGGATTCTCAGTGGGCTTCGCACAGTGAAGACAGAACTTCGCAAATGTGTGACATGTCGACGCTTCAAAGAAGAGAAAAGAACACAGATTATGGCTGATTTACCAGAGCCTCGCGTCACACCTTGGCGCGCATTCACTCATTGTGGCGTTGACTTCACTGGAGCCTTTGACATCAAAGCAAACAAAGGTCGTGGAGTACGAACACATAAGGGCTATGTCGCAGTGTTTGTTTGTCTCTCGACAAAGGCTGTCCATCTTGAGTTGGTATCCGACCTTAGTACACCTGGATTTCTGGCTGCATTTCGACGTTTCTGCGCCAGAAGATCTACCCCGAAACACATGTACAGCGATCAGGGTAGAAACTTCATCGGAGCATCCAAAGAACTTAAGAAGGAATACAAAGATATCCTCGCAACGATCAATAAAGAGCTAATAAACAAGATCGACGACCTTGACATACAGTGGCATTTCAATGCGCCAGCCTACCCTTCTGCAGGTGGACTATGGGAGGCTGCCGTTAAGAGCTTGAAACAACACCTTCGTCGTGTGATGGGAGAGCAAAATCTCACGTACGAAGAGTTCATCACACTGCTTCACCAGATCGAAGCGTGTCTAAACCCTAGGCCTCTACTAGCCTTGACTGAAAGCCCAGATGATGAATACCTAACACCGGGACATTTCTTAGTTGGAGGGAGGATCACTGATATCAAGACCACAAACAGATCCTAATCACATGAACTTGACAACAAGATGGCAGATGATTCAAGCCATGAACAAACAGTTGTGGAAGACATGGTCATCTGACTACCTACAACAGCTGCAAGTTCGTTCCAAGTGGAGAACACCCTCAAAAAACATCGAGATCAACGATATTGTCCTAATCAAGGATGAAAACTTACCCCCTGGCAAATGGTTAATGGGTCATTGATGTTCACCCTGGTAAGGATGGATACGTACAGGTGGTGTCAGTCAAAACCAAAAATGGAATCATGCAGAGGCCGATCTTAAAACTATCCGTTCTACCGGTGAGAGAAGAACTCACGGAACAACTGACTCGCAAGCAAAACAACAACGACCAAGGCGCACGACGAGAAGGCCTGTCAGAACATTCTTTACGATGGTGGTGATGCTGTTCCTATGTCTGTTCACCCCTAGCCAATGTTCATACAACATATCAGCATTGGATAACAACCAAAACATTTATTTTGACAAAATGTATGACATAAATCTTATATGAGATGAATGGAAATTAATTGTGTACTATAATATGAGTACATACTGGTCAGCATTAAGTCACGTGAAAAGTTACACGGCATTACGCTTCCAGTACAATACAAGAGTATCATATATCAGCTGCAACATGAAATATCCGAAATTCAACATTACAACAAGATACTCAAGAACGGTGTTCACAGAACACAAAAAAGAGGACTGATCAATGGTGTGGGATATGTGGCCCATTCCTTATTCAGTGTCCTGGACGAGCGTTTCGCGAAGAAATATGAAAGGGACATAGAAAAAATTACTATGAACGAAAATCACCTACAACTTCTGCTTCGAAACCAAACAAGTGTCATAGAAGCACAGTACAATATTCTTCAAAGAAACGAAACCATCATGAACAAGCAGTTTGGATTGGTTCAGAAATACCTACAGAATATAACCTTCACTACCAACCGAATAGAGAAAATGAATAACGACGAGCTACATATCCTGTCAGCATCCATTTCAGCCATGATTATTATCACTAATGTTCGGCACATACAGGAAAGTGTTATTAACACCCTAACAGACCTTGCAAATGGTCATATGGACGCTCACTTATTGCCTCCAGAACAATTGGAAGAGCAGCTCAATATTATATACAGACACATACCAAATGACCTGACTTTGCCTGCCGATATGCACGACTTTAGGGAACTATACAAATTGATGAAGATAAGTGGTGACCTGAGCAACTCTTATCTGATTATCGAAATTAAGATTCCTCTGGTCAACAAGGAAACCTTTGAGCTGGATAAGGCTATAAGTCTTCCGCAGCAGAACTACATTGTGGAATTTATAACACCCTATATCGCATTCAATCTGCAAAAGACCTGCTCCTCACGCTATCAGAATCCGACATTCAAAATTGTGTCCATACACAGACAAACAGATTGTTATGCTCTATAGATAAACCGATTTATGAGTTACAAATAAAACAAGCAATTTGTAACTTGAGCATACATTATAAAATAATGTGTCATACAAAGGAGGCGCCGTGTCGCGAGCGATGGGTTAAGTTACAATGCGATAACAGGTGGCTATTCTCTTGCTGTGGGAAATGCACAGTGCGCATATTTTGCATTGACACTGGAATGATAATGAAGTCACTGATCGGGAATGGCTTACTACAAATCGGTCAAGGTTGTACCATCAAGAGTGACATCTTTATTATTTTTGGTCACAACAACTACTTGAGCCAAGTTCAAGTTCAAGAGGACATACCGATCCCATCAGACACTTCCATATTGAATTCCATCCTAAATACTACTTCAGGCTTCTAGCAATTTACATCCGAAGACCATGGAGACGAGTGGCGTCGCATGAAGGCTCGGATTACAAACCTCAAAGAACAAGAAAACGCACCACTCAGCGTACATGACATACATCAATATTCAGTTATGTACACGATACTGGGATTGATCATACTAGCGGCATCCATTTACATCATTATACGATGTCGCAGAACCAAGAGAGCACTGAATATGACGGCAAACACTCCCGTAATCTCCATTCCTATGGCGGCAGTCACGAGCGGAGACCAGGAACCTGCGCCAAGGACGAGACCGCGATCCGTGCGACTGGACATTCCATCACAAGTGTAGTGCAGTGATGAAATATTTAAGGAATTCGTTTATATTATTTTACGATTTTATTTTTGTACTTTGAATTGTTATCATATTATTATTTTTTTTACATTCTTAGTACCTTTGTGTTTATAGTTTTCCCTCTTTTGGGCCGGCAGAATGTACGGGTTACCGCACATATTTTATGTAATTTTATTTTAATGACTCGTTTATTTAGGTCACGCAGAAACAATGCATTTGTCACTTGCGAAATCATGTAACTTCCGTACTTTTGCCTATACATCAATTTATAATTCTTTACAATAAATTCAGTGTTAGATCGACTTTCATTGGGTTTGTTTCGTACACTAACTTTCCCTTGCATCCCATCTGCACTCATTCATCTTATATACTGTATACACCTTACATCGTAGGTGATCCACTTTTCATCACCAGTGATCAATCTTTTCAAAAATGGTTCTGTTTCATTACGTTTCAATAGAGAATCGCAAATGAGTACACGATTTTTTAGGTTTCTTTCAGTTAGCTTGTGCAGTACACAAATATTAGGTTTATTGTATAGCCAGACTTCCTTAAATGGTTGAAAACGGTTTTTGGTCAGTCCTCAATTTGTCGGCTATGTCATAACTACTAATATGCCGTTCTTGTTCAACGTTTTCAAGTATGGCATTGAATTTTTCCGTATGAGGGCAACCAGAGCGAGCTGCATCCTTGACATCAAAATTCCTGGACCGAAAATGCTTGAATTAACTTTGTGCTACTGTTACGGATATTGGATTAGGTCATATACGTCACTAGCTATTTTCGAGGCTTCAGTCGTATTGTCCCTTTTTTATTTTAAATTTTTAAATTTATTCATTACATTCACTAATTTTTGTGGATAGAAAAACAATTTGGGACAAAAAAACAAAAAGGGAAAGTGTTTTTTTACTTTTTATTTTTCGTTTTCTTTTTGTCGGTTTTATTTTTATAGTCTATATACGTCCCACTGCTGGGCACATAATTTCTGAGAGGGTTTTAGGGCAAGGAAATGTCCGCCGCGCTGCCCCAATGCGAGTTCGAAATATTTTTTTTTCTTATTCCTCAGACATGCAGGTTTCCTTACAATGTTTTCCTTTACCGCCGAGCACGTGGTATATCAGCACTTAAAATTGCAAGTAACAATTTCATTGGTGCCGGCGGGGATCGAACCCGGGTTACTCGCGTTCTGTTAATATTTACAGCGAGCGTTAACCATCTGAGCTACCACGGCTTTATATGTATTGACCAGCCAAAGAGATTTTTCTTCAATTTTATATAAACAAAATGTAGAGAAAGTTTATCCCCAAGATATTATATTTTTTTATTTATATTGCAGGGTGCCAGGCTGGCAGCTGGGGTGCGGGTGGCGCGGGGGGCGGCGGGGGCTCGACGCCCGTGGGGCGGGGGCGCGGCGGCGCGCAGGAGAAGGCGCGGCGCCGCAACGAGGCGTGCTTCGGCGACGCCGCAGAGCCCGCGCTACTCGACGACTTCGACTTCGAGGGCAACCTCGCGCTCTTCGACAAGCAGGTCAGCTCGCACACACACTCTACTCTCTAATTCGTTTAGTTTCGTTATATCGAATTTGCACTGTAATATAGGAATCTAAAATTAATCAAAACGTTACCCCTCACTATAGTCAACCAAATCTAAAAAATACCTTTTGGCAGCTGTCAAACTTTTTCCACCAAGCATGATAACCATAAAATGGGAACGTACAATATTCGATTCTTAAAAGAATCGATATAGATTATTTAGAGTTTGTAATCATCTACTTTTTGGTTCGAATAATACCAGAATAAATAAGAAACGGAAAATTTAAAACAAGATTTATCAGTTTCTTCGCATTTGTTGTTACTGCTTATTTCTAGAGGCACAGTTATAAAATTTTATGATTGAAACTAGATTAAAAAAAATATTCAATAACTTTCAGTACAACTAGCTGATCTGTCGTTGTCTGGATTAATTATCATTTGATTTTCAATAACGCAGTCAATATTAATGTCTCTTGCAAAGACATCCATAATCTATTTTTTCTATCTAATTTTTTCTTCTAATTTTTTCTACCAATTTTGCCTAATCATCCTTTGTGACATGGGCACATGCTTCAACGAATAAAGAAGAATCAGTTCAAAAAGTCAAAGCCAAGTCACAAAATAGGAAGACAAACACAAAATTACAAAATTACGCACATTAATCTCCCGAAATGATAAGATTGAAATTACGTAATGGTTTTTTCAGCGCGACCTTGTATACGAGTTTTTTTGCCGACCAAATTTACGTTGACAAAGTAAAAAAAAAAACTTGTTTCATTCATGATTCATGTAATATAAGGAATCTTAAAAATTCAATTAAACAAATAATACATTTAAAAATTAATGATTCGATTATTTGAATATTTCTTACCGATTATTTGAATATTTTTGCCGATTATTCGTATAACGATGAATTTTAATAATCCGAACATTACGGTAAGGTTCATAGCGACATATTGAAACGATGTCAAGTAAAATAATTGTTACTGGTTATTTTTTTAATATTTTGCTTCGATTGAAAGATTGCAAATTAAATTAGTGATAATAAACTACACACGTTGTAATAAAATATAGATAACGTTATAATTCCTCAGATTTACGTAAAAGGTTATTTTAAATTGTGTGAGTACACTTGCGCAAAGTTATTGCGGAATGATTAATGTGAAGTGTCAAAAGGTATTTCTTAGATTTGGTTGACTATAGGTTTTTTCCTACTTCATAGAAGCTGTTTGAATATATAAATTTATTGAGGACAAACATCAAATCAACAATTATTTGTAGGCCATAAAAATACTTGTTCTGTGCGGGATTCGAATTCAGCGAATTGAGCGTTCATTCAACCTTCAGCACCACAACTTATCAATCTACTGCACTACGGAGCTGTTAAATTATGTATAATATATACTGTGCTTCTGTTCTCCAATTTTAAGACAAAGAAAAGTACAAAATTTATTAAATACCAGCACAAGCTACAAACTAATATTGGCATGAAAATTGCTAATATAATTTATCATGTGCTTCAATAACAATTATGTATAAAATATATTGTAGTATCCATGGAACAATGGTTGTCTAGTGGTATAGATATGTGTGTGTGCATGCGTGTGGTGTCCGGTGCAGGCGCTGTGGGAGCAGATGCGCAGCGAGGCGCGGCCGGACGTGGTGCGCGGCGCGGAGGAGGCGGGCGGGGGCGGCCGGCTGCGGCACGACGAGAGCGTGCTGGGCGCGGGGCCGGGGGCGGGGGCGGCGCGCGCGCTGGTGCTGCCGGACGAGCTGCGCGGCCCTCTGGACTACCGCACGGACGACGGCGTGCTGCTGCCCAGCGCCACCAGCGCGCTGCGCCGCAGCCTGTGGACCGCACTGCGCGAGAGCTCCCCCGCCGGTATCCCTCATCATCGTTATCAATATACTATAACAGTCCGCTGCTGAACGAGGCCTCACCGATAGACTGCCTGGTCAGCTGGCCACAGTTGGCGTTTCTTGAGGATGTCAGTAGTTGCTATTAGGAAGACACTGCTGCCCATCTGCTAGTTCCTTTCTCTCTGTCGCCTCTTGCGACACCCACAGGACGACATGGCGTGGATACACCGCCACTACACGGCAACACCCTCGTCATGTAATAATACTGTGTGTGGCTAATTCAGCTCGTAAGTAACCAAAGCTTTTTACAATGCGATGAGAATTACCATAAATTTTGGAAAATATGCGGCTCGAGGTGTTGCCCGTGCTGTTCGTAGCACTGGTGGTGCTTTTTACACCGACCATGCCGGTATTTCTCAAAAATATACAATACGATACAATACTCTTTATTGTACACCTACAAAACATTAATAAATAATGAAAAAATAATGAGGGATAAACAAAAGGCGGTCTTATTGCTACATAGCAATCTCTTCCAGACAACCCAGAAGAGGAAATTAATAAAAATAAGAATAATGGGTAGGGTGCACTAAATAAGACAAAAAAATATAACTTATATACTATAAAATGACAACATACGAGGGTGGATTGAAAAGTACTCGGCCTAACCAAGAAAATAAACACATACTAAATCAGTTATATTTTTATTTTTCTACATAATCACCATCAAGTTCAATACACTTTTGCCACCTCCCCTTCCAAGCATTTAGACCGTTGAAAAAAAATGATTCTTCCTTAGAGTCAAAATATGCGTCTACAGCTGCTTTGACCTCGTCGTTTGTCGAAAATCTTTGACCTCTCAAGTGCTTTTTTAGGTTAGGGAACAGAAAGAAGTCTGATGGTGCCAGATCAGGTGAATACGGCGGATGCGGTAACAGTTCAAAGCCACAGTTGTGAATTTCAGCCATTGACTGTACTGACGTGTGAACACGGGCGTTATCTTGATGAAACAGGACTTTTCTTCTGAGCATTCCTCGACGCTTTTCTTTTATTTCCTCTCGTAAACGACGTAGTAAGGTGCAGTAGTAATCAGAGTTTATAGTCTGACCCTTTTCAAGATAATCAATCATAATCACACCTTTCGAGTCCCAGAATACTGAAGCCATCACCTTATTTGCCGACAAAATCGACTTAGCCTTTTTAGGGGGTGGTGGACCAGGTCTTCTCCACTGTTTTGATTGTTGTTTTGTTTCCGGTGTACAGTAATGAACCCATGTTTCGTCCATAGTAACAAAACGATTCAAAAAATCATCTGCATCGGCTTCAAATAACTCCAAACAGTCGCGTGAAATAGTCAATCGCGTCCTTTTTTGTTCAACTGAAAGCAGTCGCGGAACCCACCTCGCAGACACCTTGTGGAAACCCAACTCGTTGACAATGATGTTTTGAGTTCGTTCATAAGAGATGCCTATAATCTCGGCTATCTCTCTAATTTTTAATCTGCGGTCTCCCATTATTAAATAAAGTACTTTTTAATATTTTCGTTAGTAGTTGACATCGAAGGCCTTCCAGAGCGGGGTTCATCTTTCACACTCTCTCTACCACGCTTAAATTCTGCTATCCATTTTTTGACGGATGAATATGACAGAGCACAATCGCCTAATGTACTGACCATGTCATCATGGATGGCTTTTGATGATAGCCCCTTCTTATGGAGGTACTTAATGACGGCACGCTGCTCGATTTGCTCCATTCGTGGAAATTATGTCCGATTACTTTGTTAATAAATTTATAAAATCACAACTAATTATCGCACACGTTTCGAACTTCACACAATGAACTAGTCTGAACTGAACTAAATAATGTGGGTAGATTTGATTTTTAGAATTGAATGGATCTGTGTTAGGCCGAGTACTTTTCAATCCACCCCCGTACTTAAGGTATATCAGTGACCATAACTAAGAGGAGAAAGAGAGAGGAGTTAAAGAGACAAATAGTGTTCCTTAATTTGTTTCTTGAACACACTTAAAGATTGAGCACTTTTAATGGACTGGGGTAAGGAGTTCCAGAGTCTTACTCCAAGAACAGCAAAAGATTTATCATAAAATGTCGAGGAGTGTATAGGACATTGGAGCGAAAGGTTTTCTTTGGACCGTAAGGAAATATCGTAACAAGAGCTAAGAAATTTAAAACGTTCTTTCAGATAGGGAGGACTTGATACATTAAATAAGACGCAGTAGAGCGCAGAAAGTATATGAGTATTCCGACGAAGACGGATTGGGACCCACTTGAGTTTAGTGCGGTATTCAGAGACATGGTCATATTTACGAAGCCCAAATATGAACCGTATACAGAGATTTTGGAGTCGCTCAAGTTTATTAAGTTGCTCCTCGGTGATATCAAGTTAACAAATGTCAGCATAGTCGAGGATAGGGAGTAGCAAAGATTGTGCAAGCGTAATTTTGGTGGAAATGGGTAAAAAGTAGTTAAGCCTTCGGAGTGAAGCATAAGCCGCAAACATTTTTCGGCTCACTGCATTATTTTGAGGTGTCCAAGACAGACTGGAATCCAAAAAGATACCTAATTTTTTAACTACTTCATTATATGGAATAAGAATACCATTAAATACAACGGGTTGAATTTGACATTTTTTAATTTTGGAAATAGTTCTTGAACTCCCAATAATTATAGCTTGCGATTTTGAAGGGTTAACCGTCAACCCATAAGATCGTGTCCAGTCGAGAATAAAAGCCAGATCCTTGTTGATACATTCAACAGCTTTGGCAAGATCTTCGATGGTTGTTTGTAAATATATTTGAAGGTCATCTGCATACAAGTGGTAGAGAGAAGATATTTGGGATGTAATCGTATTAATAAAGATTGCGAATAAAAGAGGAGATAAGACACCACCTTGTGGAACGCCAGCTACGGTATCAAGCCACGAAGAAAGTCTATCTTGGACACGAATACGTTGCCGGCGCCCGTGCAAATAACTATGAAACCAGGAAATTGCAGTTGGAGATATGTTAAGAGAACGCAGAATCCCTAACAGGATATCATGATCAACAGTATTGAAGGCATTGCTGAAATCCAGCAACACCAATACTGTGACTTGATGATTCTCCATACCGTAACGAATGTCGTCGGTGATTTTTAATAACGCCGTAGTCGTACTATGACCAGATCTAAAGCCAGATTGGAGAGGACTAAGGATGCTATTTCTTAAACAAAAGGAATTAATTTGTTGTTGGACAAGGCGTTCTAAAACTTTGGAAAGGAAAGGAAGAATTGAAATAGGACGATATTCAGAAAAACTTGAAGGATTTGTTTTTTTAGGTAAAGGTATGATTTGAGCGATAAGGACGCTGGTCATAGTACGACTACGGCGTTATTAAAAATCACCGACGACATTCGTCACGGTATGGAGAATCATCAAGTCACAGTATTGGTGTTGCTGGATTTCAGCAATGCCTTCAATACTGTTGATCATGATATCCTGTTAGGGATTCTGCGTTCTCTTAACATATCTCCAACTGCAATTTCCTGGTTTCATAGTTATTTGCACGGGCGCCGGCAACGTATTCGTGTCCAAGATAGACTTTCTTCGTGGCTTGATACCGTAGCTGGCGTTCCACAAGGTGGTGTCTTATCTCCTCTTTTATTCGCAATCTTTATTAATACGATTACATCCCAAATATCTTCTCTCTACCACTTGTATGCAGATGACCTTCAAATATATTTACAAACAACCATCGAAGATCTTGCCAAAGCTGTTGAATGTATCAACAAGGATCTGGCTTTTATTCTCGACTGGACACGATCTTATGGGTTGACGGTTAACCCTTCAAAATCGCAAGCTATAATTATTGGGAGTTCAAGAACTATTTCCAAAATTAAAAAATGTCAAATTCAACCCGTTGTATTTAATGGTATTCTTATTCCATATAATGAAGTAGTTAAAAAATTAGGTATCTTTTTGGATTCCAGTCTGTCTTGGACACCTCAAAATAATGCAGTGAGCCGAAAAATGTTTGCGGCTTATGCTTCACTCCGAAGGCTTAACTACTTTTTACCCATTTCCACCAAAATTACGCTTGCACAATCTTTGCTACTCCCTATCCTCGACTATGCTGACATTTGTTAACTTGATATCACCGAGGAGCAACTTAATAAACTTGAGCGACTCCAAAATCTCTGTATACGGTTCATATTTGGGCTTCGTAAATATGACCATGTCTCTGAATACCGCACTAAACTCAAGTGGGTCCCAATCCGTCTTCGTCGGAATACTCATATACTTTCTGCGCTCTACTGCGTCTTATTTAATGTATCAAGTCCTCCCTATCTGAAAGAACGTTTTAAATTTCTTAGCTCTTGTTACGATATTTCCTTACGGTCCAAAGAAAACCTTTCGCTCCAATGTCCTATACACTCCTCGACATTTTATGATAAATCTTTTGCTGTTCTTGGAGTAAGACTCTGGAACTCCTTACCCCAGTCCATTAAAAGTGCTCAATCTTTAAGTGTGTTCAAGAAACAAATTAAGGAACACTATTTGTCTCTTTAACTCCTCTCTCTTTCTCCTCTTAGTTATGGTCACTGATATACCTTAAGTATGTTGTCATTTTATAGTATATAAGTTATATTTTTTAGTCTAATTTAGTGCACCCTACCCATTATTCTTATTTTTATTAATTTCCTCTTCTGGGTTGTCTGGAAGAGATTGCTATGTAGCAATAAGACCGCCTTTTGTTTATCCCTCATTATTTTTTCATTATTTATTAATGTTTTGTAGGTGTACAATAAAGAGTATTGTATTGTATTGTATATTTTTGAGAAATACCGGCATGGTCGGTGTAAATAGCACCAAAGCGAAAGAAGTGAATTAAACAATGCTACCTGTTGTTCGTCAACATCACAAGCCTTCATTATAACGCTCCAGTCCATATTAGCAGCGTCTTTTTGAAGCTTATCCAAATCCATTTTCTCAAAATTACGCTGCAGAAGTATCCTTGATTTGGCTTTGGGTGGTCTTATTTTATAAGATAGAAACAGGAGATCATGATACGAAAAAGCATTTGCAGCACATTGACCAAAACTATCAACATGGTCAAGAGAAGAAACGATAACCAAATCAAGGAGGGATGGGATACAGTTAGGGAAAAAATGAGTTTCAGAGAGAGGAAGGATATTTAAATTGGCTGCTTCTATAAGGGACTTAAGCCGGAGAGATCGGGCATCATTCTTGAGAAGGCAAGTATTAGTCGCCCATTAGCACTGTATGTGTATATAATGGAGTTAACTCTTCAAGGAGGTTATCCAAAGTAGTAAAATAGTCCACTGTGGAAGAAGGACTATAAAAAACTCCGAGAAGTAATTTGTTGTGCGAAAGAAGTACTTCAACAAATAAGTATTCTGCTTCGTTCTCACCTTGAGATGGAGATGATAAACAAACAATAGAAAAAGGAATATGAGCACGAATGTAAATGGCAACACCACCACCACCTCGCGCAGTTCGGTCGTTGCGTATTAACTGGAATCCTGGAATGGAATAGGATATAGAAGGAAGACATGGCTCTAACCATGACTCTGAAACGAGAATTGCGTGAACATTATCACTTTCAAAACTAGCTAACATATCGAGATAATGAGCCGGAATACTCTGTGCATTTATGTGGACTATATTGAAGTTTTTGATAGCTTGAGAAAAATGGGAGTCAAGGGTCTCTTTTCATGGAGGAATGCTCTCAAAACTGTCGTCATTACTTAATACATCAGATACTGAAAAGAAAGGGGAGGAGCTTTGAATAGGATCACTTCCACCAAAAGACATGTTATCCTTACAAAAATATTTAAAAAAATTCAAACAACTGTAAATTATTAAAAAAAATACTAATAACTATAAAAATTATAAACTAAACCTTTAGTTAAATTTACTACCTACCAGCATTTACAGAATAGAAAATAATGCAAATATTTAAAAAAAAAAAAACAAACCAAAAAGGTACTACACATATGCCATTCAGATCATATTTGATTGAACAAATATATATATATATATATATATATATATATATATATATATATATATATATATATATATATATATATATATATATATAACACAAGGTGCTTATGAGAAATAACTGAAACCACAGACACTGATATTAAATAGAATTATGTACTGTGAGTAGTACGTTAGGAGTTATTTGTGAGTATATATGAAACATTAAGTCAAAACCACTTTTATGCTTGCAATAATGTTAACAAAGTACACGTCCGACAAGGCCTTATACCTTGACTGAATATCTTTGCATAAAAAAATACAAGTAAAAAAATCTCCATGTTAGTACACCAAGAGCATTTAATACCTACTCTGTAATGAGAGGATATTTCTCTAAGGTAAATAAGATGGTGATTATATACTCTTTGCATAATTGTAGAAACAAAAATTTATTAATCTGTGGTCGAAACCTAAGATAACAGTTAATTATCAGTATCAATATCAAATACCTACATTGTTAAAATAACCTAACTTAGAACAACAAAATCAGAACAATAGACGAAGTCTAAGTTTCAAAGTGATGTAGATAGATAATACTTCGTATATAATAGGGATCCATAACGACTAATTAACTCACATCTTATTTAACACTCAACATTGGACTGGTATAAAAGAATTAAGGTTATCGAAAGTACAATGCAGAGACTAATAATTAACTCATATACGAGTATATATAAAACTACTAGACTAATTATATATATGGAATAATTAACTCATATCTTATATAATACTTAACATAAGACTGGTAAAAAAAGAAATAAGGTTAGCAAAAAGCACAATGCAGAGACACTGAAATATTGACAGAAATCATAATGTGATAAAAGACAATACATACAGTTTATTGAAGAGAACTAAAGGTCCTATACCACATAACTATCACTTCTTCACTATCCTCTTGGAGCGCTGAACTACTTTGTCAGTAGATCTATTACTTCCAGCGACTGCCTTCTGTGCTTGGGTAGCAGCAGCTGGTGCCACTGGGACGACTTCGAGCTCAGCGAGGGATTCAACTTGATGGCGCGAACCGTCATAAGCGATAATATGAATGTAACCATCTCTAGTCCAGCAATTACTTATGCCAAACTTCTGCCTGGCCACCATGAACATCTTGTGACGATCTTTTGTTAAAAACTCGGACATAGTTACACCCGTGTCTTTCAGTTTTGTTTTTGAGAACCAAACTTGATCACGGACTCGGACATCCCGGAACTTTACAAGAACTGGTCTTGGCTTCTTTTCTATCGGACGTCCAAGGCGATGGCAGCGGCTAAAAGAATCGCTAGAGACATTGGGAATCTTGAGCTTGTCCATAATTAGGTTAGAAGCCATTGAAGATGTATCCTCGGACTTGTCCTCGGGAATCCCATGAAGCAGCAGAATCTTACGACGCCGTCTTATCTCCAAGCGGTCGATCTCTCTCCCAAGAAATTCAACCTGTTTTTGAACAGTTTCAAGAGCGGACAAGATAAACTTTCTGAATGTTGCGAACTCCGTTGAGAGTACAGATATATTTGAGGCTACAGTTGGACTAGTTTTATTTAAGTCCTGCTGAAACTCATTCATACGAGTATTGAAGAGTTCTGACATAGCTGACAGTGATCCTTTGAGGGCTTCCATGGTTTCGTGTAGTGTTAGCAAATTAAGAAAAAAATATACCAAGGAATCAAGGCTGGTATACAGATGATTATTACATATATATTTTACACATTAAAATATCCTAATTTCTATTTTTAAAATATAAATTACGCGAGACTGATCAAAAACATGTGTTACTTATTTCACTCCTACCCACTTGCCACCTGCCATATATCATCTAGTATCGGAACAAACTTAAATCGATTTTATAATAAACAAAATCACGGATTAGGGACGACTCTAGTCCGGTTTAAACTTCAGAAGCTCTTAGGTTTGCGCGTTTACCGCTAAAACGAACCCCATTGTCGTATCTCATCAATTAGGGCAACTTTACAAGTTGCAGGTTCGGCCGCACGTGGAATACTGTTCCCATCTCTGGGCTGGGGCTCTCCAGTGCCAGCTCCTTCCACTTGACCGCATCCAGCGCAGAGCGGCTCGAATCGTTGACGGCCCAGTGCTTTCCGATCGGCTCGATTCATGGGCGCTGCGAAGAGATATTGCATCTCTTTGCATTTTCTTTGGCATATACCACGAGGAGTGCTCTGAGGAATTGTTTGGATTAATGCCAGCCTCCAAATTTCGTGAACGCACTACGCGGCAATCGTCCCTATACCATACACACCATCTGGATGCTTGGCGGTCGACAACTGTACGTTTCACAAAGACTTTTCTTCCGAGTACGACCTCTCTGGAATAGTTTACCACCGGCGATTTTTCTGGACCGACCGGATACTACCTGGGGACTTTAAAGAAAAGAGCTTACTCCTTTCTAAAGGGCCAGCAACGCACCTGCAATTCGGGTGAGCCGCATGCTCGTTTGCCCCTCTTCTATATAAAAAAAAGATAAAAGGCTGCACACTTAACAAGATATACATGTCACTACGAGGGTGCGTTTTTAAGTTCATGGAATGGGTGGTAGGTCGTAAGTGGGGATGTCGCTGAATTACGTGCTAATTGAGCAACTCATTATAAGTATAAATACCGGGTTTTATTGTAATTAGATTATTAGGCTTTGAGTTATCGTCAACCAAACAATTCAATCGGGAAAAATTGTGAAGTATGGAGAAAATCGAGTTCCGTGCCGTTATAAAGTTCCTTACCAAGCGCAGAAAATATGTTCAGACTATACTGGAAGAGATTTCGTCCGTTTACGGAGACTCTTGTCCATGTAAAACTATAGTTTACAAGTGGGGCATACCCTTTTTAAACAAGGCAGAGAGTCACTTGAAGACGACCCACGGCTACGAAGACCGATCGAGGTGACCACTTCGGAAATTATTCAAAAAGTCGAAAAATTAATATTAGAAAATGCCCGCCTAAAGAAAAAACAGCTCGCAGAAATGGTTGGAGTATCAGATACAACCATTTTCAAAATTCTTCATGACCATATCTATACCATCTAACAGTGGTAGAGCCATGCGGCAGCTTTGCTGTTGCACGTATGGGCCGGCTCAAACCGGGGTGGTACCACGACCTCACAGAATACCGGCGTGAAGTGGAAGTTCTGCTTCCGCGTTTCGTTTGGTGAGTGCAGGTGGCCGGAGGCCCAAATCTCCCCCCCCCCCCCCCCCCATCAACATGGTAGCGGAATTAAATAAAGATAGACTACCCCAGGAGGGTACCAGCACCCCTGGAGAATCCCTCGCTGAGCATCCACGACCATGTTTCTTCACTTCTGAGCGTGGGTGTTCAGGCTGCCCCGCGTATTCTGGGGGGGGCGAAATTCCGCTCAAGACTACAACTGCTCGGGGCAAACGGAGCAACAAGACCAAGGCGACCCCTGCCACGCTGTCCGTGAATTTCTGCAATATCAGGGGACTTCACTCCAACCTAAACGCCGTCCACTACCATCTCGAGACTGCGAGGCCGGCTCTGCCCTTTCTGACCGAGACGCAGGTGTCCTCTCCGGCTGATGTTTCGTATCTCTCCTACCCGGGGTACAAACTGGAACACTCCTTTGTGCCTCGGGCTGGAGTTTGCGTTTACGTCAGAGAGGACATCTGTTCTCGACGCCTCGGCAGACTTGAAGGTTCGGACCTGTCCATCCTTTGGCTACGCGTAGACAGCGACGACCATCCGCGCGTCTACGGGTGCCTCTATAGGTCCCACAGCGGTAATGCCGAAACAGACCGACTCTTCGACCACGTCCAAATGGCTGCGGATTCGTTGCTACAGCAGATCCCCTCCGCAGAGATCGTGATCCTCGGCGACTTTAACGCCCATCACGCCGAATGGCTCGGTTCACGTTTAACCGATCATGCGGGGAGATCTGTTCATGATTTTGCCTTGGCATATGGTCTGACACAACTGGTTACTTCGCCTACGCGGATTCCAGATGTGGAGGATCATGCACCTTCCCTGTTGGACCTTCTGCTGACCTCTCACCCGGACGGATATCAGATTTCCGTCGACGCCCCTTTAGGCTCCTCGGACCATTGTCTGATCCGGAGTGTTGTGCCACTCACGCTGAAATCGCGGTTGCATTCTGCAGGCTGCCGCCGTGTTTGGCACTATAGGTCAGCCGATTGGGATGGGATGCGGTCTTTCTTTGCATCCTACCCTTGGGGGCGGGTTTGCTTCTCGCCGGATGATCCCAACGTTGTTGCGGATTCTGTTACTGATGTGGTACTTCAGGGTATGGAACTTTTTATTCCTTCCTCTGTGGTGCCCATTGGAGGCAAATCTCAGCCATGGTTTGGTCGCTCCTGTAAAATAGCATCATGCTATAAGCAGGAGTGCTACCAAGCCTGGGTTGATGCATCAGCGTCCCGGGATGTAAACACCAGCGCTCTAAAAAAGAAGTATAATTCCGCCTCTAGGTCCTTCAAAAGAGTCATTGCCAAGGCAAAGTCAGAGCACATAGGCAGAATTGGCGAGAAACTAGTTCGCCTTCCTTCTGGAACCCGTGCATTCTGGTCTCTCGCCAAGGCTGTCCAGGGGAATTTCTGTCAGCCATCTCTTCCATCTCTGCACAGGGAGGACGACTCACTGGCCCATACTGCAAAGGAGAAAGCCGATCTTCTAGGCTCCTTCTTTGCGTCTAACTCGACTCTCGATGACGGGGGGAGTACGCCGCCGACCATCCCGCGGTGTGAGTGCTCCATGCCGGAAGTGCAGTTCACACAGCGCTCGGTTCGCAAAGCACTCCTCTCCCTGGACATCCACAAGTCGAGTGGGCCTGACGGAATCCCCCCAATTGTGCTGAGGACGTGTGCTCCTGAGTTGGCACCGGTTTTAACGCCGTCTTTTCCGGTACTCCTACTCCCTAGGCGTAGTCCCAAAATCGTGGAAGACGGCTTTCGTCCACCCGATCCCTAAAAAAGGCGACCGCTCAGACCCGTCCAACTACCGGCCAATCGCCATCACCTCCTTGTTCTCCAAAACAATGGAGTCCATTGTAAACTGCCAGCTTATGAGGTACCTTGAGGATCACCAGCTGATTAGTGACCGCCAATACGGTTTTCGCCGTGGTCGGTCAGCTGGTGATCTTCTGGTCTACCTCACTCACAGATGGGCGGAGGCAGTAGAGTTCAAGGGGGAGGCATTGGCCGTTAGTTTGGACATTGCGAAGGCCTTCGATCGGGTTTGGCACAAAGCGCTTCTTTCGAAGCTCCCTTCCTATGGGCTTCCCGAGAAATTGTGCAATTGGATCACCAGCTTTCTTGCAGATCGGAGCATCAAGGTCGTTGTAGACGGTGCAAGCTCCGATTGCAAGCCTATTAATGCTGGTGTTCCACAGGGCTGCGTGCTATCGCCAACGCTGTTTCTTCTGCATATCAATGATATGTTGCATACCCGTAACATTCATTGCTATGCAGATGACAGCACTGGTGATGCTCTTTACACCGGCCGAGCCAATATTTCTCGGGAAAACGTCTCCGAGTGCCGGGACAAACTTGTGTCTGAAGTCGAGTCTTTGCTGAACAGAGTCTCGGATTGGGGACGACTAAATCTAGTCCAGTTTAACCCCCAGAAGACACAAGTTTGCGCGTTAACCGCTAAAAAGAACCCCTTTGTCGTATCCCCTCAGTTTCAAGGCACTCCCCTTGTTGCCTCAGCCAGTATCGGAATCCTCGGCGTCGACATATCGAGTGACGTGCAGTTTCGTGGTCACTTGGAAGGGAAGGCCAAATTGGCCTCTAAAAAGCTTGGCGTGCTCAGCAGAGCGGGACAGTATTTCATGCCGGCACACCGCCTGCAACTTTACAAGGCGCAGGTTCGGCCGCACATGGAATACTGTTCCCATCTCTGGGCTGGGGCTCCCCAGTACCAGCTCCTTCCACTTGACCGCATCCAGCGCAGAGCGGCTCGAATCGTCGACGGCCGAGTGTTTTCCGATCGGCTCGATTCACTGGCGTTGCGAAGAGATGTTGCATCTCTTTGCGTATTTTATCGCATCTATCACGGGGAGTGCTCTGAGGAATTGTTCGGATTAATCCCAGCCGCCAAATTTCGTGAACGCACGACACGGCAAACGTCCCAATACCATCCACACCATCTGGATGCTTGGCGGTCCACCACTGTACGTTTCACAAGGAGTTTTCTTCCACGTACAACCTCTCTGTGGAATAGTTTATCATCGGCGATTTTTCCGGACCGATACGACCTGGGGACCTTCAAGAAAAGAGCTTACTCCTTTCTAAAGGGCCGGCAACACGCCCGCAATTCTCCTGGTGTTGCGGTTGATCATGGGCGGCGGTAGTCACTTGACATCAGGTGAGCCGCATGCTCGTTTGCCCCCTCTTCTATAAAAAAAAAAAAAAAAAAAAAAACCATCTTGGCATGACTAAAGTCAGCGCAAGATGGGTGCCTAGAGTGCTCACGCCGCCTCAAAAGCAACAGCGCGTAGAGTATTCTCGCGCCTGTTCACAAGTGCCATGTTGCGATGGCTACCTTGCAGAAGGTGGGCTTCGAAATTTTGCCACCCCCACCCTCTGTAGCCTATAGTCCTGACCTGGCGCCAGTGATTATTTTATATTTCCAAACTTAAAAAAAAGAACTTCGTGAGAAAAAGTTTCTAAGTAATAAAGAAGTGAAGGAAGCAGTTTCGGTGTATATTTTAGACAAAGACAAATAATTTTTTGAGGGTGTACGTAAGTTAATTGAAAGATCCGAAAATTTATTAGGGTAGCAGGTGAATATATTAAAAAGGAAAAATAAATTTGGATTTCACTCCTTACCCTAAATTCCACGAACTTAAAAACGCACCCTCGTAAGTGCATTATGTCGTAATAGGTCACTGAGCGGAAACACTTTTCCGGTCGCTAAAACCCGAATTTTTGTTCCCGCTACGGAGTTCGAAGGACCATTAAGATGTAGGGGAACCTGGTATGTAGCTTTAAACGATGGCTGATGTAAGAGAAAAAATGATTTTATTTAAACTGAATAATGATATTGATATAAAATTAAAAATGATAAACAACGCGTCCGGTTTGTTTGGTGAAAACGTAAATTGCACAAAGATAAAAAAATTTAAAAGGTGTTAGGTCATAAATCACTTACAAAACTAAAATATACGGTTGCACCACACAATCTTATTTTTTTTTGTTAAAAAAGTTACAATCGCATAAAATTCCTTCTCGCTTTCTTACGGTATGGATATTTTACACATATTCCTGAGACATATTTTTAACTTTACGTAATCGTGAATGTTTTAGTACTTTCCGGTTGACGGAGTACTTGGATGAATCTAGAAAGTTCTATATTTTTGGTGTCACTATTATTTTAAATCGGGTTTGTTGTATTTCGAGGGATCCATAGTGCTTCTAGTGCTTTACCGTGTAGTGGCGGTTAAGAATATCCACTACCCCATATCTTCCCGTGGGTGTCGTAAGAGGCGACAGAGGGAAACATGCAGGAGATGGGCAGCAGCATCTTCCTGACAACAGCAACTGTACAGCAAAAAAAACTGCGGTTGCCAACCCGCTCGCCAAGCGTGGCAACTATGGCAAATATTCCCCATGAATAACGACGCAAACAAACGGCCCCCAGTCCCCGGCAGCCCTGCTATTCCTGGCTACGGTGGCGACCATGGTAACGGCGGGGCAGGGGGTGCTAAGAATCTCCGGTGGAGGTTCGGTTGCCATCTACGACGACTCGACCTGGCAACATATAACGCACGCACCTTGAGGACTGACGAGAAGATCCTGGAGCTGGATGAAGAGATAGACAAGTTGCGCTGGAATATTATAGGAGTATCCGAGGTCCGAAGAGAGGGGGAGGCCGCGGTGATTCTCGAATCCGGCAACTTGTTCTATCACCGGGAGGGCGGCTATCTGTCCCAAGGAGGTGTTGGATTTATCGTCCACAAGTCTCTCGTTAACAGCGTTTTAAAGATCAGGTGTGTATCGACGAGGGTTGCGTACCTTATGCTCAGAATCACCAAACGATATTCGCTGAAGGTCATACAGGTTTACGCACCAACGTCGGAACATCCCGATGAATAGGAGGAGGAAATGTATGAGGATATTTCCAGAGCCATGCAATCCTCCAGAACTCACTATACGGTCTTAATAGGAGACTTCAACGCGAAACTAGGCACAAGAAAGAACGGTGAGTTAAAGGTGGGAAATTTGGGATAGGGCGACGGAACCCAAGGGGCCAGCAGCTGGCCGACTTCATGGTAAAAGAGGGACTCTTTATGATGAACTCTTTCTTCCAGAAGCGGCCCCACAGAAATTGGACCTGGTCGAGCCCCGTCAGTTCGACAAAAAATAAGATTGCCTTCATTATGACGACTAGACGGCAACTGTTCAGTGATGTCTCAGTGATCGCAAGGGTGAAAACTGGCAGCGATCACCGAATGGTTAGAGGCACACTGAACCGTTAAGTTGGAGAGGTTTCGTTTAGATGAAGAGTCAACGCTCCGTCAAGCTCGTGGAAACTGTCCATGCGGTTGGAGCTAAGTTCTGCAAGACCCGCCGCAGAAGGACACAAAAACTCTCCTTTCACACTCTTAATCTCATGGCTGTTAGACGGGAGATGAGGCTGCAATCGTCAGCAGATTTGACAGCATACAGGCAACTGAACAAACATATCTCAAAATGCATGTGGCAGGACTTACGTAACTTCAATACAGCTCTTATTGAAGAAGCGATCGAGCGGAACCAGTTTTCCAAAATCTTTGTTAGAGATCTGTCTGCCAGAAATAGCCAACTGTCAAAGCTGAAGACTGAGTGTGGCGGCATCGTTTCCGGGACACCTGTGATTTTGGGTGAGATTGAGAGGTTCTATGGGCAGCTGTACACATCATCGTTGGAGCCACACGCAAGTGTGAGTAACGATCCAAGAGCAAGTCTTATCCTACACTATTCCGATGATATCCCGGACGTCAGTCCGAGCGAGATTAGAATGGCTCTCCAGCCCCTTAAAAACAGCAAGGCCCCGGGCGAGGATAGAGTTACAGCGGAGCTTCTGAATGCGGGTGGAACACCAGTACTTAAAGTCCTTCAGAAGATCTTCAATTCCGTCCTCCATGGTAGCACTACTTCGGAGGCGTGGAGCAGAAGTGCGGTGTTCTTGTCCTTCAAGAAAGGTGACAACGCTCTCTTGAAGAATTACAGACCGATTTCCATTTTGAGCCGCGTCTACGTGCTGTTTTCGAGAGTCATTACGAATCGTCTCGCACGCAGACTCGACGACTTCCAGCCTCCCGAACAAGTCGGTTTCCGAAAAGGCTTCAGTACCATAGACCACATACATACCCAGCGGCAGATTGTACAGAAGGCCGAAGAGTATAATCTGCCACTTTGCCTGGCGTATGTGGACTATAAGAAAGCCTTTGATTCCGTCGAAATTTGGGCGGTGCTACAGTCCCTTCAGCGGTGCTAAGTTGACTGTCGGTATATCGAAGTGCTGAAGTGTTTGTACAGTAGGGCTACGATGGCTATCCGAGTACAGAACTAGAGTTCGAAACCTATCCAACTGCAGAGAGGTGTAAGATAGGGTGACGTTATATCCCCGAAACTCTTCACCGCTGCATTGGAAGACGTTTTCAAGCTACTGGACTGGAAAGGATACGGTATTAACATCAATGGCGAGTACATCACTCACCTTGGATTTGCCGGCGATATAGTCCTTATGGCATAATCACTGTCTATGCTCAGTGACCTCAATGGTGTCTCCCAACGGATAGGTCTTAAGGTGAACATGGACAAAACAAAGATCATGTTTAATGCCCATGTCACACCTATGCCGGTAGTTGTTGGGAGCATAATGCTCGAAGTTGTCGACGAGTATGTTTACCTGGGACAAATAGTCTTACTAGGTAAGTCCAACTTCGACCGAGAGGTAAATCGACGGATTCAACTCGGCTGGGCAGCGTTCGAGAAATTACGACACGTCTTCTCGTCAGGTATACCTCAAACTCTGAACACTAGATTGTACGATAGTACACTAGATTGTGTGATATCTGTTATAACCCAGAGAAAATGGCTCCATTACAGTGGTTTGAAACACGACGTGACTTAAATACTAATAATATTGATAAGTTTCGAGAATGTATTTCATCGTTGTCGTTTAGTGAGGTTTTTTCTGAAACTGATACCAATGCTGCATTTGAAAAATTTCATGACATGTTAGTACTTTTTTATAAACTTTGCTTTCCTCTTACTTTACTCAATTAAGAGTATCCCCACTATTAAAAAAGTAAACAAGGTGTTTAAGCTCTTAAACATACATGCTATAATTGTATCTTGTAATCAGCTATCTAGATGTCGCTACACATTTTTATGTCACGATATGGTTCGACTATTGAAAATGCATATAGTTTAGTAATTATATTGAATAAATTGTCTATACGTTCCGGGACATTGAGTTTTCATTGCTCCCTGGCTTTGTTTACCTAACAGAATAGGTCCTTCAGAGTCGGAGCGTTTTTTGAAATATAATATTACACTGCGATAAGTGATTAACACGTACAGGTGACGGCTTTTATATTAGTCAAACTGTCAAACAGTTCACGTTGTTGCCGCAAGGAACATACAAGTGGCGTCGCGCCCTCTCGTGAAGCGCTTTTAAAACTACATTGACGACATCTTGTAGTGGAAATATTGCAGCCCGCTTGGAGGAGGACACAATCTAACAGAACTTGGGAAATTATGAAGAAAAGTGCAAAAACAAACCGTAAGTACCCTTTCACCTTATAGAAGCGAAGATTAACTTGAAAAATTAATGCATGATCTTGGACTTGTGAAATTTATACAGTAGCTTGGGACTTAGAATAATTTTCCAAAAAACGACGAGACGGGGAACCTACGCTCAAATTCGGTTTTGGTGTATTTAGTCCCAAACACTTGTAAAATTTTGCTCAAATTGGACTTAGAAAATTTTTAAATAAAACCTGTAACGGATTTACGAAAACCAACCAATATGGAGGCTGATTTAAGACTAATGGATGAATTAAAAGAACAAATTTTGAAAGGAAGAAATCACTTCAAGAAAAGTCCTAAAGAAAGAGTAACGAAGTCGTACGTTGTTGCAAGATTGGAAGGATTAGAAAAAAATGCTGATCGTTTTTGTATGAAGCATGAGAACATTATTTGCAAATACGAAAAGAAAGACTTACTAGAAAGCAATTACGTAAAAAATGATGTGTTCAATGAGGGTTATGAAACATACTTAATTTACAAGAGTGAGCTAAAAGAGGCTATAAGCTCCATGGAAAGCCCTTCACCTACGCATTGTGATCATGCTTCGACGTCAAACGAACACAAAGACTCTCTTCTTAAATTGCCTAAAATATCTATTCCTGTGTTTAGTGGGCATTATTCCGAATGGTTATCTTTTAAAGATTTGTTTATCTCTTTAGTGCATAACTACTCTACATTAGATGATGTTCAACGATTACATTATTTAAAAACTCAAGTCAAAGGGGAAGCAGAACAATTAATTAAGCACATTCCCACGACTCAGGCTAATTATCAAAAATTTTGGAATTTATTGCAAAATAGATATAATAATAAAAGGTTCATGTCAAATTGTATCCTAAAGCGTTTGTTTGCGCAACTTACACTCACTGTTGAATCACCTAGTGGTCTTAAAGACCTTCTAGACACTACTTCTGATTGTATGCATGAGTTAGCCAATTTAGGTATAAACGTTGAGTCTTCGGACCTTATAATTATCTATATAATCAGTTTGAAGTTGGACGCTGAGACCCGTAAACAGTGGGAATTATACGTAAATAGTGTATGCAAAGATTTACCTACCTTTTTGCAATTCAAACAGTTTTTAGAATGTCGTTTTCGAGCTTTAGAATTCATAGAGCCTACTAAAACTAAACATAAGGCCACGCAAAGCACTAACCAACCCAAGTCCTTGCATGTCTCTTCAGATATAACTTGTCCTCACTGCAATGAACATCATAAGCTATTCTCTTGTGGTAAGTTCGCAAAAGAAGACCTTAATGTTCGCCAGGATATAGTAAATTCTTTAGGACTTTGCTATAATTGCCTTGGCAGTAATCACACAGGAAAAATGTGCCGTGTACCAACAACATGTCGCATATGTAAAAGAAAACATCATACGCTCCTTCATGGTAAAGCTAATTCATATACAGTCGCAATCGCTAGGGAAGCAACTGAAACTGATGAGGTAGATTATATTCACCCGGAATCGTCTTTTAAGACGAATGAGATCACCAGCAATATTGTTAACAATTTTGTGACAGACCAAACACATAGCCAAGCCTTATTGGCCACAGCTTTAATAAAGGTTGAATCTAAAGATGGTAATCATCAGATATTGAGAGCTCTGCTTGACCAAGGATCGCAAGCATCTTTCATATCTGAAGCTGCTGTGCAACTATTACGCCTTGATAAAATTAAGGCAAGAAGTTGCATATCAGGTTTGGGTGGAGGTCGACATGGCTTGATTTCGAAGTACGTGGTTAAAGTAAACATGCTGTCGCTTAGTGACCCATCATTTAAAATGCAGATAGATGCTCACGTTTTAAATAAGGTGACTTCTGTCTTGCCAGAAAGAAAATTTTCCCTAGCGTATTGGGAAGATTTAAGGCGGATCACTCTGGCAGATCCACAATACAATTCACCTAATAGGATAGACATCTTATTAGGCACTGAGGTTTATGTAAGATCCTGAAAAGGGGTTTAATGAAACACCCCTATGGTTGTACGATTGCGCAGGAAACTCACCTCGGATGGGTATTGTCGGGTCAGGTAAGCAGTAATAATACAGAAATTGGATGTCACAATACAATTTTTAATATGCATGTAAAAGTAGATGAAGATAACGAAATGCTTAAACGGTTTTGGATGCTTGAATCAGAGCCTAATTTAGAACACAGGAAAATATTGACTCCTGAAGAGCAACAATGTGAGGAACATTTTGCTGCTACAAGTAGAGATCAATATGGTCGCTACATTGGAGAGTTACCTTTCCGTCCTAATTTTAGTATTAAAGATACATATGGAGATACGAGAAAAATTGCAGTCAGAAGATTGTTAAGTTTAGAGAAAAAATTATTGAAATGTCCAGAACAAGGAAAGAATTATGCAGAAACGCTGAAGGAATATGTGACACTTGGGCACATGGAAGAAATAGGGATGGATTTACATCAGTCAAGGGGAAAAGTATGCTTGCCACACCACGCTGTAATTAGACTGGACAAAAGAACAACAAAAACCAGAGTTGTGTTTAATGCATCGGACCGTAGCGCCAATGGTGTGTCTCTAAATGACACTCTTATAGTCGGACCGACTTTGCAACCAAAATTGCGACATATCATTATGCGATGGCGGTTACACCCGATATGTCTCACTGCCGACATTGTTAAAATATACCGACAAGTCAAGGTCGCTGCAAAGCACGTTGATTATCAAAGAATAGTTTGGCGCGACAATCCCATTTCAGAAATAAAAGATTATAGACTTTTGAGAGTAACTTTTGGTATGTCTTGCGCACCGTACTTAGCGGTTAAAGCTTTGCAGCAAGTCGCTATAGACGAAGGGCATAATTATCCATTAGCAGCAGGTAAAGTCAAAACAGACTTTTACGTCGATGACCTTATGACAGGTTGTCAATCTGAAACAGAAGCAATTACAGTGTTTGAGCAGATGAGTTCATTAATGAAGAAAGGTGGTTTCAAATTACAGAAGTGGTCTAGCAATAAAGAGGAGTTGTTTACACCATTTAAGGAAGATGAAGGAGAAGGAAATGGTAAGGAAATTAAAGAAGATGATATAACCAAAATACTTGGACTTGCATGGAATCGTCAAAATGATGAATTTAATTTTGCAGTACGGCTGTCATCTGAATCCTCCTTACCCGACACTAAAAGAAAAATCATCGCTGAAATCTGCCGCTTATATGACCCTCTTGGTTTATTATCACCATGTATCATTACTGCAAAGGTGTTTATTCAGAAATTGTGGCTAACTGGACTGGAATGGGATGAGAAATTACCAAATGGGCTATTGTATGAATGGCAGACTTATAGAAACGAATTGCGTGAAGTAGCTAGGTTTCATGTACCGCGATGGGTTCAAAGTTCTAAAAGTGACAAATTGGTGGAATTACATGGATTCAGCGATGCATCTAGTGTAGCATATTCTGCAGTTGTGTATATCAGATGCATTACTGCAGATGGTAGAATTGAGACTCATTTGATAACTGCCAAAACTAAAGTAGCTCCTATCAAACAGGTGTCCATTCCTCGACTTGAATTGTGCGGAGCTGTATTGGTGGCTAAGCTTCTCGTTGAAGTGGCTGGAGTCCTTGATATTAATAAGTCAAATTTACATGCCTGGACTGACTCAACGATAGTTTTGGCATGGTTGAGCGATCATTCAAGCCGATGGAAAACTTTTGTGGCCAATCGCACTTCGGAAATACTTACACTTTTAGATTCATCCCAATAGTCATATGTTAATTCAAGGTACAATCCTGCAGACTACCCCTCACGAGGAGTAAAACCGTCAGAGTTTATAGACGACAAGTTGTGGAGACGCGGTCCAAGCTGGTTGCTTAATGAAACAATAGATTATGCAAAACCAATTTCGATATGTACTAAATTGGAAACAAAAACCATAAAAACACACGTCACTTCCGTTATCGATGAAAATGATGATAATTAATTCGTTAAATTTTCATCATTACGGAAGCTAGTGAGGGTTGTAGCGTTTTGTCGTAGATTTCTTCGATTGAGGGATCGTAACACGCCAAGGGAAAAACCTTTGCCATATCTGTCAGCTAAAGAAATACAAGATTCGCTTACTTGTTGTATACGGCAGCAACAACTTTGTTCGTTCCCCGAGGAGATGAAAGAAGTCTTTAAATCCCAAAATGTTCACAAGAAAAGCAAACTCGTTTCACTTAACCCATTTATTGACAAATATGGTATATTGAGAGTTGGAGGACGAATTGAAAATTCAAACTTACCAGATGATAGCAAACATCCCATCATAATTGCAGGAGAATCACATTTTGCAAAACTTATAGTTGCCGATGCACATGAGAAAACCATGCATGGAGGACTGCAATTGACTTGTAATTATGTGAGAACTAAGTATTGGGTGACTAGATTAAATAATTTGGTCAGAAATCACATACACCACTGTGTTCCATGCATTAGAAATGCAGCCATTTTTCGGACTCAGTTGATGGAACAGTTGCCAGCTTGTCGAGTAACACCCGGCAAGCCATTTATGAGTGCCGGTGTAGACTACGCTGGCCCGATAAACATTCGTGTCTCCAAAGGTAGGGGCCACAAGTCCTATAAAGGATATATCTGTCTCTTCATTTGTATGGCCACAAGAGCAGTTCATATCGAAGCCGTTTTAGATCTTACTGCGGAAGGATTTTTGGCTGCCTTTAAACGTTTTGTTGCTCGAAGAGGTCGCTGTAACCACATATGGAGCGATAACGGAACTAATTTTATTGGGGCATCACGAGAAATCAAGCGGTTACTTACAAAAGAACGGTCTTCAATTTTGTATGAAATTTCTTCTTCATTAGCTAATAACGGAACCGAATGGCATTTTATTCCCCCTCATGCACCCAATTTCGGAGGGTTATGGGAAGCAGGGATTAAAAGTATAAAACATCATCTCCGCAGAGTAATAGGGGATTCCACTCTCACGAGGAATTGGCTACGGTGCTAGCTCAAATCGAGGCCTGCCTCAACTCCCGGCCGTTAACAGTGCTAAGTTCAAGCCCAGACGACAGTGTTCCATTAACACCAGGCCGTTTTTTAATAGGTGAACCATTGCTGACTGCTCCTGATAATAATATTGAACATCTTTCGATAGGCAACTTACGCCGTTGGCAATTGACACAACGAATGCTCCAAACCTTTTGGAAGAGATGGTCCACTGAATATCTCACCCATTTCTTCTAAAGGCATAAATGGAACACCACAACTTCAGGGTTGAAAGTAGGTGATATTGTTCTGGTACGGGAGGACAATTTACCACCCGCTAAATGGCTTTATGGCAAGATAGTGGAAGTTCATCCTGGTAGGGACAATCTTACGCGGGTAGTAACATTACGTTGTAAGGATTGTTTAATACAACGTCCAACTTCGAAGCTTTGTCCTTTACCAGTAACCTCTTTGTTTTGTGAATTTTTAGTTTGTGTATAATAATATTTTGTTTGTTTGAAATAGTAATATAATGTTTGAAGCATATAGGTATTTCTTTCATAGTTTTATTTGTATTAATTTAATTCAAAGTTAATTCAGTTTAGTTGCCCAAATAGTGTAAATATGCGACTTTTATACAAATTGAAGGACTATTTAGTCCTTGGTGGGCGGTATGTTTAAGATCTTAAACATACATGCTATAATTGTATCTTGTATCAGCTATCTAGATGTCGCTACACATTTTTATATCACGATATGATTGCAAATGCATATAGGGTTTAGTAATTATATTGAATAAATTGTCTATACGTTCCGGGACATTGAGTTTTCATTGCTCCCTGGCTTTGTTTACCTAACAGAATAGGTCCTTCAGAGTCGGAGCGTTTTTTGAAATGTATGTTTAAGATCTTAAACATACATGCTATAATTGTGTCTTGTATCAGCTATCTAGATGTCGCTACACATTTTTATTTCACGATATGGTTCGACTATTGAAAATGCATATAGGGTTTAGTAATTATATTGAATAAATTGTCTATACGTTCCGGGACATTGAGTTTTCATTGCTCCCTGGCTTTGTTTACCTAACAGAATAGGTCCTTCAGAGTCGGAGCGTTTTTTGAAATGTATGTTTAAGATCTTAAACATACATGCTATAATTGTATCTTGTATCAGCTATCTAGATGTCGCTACACATTTTTATTTCACGATATGGTTCGACTATTGAAAATGCATATAGGGTTTAGTAATTATATTGAATAAATTGTCTATACGTTCCGGGACATTGAGTTTTCATTGCTCCCTGGCTTTGTTTACCTAACAGAATAGGTCCTTCAGAGTCGGAGCGTTTTTTGAAATGTATGTTTAAGATCTTAAACATACATGCTATAATTGTATCTTGTAATCAGCTATCTAGATGTCGCTACACATTTTTATTTCACGATATGGTTCGACTATTGAAAATGCATATAGGGTTTAGTAATTATATTGAATAAATTGTCTATACGTTCCGGGACATTGAGTTTTCATTGCTCCCTGGCTTTGTTTACCTAACACAAGGTAACAAAAAATAAGTGGATAACTAAAGGACTCAAAAGGTGCTGCATAGTAAAAAGATGTCTCTATCTTAAATATAGACTATCCACTCACAACAAGAAAAATAAAAGACGTGAATACATAAAATATAGTAAAATACTAAAGAGATGTATTTCGGAAGCGCAAGAAAATTTTAACACTAAATATATTTATCGGTCTAAAAACAGATGTAAGGCAACTTGGGACCTGATTAAAAACAAAGCAACTCACAACAAAGATGAGACTCACAAGAAAGATGTTGGTCATATTGAAAAAATTAGGGATAATAACAACCTGCGAATGAAACCGGAGGAAATTGCTGAAACATTCAATAAATACTTTATTAACCTTACAAATAAAGATAATACCAATCAATATTTAAACTATAAAAATATTTTGTTTAATAACAGTAGTATGTATCTCATGCCCACTCATCCTAGGGACATCTATAAAACACTTAAATCTTTAAATAATACAAACTCAACAGGTTATGACGAATTAAATGTTAAAGTTTTAAAACAATGCGCTGAATACATCTCAGAACCATTATGTTATATTATAAATCTGTCTCTAAAACAGGGTGTATTTCCAACGCGTATGAAATTCTCATTCTCATTGTTCAACCTATGTATAAAAAGGGAGATAGGCAAGACGATGGAAACTACCGACCAATAACTCTTATTCCTGTGCTCTCAAAAGTTTTCGAAAAAATAATGCATGAAAAACTATATTGTTTTCTTAGCGCCTTTAACATTCTAAAACCAGAACAATTCGGTTTTCGAAGAAACTGTTCCACAACATTAGCATGTTATGAACTGATGAAAATTATAACTGAAAGCTTAAATTCACGAACTCCACTTTTAACTATATTTCTTGATACTCGTATGAGCAAAGTTTTTGACTTCGTATCACACAGTCTTCTACTAGATAAATTAGAAAGGTATGGAATAAGAGGAACAGCCCAAAACTGGATTGAGAGTTATCTTAAAAATCGTAAGCAGTGTGTAGAAGATACAAAAGTCATAAAGAACACAAAGATATCAAAACGCTCTCAATATCTTACAAACAGTTTTGGTGTTCCACAAGGCAGTGTACTGGGACCTTTGCTGTTCTTGGTATACATTAACGATCTTCCTGACTTTACTACAAGCAAATGCATTTTATTCGCTGATGACACTACTCTTATAGTTAAAGGTAATAACAGATCTGAACTTGAAATCGCAGCTAATGGTGCTCTAAATGAGGTCATACAGTGGATGAATATAAATAATTTAGATATAAATATAAATAAGACGAAATTTATTGAATATAAAACCCTCAAAAACATTTCAAATGACATTAAACTTATATACAACAACTCGATAATTGAAGAAGTCGTTTCCACGACATTTCTAGGAATAATATTTGATAAATTTTGTAGTTGGAAGCCTCATATAGAAAGCCTTTGTACTAAAATAGATCGTTTCGTTTTTGCATTGCGTAGACTAAGAAATATTGAATCAGAAAGAGCTGCACTGGTGGCATATCATGGATATATCTCACCCATACTACGATATGGTGTTCTACTCTGGGGGTATTCGGTGGATTCGGATAAAGCATTTAAAGCACAAAAACGCTGCATAAGAGCTCTTTGTGGTGTTGGTGCTATAGTGAGTTGCAAACCTTTGTTCAAAACTAAAAAGATCCTGCCTTTGCCTTCATTATACATATTTGAAATGTGCATGTTTGTTCATAAGCATCCACATTTATTTCAACGTAAGTGTGATGTGAGTGAAAGTAAGGGTAGATACAAGAATAGGTTATATGCACCAGCAAATCGTCTAAAAGTTACAAAAAGAAATGCTTCTGCAATGTCGATTAGAATTTATAATAAATTACCTGATAATTTAAAGCGTAAAAGTCATTTAAGAAATCTGTTTTGGCATTGTTGCTCCGTAAATGTTATTATTCTGTAGAAGAGTTCTTAAACGACAACGACCTGCATACGAGTAATAATGGATGATAATTTTAGAATAGGATTAATTACGTAATTACAAGATTCTGATATTTAAAAAAAATAATGTTTTTGATATTATTTTATATAAAATTTGACTTATGTATCTAATTAATTAAAAAATTTGATGTAAAAATAGAAAGATATTAATGACAATTGGATATGTAACATTATATAATTATTGACGTAAGAATAATAATTAATATATGCCATTGACCTATAATAATAATCTTACTTGATATAATAATACTCACTTATATTTTTTCTGACACTGTGGCATAATAAATTAATTATCAAATCAAGTAAATAATATTAAATAATTTTATATTTTGTTAAATTAATATATGTTGTTAAATTCAATAAGTATTGTTGTTTAGGCTACTTGACAATTAATATTTGCACACCACTAAGGTAGAATATGTAGAACGAATTATACTCAAACACCATTGTACAACCATATTCTTGCAAATAAAGATTATTATTATTATTATTACAACCAGTGCGTGTTGCCAGTGGATCTGAGACGTGGTCCTACACTGCTGGCCGTATGAGGACGCTCAAAGTCGCTCAGCGAGCTATGGAGAGGGCTATGCTCAGGGTTTCTCTGCGGGATTAACTTAGAAATGAGGATATCCGCAGTAGAACCAGAGTGACCGACAAAGCTCAACGGATTAGTAAGCTGAAGTGTAGCTCGAAGAACCGATAACCGATAGGGAAAAAAGGTTCTCGAGTAGCAGCCTCGTACCGGTAGGCGTAGTATAGGGTGACCCCCACTAGATGGAGTGACGACCTGGTAAGACATGCAAGAAGTCTATGGATGCAGCTGGCTCAGGACCGTGGTTTGTGGCATTACTTGGGGGAACATAGGTTCAGCAGTGGACTTGAGAAATGCTGTAATGATGATGACGAATGATAATGCTTCTAGTCGTCTTGTACAGTACTTATGTGTGGAAGAATACGTTCACTTTTACTCCTAGTTGGTATTTTTACTCACCCCGCATGGAACAAGGCAAGTCTTCGGAAAAAAAAACAATTTTTAATTCGATTTGATTCGAAATCTGAGAAAAAAACAAAAATCTATCTTTAAGGAACAAGAAATCGATTCTTCTATTAATCGATATCAGATCGTCATGCTTATTTGTGATGTATATTGAATAATGTAAGTACATGGTAGTGGTGTGCGTTGTGCAGCGGCCCTGTGCGCGCACGTGCTCTTGGCGCGCGCGTGCGCGGACGTGGCGTTGCGGCTGGTGGGTGGCGGGCGGCGGCTGGACGCGCGCAATGCGCACCAGGCGCCTGTGTGCGTGGCGCTGGCGGGCGCGCACCGTACCGGAGCCGCGGCCGTGCTCGCCGCGCGTCTGCTGCACGCACACGCGGCGCGCGCGCACGTGCTGCCCGCAGGTACGTACAGCGAGCAGTATAGTAGTGTGCGTGCGCTGTCGCGCGCGCACTGCAACGGCGCCGCGGCCGTGCTCGCCGCGCGTCTGCTGCACGCACACGCGGCGCGCGCGCATTGGCTGCCCGCAGGTACGTACAGCGTGCAGTACAGTAGTGTGCGTGCGCTGTCGGGCGCGCACTGCACCGGCGCCATGGCCGTGCTCGCCGCACGCCTCCTGCGTGCAGCACTTAATAAATAATTTATCATAGGCAGTATGAAAGTGGTTCCAGTCACGGAAAAGTTTAAAAGTAATAGATTTGCAAATTATGGGCATATTATGAGAAGGGAAGTAAACCATATAGCATAAAGAATCTTGGCTACACAATTAAATAGATATAAGAGTAGGGCAAACACCTAAGTAGATATGGATGGAAAGTTATTAGGGATGATATGCGTAAGCAAGTAGTGAGTAAAGAGATGACGGATAATAGAGGAGCATTGTAGAGGAAGACATGCTATACCAACCCTTAATAACTTAGAATAAGATCAGGAAGAAGAAGAATCTACGGGTGACAAGAAAACAGTATCGTAATTTTTAACATATACACGCAGTTTTTTAGAACTAAAATAAAATTTACCTGTTAAATATTGAATTTGTAGGAGATCCTGTAGCTGCGGCGAACTGCTCCCTGCTTCAGAGGGAGCTGGCCGAGTTTAAGCTGAACGGCGGCAAAGTGGCGAGCTGCACGGACGCATTGCCTAGCCCAGATCTGGTGATCATCGCACTGCACGACCCACAGGAGCCACACGAGCCCGAGCAGTACGAGTGAGTACTACGCAGTCTCGTAGTCATACACATCCGAGCAGTACGATAGAGTACTCTGCAGTCTCGTTACCACACACACGCGAGCAGTATGATTGATTACTCCGCAATCTCGTTGCCATATACACGCGAGCAGTAAGAGTGAGTATTCGGCAGTCTCGTGGCCACACACTCGAGCAGTACGAGTGGGCACTCCGGAGTCTCGTAGTCACATGCACTTACTACCGGTTTAGTCAACAGCTTTCAATTTAGTTTATTGTAACTTGAGGTATTTTTGCAAATTATACAGGATGTTTGAAACATAATAATCATAAAGAACATATTAAGCTAAACTTGTCTTAGACGAAGTCTGCTTCTTTTTCATTTGAATTTCTAAAGTTTTTTAACAATTAAACCCAATTTTTTTTTTAAATTAATTGCTAATAGTATTCACTAACAGTTGCTATGTTATTATTTTTTATTTATGTAATGTGTGATAACTCTAAAAAAATAATTTCCATGCATCTTCATCATCAGAAAAACATTCTCCGCATATTTAAGATTAAGAAAGCAAATAATAATTTACGAAATGTGCTTATGCCATCATAAAAAAAGCCTTTGTTGATCAAACCTATTTAAAAGATGCTTAGTTATTGGCCTTTCTTTTGAGATGATATTTACGCAGATGTCTCATCAACTCTTAGAATTAGGGTGTATCAAGCAAATCGCGGACGAATATTTTTAATTTTTAACAGACCAATAAAACAAAAGTTTTTTGTTAAAATAATTTATTTTTCGTGTCCAAAATGTTGACCGCGTTTTTCTGACAAGCGCGGGCTCGTCTTCTCCACTTCTGTGGTCGTAATTATCATCTGCTTCATAACTTGAAAAGCTGTATGGATTCTTCCTATTAACTCCCCTCTGGTTGATAATTCCACATACTTGTAGACGAGCTGCTTGGCCCGTCCCCATACAAAAAAATCCACAGGAGTTAAATCAGGTGATCGAGGTGGCCGAGGGATGGGCCCGACTCTCTCGATCCAATATTCTGGGAAACATCCATCTTGCTGAAAGATCATTAGTCTTGCTACTGATGTTGGTATTTCGGCCTCGTCTAGAAGCTCATGGAGATCGTTTATCAGGAATTCCAGATGATTGTCTCCATTAAAATATCTGGTGGGGTGGGGACCAATCAACGTTCAGCCGAATACTTCTGCCCACACGTTTTCTGAAAATTTCCCTGGAAACGACATTTGCTTCTCCCAGTGTGGATTGCTGTCCTTGACAACCCATCGATGGAGGTAATGAGAGTTGGTAATTCCTTCTTTCGAGAACTGACTCATCGGTCTACAAGATAGATTTTAAAAAACATTCATTTTCAATGTCACTATTTATGCAAAAAGCGACAAAACTGAATCATTCGTGGGTGGTCTTCATTTTCCAAACCTTGTACACCCATACCGTGAAAAGGATACTTTTTTTCTCGGTGCATCGTATTCCACACCTTGCATACCGAAATGTTGAGTTTTTGAGCTACTGCTCCGACGCTCGTAGCAGGATCCCCGTCGAACGCTGCAATAATGTCTTCCTCGACGACACTTGGTCCATCTCTTCCCGGGTCGACTCTTGATTTCGCGTGATAGGTTCCAACTTCAGAAAGCCGACGAAATGTGTTGTAAAACACTCTGACATTTGGTAACCTTCGATTTGAATATCGTTCTTGGTACATCCGCCGTCGCAAAGATCCATTACCGTCAGCTTTGCAATACATGAAGACAACATCAGCATATTCTTCATTAGTAAAAGCAGCCATAGTTGATTGTTCACACAAAATGTCAGAAAACAGTGAAGGAGCACACAGCTAAAGCTAGGCCTAACTCAAAAGAACATCCGAAATAAACATAAATTCGAAATTAAAATGTCTAGTCACAGGGGCAGTCGTAGCTTGACTGAGGGTCCGAAGATGTGACGAATTCTACTACTCGGGTACCGATCCTAATTAGTTTGAATAAATAACGACTTAATGTGATTTACTATGCTGATTTCTCTATTAAATAAAAGTCTGTTCGCTAGGCGCTACATGTGAGTCGAAAGAAAAATCTAGTTTATTTTATGTCGTGCGGTGGCTTTTGCTAAGCGAGTTCCTGGAAGTTAATCCGTGCACGTGCACCGTAATTTTAAAAAGTAATAATAAATAAATAAATATCATTTTATTGCCACTTTTAAAAAAACATGTATACATATAAACTAATTACTTAATCTTAATTTAATTTAGGCAAACGGAGGTGACTCAGCTTTTGCTTACATGGAACTAGATCCCATGAAGCGCTGGTTTTTAGGCACTCCTTCTTCCCTGAGATGTCACACGGGTGTTATGAGAATTTTGAGTTCCCCAATCACCTCCTTCATTTACTCATCTATCATTAGAATTTACCATGGTATTGTTGTGACATTTCATAATTATTAATTAATAATTCTTGCATTCGTGCGTGCGTGCGCGTGTGTGTGTGTGTGTGTGTGTGTGTGTGTGTGTGTGTTTGTGTGCGTGCGAATTTGTTCAGTTTATAATACACGGGATGTTTTATAAGGGTTATACCATAATGTTAAAAAAAGTCTCTTAAGTTTATGTATTTCCAGTAGGTATGTTTCAAGTTTTCTGCAGCAATTTGCCGCTTCAGCAATGCTGATTTATATTTAGCTTTGAAGCTATCCGTACTCATTTTATTTCTCATAGGAGGGGGCAAATCGTTCCATATCCTTGCTGCAACAAACTTGAAACATCCTCTGTACCGCGTTGTTTTATGTTTTGGCATACTTAACATGTTTAACGAGTTCGTACGAAGGTTTCTATGTGAAATGTCTTTGATCCATAGGAGTTTTTCAAATAGGTACTCAGGCTTTTTGTTCCATATTACCCTATGCACTGTACAAGCGTACTGAAGCTCCCTTCTAGCACTCATGTTAAGTAAGCACTTTTTATTTAAGTACGGGGTAATATATTCTCTTTTGGGCACATTAAAGCAAAAACGAACACAGGCATTTTGCACTCTTTGTATTGCCCTCTCTGTGTTAAACTTTAGTCTTGGACCAAAGGTGGAACTGCAGTAATTAAATTGAGATAGTACCAGAGTATCACATAAAAGTATCCGTAAATCCTCCTTAAGATATGGTCTGATTTTGTAGAGCGTTTTCAGCTTGAAAAATGCTGTCCTTATTTTGTTATTAACGTGATCAATAAATTTTTGTTCCCCATCTAAAATTAGGCCGAGATTACGGGCAGAGGTTACTTGTTCCAGAATAACATTATTTATTTTAACTTTTTCTCCAACGTCTAATACATTTTTTATTTGGCGTTTAGTGCCTAAGACCAACATTTGAGATTTAGCTGCATTGAGAAATAAAGAGTTATTTTCAGACCATGTGTGGATACTTCTCAGGTCATCATTAACTTTCTCAATAGCTTCTCGAGCGTCTTTACTGTGAAACGAGTAGTACAGTTGTGTATCATCAGCATATAAGTGATATTTACAAAATTTTATATGCCTAGGTAGATCTGCTGTAAAAATTGTAAATAGGACTGGACTAAGTAGAGAGCCTTGAGGCACGCCGCGCCGAACTGACCTGAGACGCGACCGTTTTTTTTTCTCCGTATTTGTCGTCGGTTTCTACCATTTGTTCTCTATTAGCGAGGAAACTGTGAAACCAAAGACATGTATTCTTTGAGAATCCATAGCAACTTAGCTTATGTAAAAGTAGTTCAGTTTCCAAACAGTCAAATGCTCGAGAATAATCAAGTAATACCATTATACTACTCATCCCCATATCCGAAGCCTCGGTCAAGTCGTCTGTGACATGTAAAAGTGCAGTTTCTGTACCATGACCCCTGCGAAAGCCCGACTGAAATTTAGGTATTATATCTTTGGTTTCTAAGTAGTTCAGCACTTGATTTAATACTACTTTTTCTAAAACTTTAGATAGTACTGGCAAAATCGAAATAGGACGCAAGTCTTTTATTTCAGTAGGAGAACTTTTTTTTAGGTATGGGCCTTACCAGTGCTCTTTTCCAACATGATGGAAAAGTATTTGTTTCAATTGACTTATTCAGTATCCTAGTAATAAGAGGAAGAGTCACATCTAGAGTCAGCTTAATCATCCCTATACTAATGCCATCGTGTCCCTCTGCATTCGTCATCAGTAACTAATGACTGATAGATGTAGTGTTGACATTAGCTGTCAACTGTCATGATGTTATTAGTGGCTATTTGAATTCTAAAATGCTGTGTAATCCTTATCACTAAACCAAAACCAAATTGCAAAAGAAATACACCAGAAACACAATAAACGCTCGGAAAAAATAAAAATATCACGCTACCTATATTTTTTCATGACTCAAGCCACTTGTCAGAAATGATATTTGACAAATAACCGCGTCTTTTTTATGACTGGACATCTTGTGAAGCCATCAAATACTTGGGATTGCATTTTTATTTTATCAAATTACTTAGTTTTATTTATTCTCTTATTTTACTTTTAATGAAACCCCTGAATTTTTCGCTCTTTTATGGTATAGTATACATAGACTTGGTATGAAATGGAGCGTCTCCTTTGCAGAAAAGGTTTAAAATAAGTAATATAGGCAAATGGTGAAAAAAAAAATTAATCACATAAATTAATGGTGAAAAACATTTTTAAAACAAGTTTTTATTTAAATGCTTTGAAAAGAAGAAAATAAACTTTAAATTATATCAAACGCACCAATTTGTTACATTACACAATTCGAGTCCTCATTCTTCAAATCGAGTTTTCATCAGATCTCAATCGTTCTAAAGATCTCAATGTGGAATAAATTTGGTGATAATATGAACTGATTCGGACGAGTAGATTTTGAGAAATCTCAAAAATAAAAATTTTGAAAAACTGTTTCTTTGGAATAACTTTTAAATGGTTTTACCGATCGATTTCAAAAACTAATCAGGAAAATAAAAATCGATTCATTCGTCCGTGAGATATCAAAAGAGAAATAATTTGAAAAAAAAAAAACGTTTTTTCAACATAACTTCGAGATTTCGCAATATAATTTGGTGAAATTTGGATCGCTTTGCATATGAAATTAGCGGGAAGTTCCAGAGATGGGCTGCAGGTTCATGCAATTTTTTTCTAATAATTACCTACCTAAGACATTACCTATCAAGTTACATATTGTATTCTTGTTTATGTACTCAGATAAGTCTCGCAATAAGCTTTTATATAATATAAATTGTGTAATAAAATAAATTGATGCGTTTGATTTAATTTACAGTTTATTTTCTTCTTTTTAAAGCATATAAATAAAAGCTTGTTTTTAAAAATATTTTTTTACTATTAATTTATTTTGGACATGTTTCTAATTCTGTTCATTTCATTTATGCGTCATTGTTGGTTTTTGATCGCCATCTTAGATCAACCATTTAAATTTTTTTGATCGTTAGTATTTGATCCTTGCCAGTATTTAACCCTTCAATCGATATAAAAATCTCATGAAGTCGCATGCGTCTGGCAAATCCCGAGTGGTCGAAGCGGCATTATAAAATCTATACAAAATTTTCTATCCTATGGTCCTAACAAAAGTCAGGTTTTACTTCATTACAAAGATATTTTATTGTATTTTGATAACAAAAAAATACATACCAAGAGGATGTCGGCAGCGACAATTATTTCTATATATTACTCGAAATTATTTACGTAAAAAGATAAATTATATTTACACAAAAACTTTCATTACAATTTTATAATAAAATACTATACTAAAACACTAGAAAATCCAAAAATCAACACAATAACATTAACACGAAAATGACGTACGAAGTGACGTATATTATAAATAAATATCCATAGACTAAGTGACTTTTTATTACACTAGAGGATAGAAAATTTCGTATCGATTCCATTATGCCAAACTTCTTATTAGAAAAGTAGTCTCTAAACAATAAGTATTTATGGGTTAAAGTGCTGTGGGTTGGTGCGGTCACATTTTACCTCTTGAAAATCAACGAAATATCGAAGCGGTCAAATTTAGACGCTTGCCGTTTGAGAGGTTAAAACATTTGTTCGAACACCACCAAACTATCCCTAACCTTTGTCGAGTTATGTCATTAAAATTTGGCGGCCATCTTGTTTTCCTTAATTTTGAGTTTTTTTTCACCACCGCTAGAGTTGGCCTATAGAATGTAGGTCGATATTTCTCTTTGTACATACATACAATTTGTTAAGATACGACCTCGCCTAGTCTTACGGTGTAGCCGGACAGTAGTACACCATCTCCTCCAAGAGCTGAACACGAACGTTATTTTATTAGTATTATTTTCAGCGAACAATACAAAGGGTTCATCTTATTATTATCATTTAAATCCATATGTTAATTTGATATCCATATCATGCAGGTGAATAAAAAACTTCAGACCGCCATCTTTAGGAGTTCACCAAATTGGATTTAGAGTTTTTTTATTCATGTTCTTCCCATAAAACCCTTTCATATACCAAATACCCACATTATGGGAGTGTTGTGATTTATACGTCACTTAGCTAAGCGAACTTTTAAAATTCTTTTGCGAAATTTGACCCGAACAATTCGACATCAAAATACATACAGGTGGATTGGAGCAACTAAGTTCTTGATTGCTAACTTAGATCCGCCATCTTGAATATTTTATTGCCAGCAGTTGAACCATGTTGCCCTACACCAGCAAACTATCCCAAATCTTTGCCGAATTATAACTAATTTATGTTTGCTAATCGAACCCTTTTGTTTGATACCCATATCATAGGGGTGACTATAGAAATTATACATTCCCGTTTTGCGACGTCCGCCATATTGGATTTAGAATAACTGCACTTCATTTATTGTGTTTCGTTTATCAAGCCCTTTCATTATAGAACTACAATATAGGGGTTGCTGTGGAAATGATAAATCGCTATTTTGTAACTTTCGCCATATTGGATTTAAAATGGTGGTATATAAGAAGTAATCGTGTGTTGTTTGAAGAAGCAAACGTGTGTGCCAAATTTTAGTCCGATAGCTTTAGTGGAAGTGGGTAAAATATTATTTATTGCAAAATTTCAGGGCATATATACAAGTGAAGTTAAATAAAAGCTTCTAAAAATCTCAAACACTATCCTTTTTTTTCATATCAAATTGCGTGGTAAAAGATAAAAAGGACAGTGTTTGAGACTTTTTAACTGATTTATTTACGCATTTATTTTAACTGATTTTACTACGCATGCACACATTCGCAAGAGTTTATCGGTAGGCAAAAACGGTTGCCCATAAATCACATTCGATTGGGATAATTTTAAATAAAAGTAGAAGCCTTATTTACTCGTATTTTCAAAAACTGCAATAACGCTATAGCATTTTTTCCGAGGCATGCCTTTTAAGTCCTGTCGTTTACATATTTACCGGCAATTTTTAATTTGGAACTGTTCAATATTCAAACTTGTTATTTTTTATAGCATTGGGTGACAAATGAGCACACAGTCCACCTTTAAATAAGGGTGGCGCCACTATAGCTACGGGGTAAATTTTTAAAGAATGCACCGAAAAATATTAATGGGATAGATGACTTTTTCGAGGTTATATTAACTAAATAAAATTATTTTAGATTTTAGAGCTACTTAGCAGTTTAGCAGCACACTTAACCGTCGATAACTTATAGTTAGTAAGTTCATTTCATTCCAGTAGCTACTCCAGCGCTGTTGTGGAGAGTTTTTGAACTATTATTTACTGCTTACAGGTGACCACTTTTTAACTATTCTATTATGGGAGTTGGTATTCTATACTTTTACACTCCATACTCGGAAAAAATAAAAATATCACGCTACCTACATTTTTTCATGACTCAAGTCACTTGTCAGAAATGACATTTGACAAATATCCGCGTCTTTTTAGGGTTCCGTAGTCAACTAGGAACCCTTATAGTTTCGCCATGTCTGTCTGTCCGTCTGTCCGTCCTCGCTTAATCTCTGTGACCGTTAGCACTAGAAAGCTGAAAATTGGTACTAATATGTGTATCAATCACGCCGACAAAGTGGTAAAATAAAAATTGGAAAAAAATGTTTTATTAGGGTAGCCCCCCTATATGTAAAGTGGGAAGTGATTTTTTTTTAATTTCAACCCTAACGTGTGATATATTGTTGGAAAGGTATTTAAAAATGAATAGTGGTTTACTAAAATCATTTTTGATAATTTCGGAAATAATCACTCCAAAAGTAAAAAACAATGTGCCCCCCCCCTCTAACTTCTGAACCATAAGTTTAGAAAATACGAAAAAAATCTGGAAAGTAGAACTTTATAAGGACTTTCTAGGAAAATTATTTTGAACTTGGATGGAAACAAATGTAAAATAAAAATTGGAAAAAAATGTTTTATTAGGGTAGCCCCCCTATATGTAAAGTGGGAAGTGATTTTTTTTAATTTCAACCCTAACGTGTGATATATTGTTGGAAAGGTATTTAAAAATGAATAGGGGTTTACTAAAATCATTTTTGATAATGTCTATAATTTCGGAAATAATCACTCCAAAAGTAAAAAACAATGTGCCCCCCCCCCTCTAACTTCTGAACCATAAGTTTAGAAAATACGAAAAAAATCTGGAAAGTAGAACTTTATAAGGACTTTCTAGGAAAATTATTTTGAACTTGGATGGAAACAACAGTTTGTGTACGAACTCATAAGTGGGAACACTTACTGTGACGGACGGGAAACTACGGAACCCTACACTGAGCGTGGCCCGACACTCTCTTGGCCGCTTTTCTTTATAATGGGAAGTGGTTATAGGTCTTGTGAAACCATCAAAAAATTAGGATTACATTTTTATTTTTAGCAATTAATTTAGTTTGATATATTCTCTTATTTTGTTTTTAAATAAAATCTATAGTGTGCATAGATTTATTCTCTTATTTTGTTTTTGATAAAATCAATACGTTTATCCACACTTTTTCTTAAGTTTACTTTTTCTTAAATTGCAAATAAAAAACATCTCTTATATGAGTTCAGCATCTATAACTATTTTATATATCAACTTCACTAAGTAATTTAAGAAACAATTCGGACAAAATCTAAAAGGTCTGTGTCACGGCATTGCTCTATTATTTCGCGTAGTTTCGTTATAATTGGTTCTGCTATATTCGAGGATAATATCGGACGGACAGAATAGACAAAAAGAAATGAATATAATAGATAGATAGGATTTTAAAGGTCGTTTTTATATTTGAGCTCAAATGAAGGCAGTTATTGCGATATTATATATAGACGGGGTGCAGGTGGCTCAGGAGCGTGCCTTGTGGCCTTCCTTGCGGCAGTTCTATGTTCACCAGTGGACTTGTGAAGGGTTGTAATTATGATGATGACGATGGTATATAATGAGCCTAATGCCGCTTTGTTCCGTATGGTGAGTGTAGAGAACCGGAGACTCTTTTTACTGGAAACGAGGTATTCGATCTCAGTCATAACGTACCGCATTTTCATTCTTAATTTAAGATAAATATGGATATCGTTGGGCCACAGCATCCTCTTACCGTCAGGTGGACTGTGTGGGCGTTTGTTACTTTTTTCTATGAAAAAAATATGGTCAGGGAGGCGCTGCGCTGGGTGTCAGTGTCACGGGGCGCGGTGGTGGCGCTGGAGCCGCCGGGCGAGGGAGGTGAGGGGGGCGGCGGGTGGGACGGCGTGCGCGCACGCGCTGCGCTGCTGGGGCTGGTGCCGGCCGCGCTGGCGCCGGCGCTGGGGCGCGCCTACCTGGCCAACCTGGCGCCGCCGCCTGCCATCTTCCGCGACCGCGCGCTGCCTTACCGCCCGCCCTTCGGCGCCGCCGCACTGCTGCCGCTGCATCCGCACCCGCACTAACACTGCTGTACCGCACCGCACCGCGTCGGACACCCATCAACACACATGTTTACATACAATATTCATGTTACCTTAAAATCCATGTATTAGTGTTCGTCTTGTTGGTTGTCCTTTTAAATAAAATAAAATAAAAAAAAATACAACTATAACACCCATTCTTGTCAAATAAAAACATTTCAAGTTGAAACACTGAATAAATATGGACTACGTACTAGAACTGACACCGCGATAAAATCTGTGCGACAGTGAGGGTCGCGTGATCGGAGGCACAGAGTACATTTGTACGGCTAAGTAAGGTTAGACCCGCGGGCTCTAATCCGTCTTGCGAATGAACAAATCTCAACATCTCTTCGAGTACGTAGTACATATTACTTCGATGAGTTGAAATGAAAAATTATTTTACACAAATAGACGTGATAAATCAATCGAAACAATTTAATGACTTAGAAAATTAAGGTTTTAAAATCTACACAACTGGACAGTCCTTGAATAAAAACAAAAATTATTGTGTAACTGTGATATCACTTTTAAACAAATATATAATTTTTATGATGTTTGCTTTTTTCATATTCAATGACGAAATTAATAAAATTACTAATGTTATAAAAATGTTACAATTATATTAAATAAATTACTATTTAATATTAAAACTTCGAGAATATTATTATAATGTTGATACTATTTTATTTTTTATTTTTGTAACCAGCCACGCGTGTTATTAGCTTTACAATTTTGATTTTAGTAATCAATAATTTAGCAATATTTGCTATATTTTTTATTCTGATACTGATACAAGTAACAAGGCAAACTCATTGCTTACGAATACATCTTGATAGTAATCACTGATTCCTTTTTTTGTAATATAAAATAAATATATTTTATTATTGAATAATATTTAAAATTTGAATTACACGAGTATATCATTTTCACCTACTATTGTAACAGAATAAACTTGACTTTGATTTTGCTTTTTTTTACTTTTATAAATAACTTACTTATTAGCTCACTCTTATTTTCTTTGCTTCTACTATTAATTAATTATTACATAATGTAATTTGATTTTGCTGTTTTTCGCAGTCTTAAAATTTATTGGATTTTGTATAGTTACAGCGTTATATATTATGTGTTGTATTGCTGGGTACAGAGTTCCTCACTTCTGAGAGGGTTTAGCAAAGAAACAAAGAATGGCTGCAGCTCCGCTCCAGTGCGTGTTGGTGGACTTCACGTCTACAAAATATTTTTTTTAATATCCCAGATATGCCGCTTTTCTCATGATGTTTTTCCTTACCCGTCGTTTTTCTTTACCATCGTTGATGTGGTAAATCAACACTTAAAATTGCAATTAAAAAATTCGTCGGTGCCGACGTGTATCGAGTCCGCGTCGTTTGCGTTCTGTAAAATTTACACCGAGCTCTTAGACTCTGAGCTACCTAAGCTTAAGGGTCAATTTTGTATGTAAGTTAAATATGTCTTTTTTGTATTTTAAAACGTACAATTAAGATTAAAATTTGACAATAGCAACAATGACGTCATTACAACACTACACCGCATTCTCTTAAAATAAAATAAAATGCCTGCCTCTGTCTTGTTTTGTTTGTCAACTTTTGAAAAGTATTTTAATTTCCTTGATTGTTAAATACCCATTAACCAAAACATTTTAACATTCTAATCAAAATTAACTCAATACATGTATAAATTACAACATCAGCAAAAGGCACTGGTATTTTCAGAAGCTAAATAAACTACTGAGTATTTAATTAATAAAGATTATTCTTTAAATATTCAGAAAACAACAAATTTCTTCAATACACAAGCATTGTAGTCATATTGATATAATAACTATTGTAACAGTTTCTTTGTTCTCGTGTAAGCTGCACTAAAACTCTGTATCAGTAAAATGTATCTATGAATTATGTATTTTTGTAAATATATATTAATACAGTGATAATTAAACAATAAACTTTTTTTTTTCATTTTCGTCTACCGTCATGATCGATGCGTTGTCACGTCTGAGTACCAATATGGAATGTCTCACAGTCTGTAATGGGTTTGACCTCCCAGTTTTGTTAAGGGTATTGCGTAAAAAATTACGAATTTAACGGTATTTTCATTTTTTTTTCTACTTATAAAAATGACTAAAATATAAGAGTAAAATGGTGTTTTACGGTACGGGCGACCGCTTTGCTCCGGTCGCTTCCCGCCAGTCCGCTACCTACCCGTTTCGTTTCGAGGCGCGTGCATTTTAAACATGGTCAGAACGTATTGCATTGTATCTCTGTGTACAAATTCAAGTGGAAAAACACCTGACAAGCTGTTTTTTAATGTCCCGAAAAATAATGAAATAAGAAAAAGTGCTTGAAGGCCATAAGATATAGGCCGTACCAACTAACAACGTAATACCGCAATAAGTTTATTCAAAAGTAAATCTACGACTAGACTAGAATCCCCCCTGAAAGGTTACCGCCTTATCGTGACCGCGGGACTTAGTAGCTGTGGCCGTGGCTTGGTCACCCGCGGTGAACTACTGTACTCTCTGGTACATATGCAGTAATCAATTGAACTAAAAGGAACCCACATGGCTGGCCTTAGGTGTAGGGCCGGCCTGAGGACGCCACTCCTAGTGGGCTTCGGATGTGCATTGGCAGTCTGCGGCGAGAGATACCACTCTCCCCCTACACTGCAGTCGAAGTGGGGTCGCGGAGGAAGAGGAGTGTTGGTCTGTCGGATGGCGATGCGCCACTCGTCCTAGCCTCCGCGGCTCTGACGGGACCGCACCATTAATTGATGCGGTGGTGTTGGGCCTGCGGCGGGAGAGGAGTGTCGGTATTACGAGAAATCAGTGAATCAGTGTGATTAATTATTATTGTTTTAAGTTTTAGTTGGTGTAAAGAAAATTAAAAGTGTAAATTTTTGGTAATTCTATCGGCAGTTTTTATTGTCACGAACCTCAAGCTCGTAACAATTGGTGTCAGAAGTGGGATAAAATCATGCCGATTTTATCCAAGGAGGAAACGGAGGGTGTCCGTACCCGAAGTCAACGCCAGCGTGAGACGGACCAGAGAAGATTTGGTGGTGCAACACCGCAGACGTCGGGGGGCCAACTACCAGCCACGGAGGCTGGCCCGTCAACAGCTCCTACACCTGCAGCACCTGACTTAGGTGCTCTCATGATGATGCAGGAACTGGCTCGTTGATTGGAAGAACAGCTCCGGGGTGGACAAGAGGAACAGGCCCGTTGGTTGAAAGAGCAGCAGGAGGAACAGGCTCGCCGACAAGACGAACAGGCTCGCCGACAGGAGGAACAGGTCTGTCGGTTGGAAGAGCAGCTGCGGGGCGGACAGGATGAACAGGCCCGCCGACAGGAGGAACAGGCCCGTCGGTTGGAAGCGCAAATGCTCCTCATGAAGGACCTTCACGCTACCTTCGGGAAGGAGATAAAGGAGGTGAAGGATAGGGTTGCTCAGCATGACAACCGCCTGTCGGAAGCTGAAACCCAAATCGCGAAAGCTGAAACCCGAATCGACCAAGTGAACAATCGGGTTGACGTGATGGCTGACGTGAAGAAAACGCTGAACAACCTCAAACTTGGGGATGGAACTACAGCTCCCGTAGTAGCTACACCTTCGCTACGTGGATTTAAAGTGCCGCCGTTCGACGGGAAGAAGTCCCGTCGAGTCAGCCTACAAAATCCAGTTCGAGGCCGTCATGGAGGCGAACGGCTGGAATATATGCCAGGCCATGACTGCACTCACCCTAGGCTTGCGTGACCAAGCCTTAATCGTGTTGGAAGCTCTCGGTAAGAAAGTGACCTACGAGCAGCTCCTTGAGGCATTGGAGGCGAGATATGGCGACGCTCACCTGGAACACGTCTTTCGCGCGCAGCTCAAAGATCGCGTGCAACGCAGCAACGAAAACCTGCAGCAGTGGGCTCTAGAGGGGGAGAAGCTGGTGCGAAAAGCGCACCGGTCTGCATCTGCGCTCATTGAAGGGCACCTGGTGCAGACATTCATCGACGGCATCCGCGATCTTGAAGTCATAGCTGCTGTGAGACTCGGGCACCACGAGACGCTTAAGGACGCCTTGGCCCATGCACTGGAGGTGGAAGCCGTAGTAGTACGGCAGGATCATCGTTCCCATCGCTTCAGTGAGGTTGGAGCAGCTACAGTTCGCGACCGCAATAATGGATACAGCCCTAGGTGCTATGGCTGTGGGGAAAGGGGCCATCTTCGATCCAGTTGGCCTAAGCGAACCGTAGAAAGGGAAGTTGATCGATCTCGAGAGGGTAGTGCAGCTAACGGCACCGCCTGGCGGCGGCAGGATCATCGTTCCCCTCACGCTAGGGATATTGCAGCAGTTACGATTCGCGACCACAATAAAGGATACAGCCCTAGGTCCTATGGCTGTGGGGAAAGGGGCCATCTTCGATCCAGCTGTCCTAAGCGAACCCTAGAAAGGGAAGGTGAACGATCTCAGAAGTGAAGTGCGGCTAACATCACCGCCCAGCAGCAGCAGGAATACGACTTTACTATCAGACATCGCAGCGGGAAATCTCATGGCAACGCAGATGCATTGTCAAGAAGACCTTGTCCTGAACATTGCAAACATTGTACTAGGCAAAAGAGTAAGGAAGTGGTATCCGTGAGGATGTTCAGGACAGACCACCTCAGCAACGAGTGGAAGGACAGCCTACGACATCAAGCCGATTCTGGAATGGATGAAGGCCCGTGCTACCAAGCCTAAGTGGAGTGACGTCTCAGCGATGAGTTCGACCACTAGAAGCTATTGGGCCCAATGGTACAGCTTGCTGATTCAGGATGGAGTCCTGTGCCGTAAATGGGACAATGGTCGAGGAGACAGCTGTTTGCAAATAGTTGTCCCTAAAGCTAAAGTGCCGAATGTTCTACAGCTGCACCATAGTGGTTGTTCAGGCGTCCATCTGGGAGTTAAACGAACTCTACTGAAGATCCGAGAACAGTTTTACTGCTTGTCGCACATGTACAAGTTGTGCGGCTGTGAGGGGACCTCAGACACGTAGAAGAGGAGCATCGAAATTGTACAATATTGGTGCACCATGGGATAGGTCAGCCCTTGACATTGCGGACCCGTACAGAAAGGCGCAAGAGGGACTCCTAAGAACGTCCATGTGGATCGCCTGGCGCGTTATTATGGGGCCGATAATGCTCGGGACGAGCATGTCTTAGGAGGGGGCAGTGTTGTGCGTCTAAGTTGACGTCATGTACCCGGCACTAGCGCCATCTAGTGTCGGGGACCAGAGCGAGGAGGGCTTCCTTGAAAATGTCAATCTTGACTTTCGACTAACAGCGCCATCTAGTTAAGAAGAATTAAGCTTCCTAGAAGCCCCACCACTCGAACTTCCTGCGCCTGGTTTGTTGGCGCCCGTATTTACTTGAATATTCTGGATGTTTCGGTGAAAAATGTGTATTTAAAGCCGCTGCAACCCGCTATCGAGGCAGTATTGAATTTAGCGAGACAAGCGAAGCTTCGGAGCGAAATAAAGTGAATCAGTGTGATTAATTTTAACAGTGGTAGAGCCACGCGGCAGCTTTGCTGTTGCACGTATGGGCCGGCTCAAACCGGGGTGGTACCACGACCTCACAGAATACCGGCGTGAAGTGGAAGCTCTGCTTCCGCGTTTCGTCTGGTGAGTGCAGGTGGCCGGAGGCCCAAATCCCCCCCCCCCCATCAACATGGTAGCGGAATTAAATAATGATAGACTACCCCAGGAGGGTACCAGCACCCCTGGAGAATCCCTCGCTGACCATCCACGACCATGTTTCTCCACTTCTGAGCGTGGGTGCTCAGGCTGCCCCGCGTATTCTGGGGGGGGGGGGGGAAATTCCGCTCAAGACTACAACTGCTCGGGGCAAACGGAGCAACAAGACCAAGGCGACCCCTGCCACGCTGTCCGTGAATTTCTGCAATATCAGGGGACTTCACTCTAACCTAAACGCCGTCCACTACCATCTCGAGACGGCGAGGCCGGCTCTGCTCTTTCTGACCGAGACGCAGGTGTCCTCTCCGGCTGATGTCTCGTATCTCTCCTACCCGGGGTACAAACTGGAACACTCCTTTGTGCCTCGGGCTGGAGTTTGCGTTTACGTCAGAGAGGACATCTGTTCTCGACGCCTCGGCAGACTTGAAGGTTCGGACCTGTCCATCCTTTGGCTACTCGTAGACAGCGACGACCATCCGCGCGTCTACGGGTGCCTCTATAGGTCCCATAGCGGTAATGCCGAAACAGACCGACTCTTCGACCACGTCCAAATGGCTGCAGATTCGTTGCTACAGCAGATCCCCTCCGCAGAGATCGTGATCCTCGGCGACTTTAACGCCCATCACGCCGAATGGCTTGGTTCACGTTTAACCGATCATGCGGAGAGATCTGTTCATGATTTTGCCTTGGCATATGGTCTGACACAACTGGTTACTTCGCCTACACGGATTCCAGATGTGGAGGATCATGCACCTTCCCTGTTGGACCTTCTGCTGACCTCTCACCCGGACGGATATCAGATTTCCGTCGACGCCCCTTTAGGCTCCTCGGACCATTGTCTGGTCCGGAGTGTTGTGCCACTCACGCTGAAATCGCGGTTGCATTCTGCAGGCTGCCGCCGTGTTTGGCACTATAGGTCAGCCGATTGGGATGGGATGCGGTCTTTCTTTGCATCCTACCCTTGGGGGCGGGTTTGCTTCTCGCCGGATGATCCCAACGTTGTTGCGGATTCTGTTACTGATGTGGTACATCAGGGTATGGAACTTTTTATTCCTTCCTCTGTGGTGCCCATTGGAGGCAAATCTCAGCCATGGTTTGGTCGCTCCTGTAAAATAGCATCATGCTATAAGCAGGAGTACTACCAAGCCTGGGTTGATGCATCAACGTCCCAGGATGTAAACACCAGCGCTCTAAAAAAGAAGTATAATTCCGCCTCTAGGTCCTTCAAAAGAGTCATTGCCAAGGCAAAGTCAGAGCACATAGGCAGAATTGGCGAGAAACTAGTTCGCCTTCCTTCTGGAACCCGTGCATTCTGGTCTCTCGCCAAGGCTGTCCAGGGGAATTTCTGTCAGCCATCTCTTCTATCTCTGCACAGGGAGGACGACTCACTGGCCCATACTGCAAAGGAGAAAGCCGATCTTCTAGGCTCTTTCTTTGCGTCTAACTCTCGACTCTCGATGACGGGGGGAGTACGCCGCCGACCATCCCGCGGTGTGAGTGCTCCATGCCGGAAGTGCAGTTTACACAGCGCTCGGTTCGCAAAGCACTCCTCTCCCTGGACATCCACAAGTCGAGTGGGCCTGACGGAATCCCCCCAATTGTGGTGAGGACGTGTGCTCCAGAGTTGGCACCGGTTTTAACGCGTCTTTTCCGGTACTCCTACTCCCTAGGCGTAGTCCCAAAATCATGGAAGACGGCTTTCGTCCACCCGATCCCTAAAAAAGACGACCGCTCAGACCCGTCCAACTACCGGCCAATCGCCATCACCTCCTTGTTCTCCAAAACAATGGAGTCCATTGTAAACTGCCAGCTCATGGGGTACCTTGAGGATCACCAGCTGATTAGTAACCGCCAATACGGTTTTCGCCGTGGTCGGTCAGCTGGTGATCTTCTGGTCTACCTCACTCACAGATGGGCGGAGGCAGTAGAGTTCAAGGGGGAGGCATAGGCCGTTAGTTTGGACATTGCGAAGGCCTTCGATCGGGTTTGGCACAAAGCGCTTCTTTCGAAGCTCCCTTCCTATGGGCTTCCCGAGAAACTGTGCGATTGGATCACCAGCTTTCTTGCAGATCGGAGCATCAAGGTCGTTGTAGACGGTGCAAGCTCCGATTGCAAGCCTATTAATGCTGGTGTTCCACAGGGCTGCGTGCTATCGCCAACGCTGTTTCTTCTGCATATCAATGATATGTTGCATACCCGTAACATTCATTGCTATGCAGATGACAGCACTGGTGATGCTCTTTACACCGGCCGAGCCAATATTTCTCGGGAAAACGTCTCCGAGTGCCGGGACAAACTTGTGTCTGAAGTCGAGTCTTTGCTGAACAGAGTCTCGGATTGGGGACGACTAAATCTAGTCCAGTTTAACCCCCAGAAGACACAAGTTTGCGCGTTAACCGCTAAAAAGAACCCCTTTGTCGTATCCCCTCAGTTTCAAGGCACTCCATTTGTTGCCTCAGCCAGTATCGGAATCCTCGGCGTCGACATATCGAGTGACGTGCAGTTTCGTGGTCACTTGGAAGGGAAGGCCAAATTGGCCTCTAAAAAGCTTGGCGTGCTCAGCAGAGCGGGACAGTACTTCATGCCGGCACACCGCCTGCAACTTTACAAGGCGCAGGTTCGGCCGCACATGGAATACTGTTCCCATCTCTGGGCTGGGGGTCCCCAGTACCAGCTTCTTCCACTTGACCGCATCCAGCGCAGAGCGGCTCGAATCGTCGACGACCGAGTGCTTTCCGATCGGCTCGATTCACTGGCGCTGCGAAGAGATGTTGCATCTCTTTGCGTATTTTATCGCATCTATCACGGGGAGTGCTCTGAGGAATTGTTCGGATTAATCCCAGCCGCCAAATTTCGTGAACGCACTACACGGCAAACGTCCCGATACCATCCACACCATCTGGATGCTTGGCGGTCCACCACTGTACGTTTCACAAGGAGTTTTCTTCCACGTACAACCTCTCTGTGGAATAGTTTACCACCGGCGATTTTTCCGGACCGATACGACCTGGGGACCTTCAAGAAAAGAGCTTACTCCTTTCTAAAGGGCCGGCAACGCACCCGCAATTCTCCTGGTGTTGCGGTTGATCATGGGCGGCGGTAGTCACTTCACATCAGGTGAGCCGCATGCTCGTTTGCCCCCTCTTCTATAAAAAAAAAATTATTAGTGTTTTAAGTTTTAATTGGTGTAGAGAAAATTAAAAGTGTAAATTTTTGGTAATTTAATGGGCAGTTTTTATTGTCACGAATCTCAAGCTCGTAACAGTAAGTTTAAGTAAGGTTTTTCATGTTATGTCGTTGTAAATTATGTGCAACTTCATGGTTCGGTCAGTTAAGTAATACCTACCTATGTATTACTGCGTAAGCCTACTAATTACTGGTAAAGCTGTATACTTTTCGTAATCTTTTATTAGTAACTTACCTTTGGGACTTTATTCCATGCATTTCTGATGATAAAAAACATTATTTACAGAAAAATATTGCGCAACTATAAAAATATCCACTTTTGACAGATTATCTGATTGTTCTTTTTACAGCCTGCTTTCATTTTTTACAGCACTACACACCGTGACTATACATTTAAATACAAATATAATCGTATAAAAGCTAAATGTTCAATACCTTAGGTAATAATATGTAAGTAAACGACCGTATAATATGTACTTCCGAGCGCGCGTTAGTAAGTTAGTAGTGAACTGCTAGTACTTATTGCGCGCTCGCTCTGTCGAATTGTGACGTCACGTCATAGTGAACGAGCGAGCAGAAAATTTAAAAATGAGTGAAACTTCAAAACGTTATAACATTCGTATTTCTGCAGCAATTCGGATGAAATAAAAACTATTGTTATTTCCATAAACATAGCTTTAAAGCTATAGGATTTATCGTCAAATTACACATGTCGGTGTGACCTATTATTATATTAGCTCTATGTGGCTGTAAGGTCGGAACACAGCAGTGCAAACACTCCTATTTAGCTGCTGAAATAAGTTAGAAGGTGGTGATTATCCAGGCGGACTCATAGTCAGAAAAGGATACCTACTGCAAGATAGTCAAGCCACTTAGCCTTGCCTATCTTTATCAAAAGTTCACTGAGTTAAGCTGTCCGACAAGATATTCCAAAACGTACCAAATACATAGGACCAATTTAATGACAAACTAATAAGAGCAATTTAATAGATCACATTTGACACTTCATCAAAATTCACCAACATAACCTTATACGGCGGGTATAAAATATTATTTATTTTTTCGAAGTTATAACTGCACAATTACTTAACGTTTTTCAATAACGATTACATATTTATTGTAATAATGAAGAAAGAAGGAAATTTTACGATTTACTTTCACTAATGAACCATTTTTAAACATAATAAACGATTTCTGTTACAATTTGAGGCTGTATAGATGTAGATCCCTTTGCTTTTAAATAAAAATAAATTTCTATGAAGTTGTAAATCGTCAGTGAAGTTCTAACAGTGCGTAAGTCATTTTGTGAGTGTTTTGAGATTTGAATGTTATTGGATAAAGCATTGTGGCGCGCATCGTGTGGACCAATCAAAACACGATTCCCGATCAATACCAACGCGTTATTTGAAAAATAGTTACATAGCGTATCTCAGTTGGTGGTGCCAACATTGCGTATGTCAGCTATTCACGTACAAACTCATCGTGCATCAAGTGCTCCGATGTTGTGATTCCGATTTAAGGTATTATTTTCAATTTATCTCGATGTTTTATTCCTAATAATATCATCTTTCTTTCTCTTTTTTCAAGGTGATTGCATAGGAATACAAGATAGATTTTCTATTAAGTGATAGCGAAGAACTTGATGATGGCATGTTGATTCTTTGCAGCGACTTAAAGATACAAGTACCAACAAAAAAAAAACAGAAGATATTACCGGTAACATTGACTGACTTAGAAAATATCGATATTAATAACTTATCAATAGAAATAGTTTCCGAGCGTCCATCGCCGCCTTTGCTGGGTCTATTGAGCCCTCAAAACATTCATAATACCATACCTTTTTCGTCATCTGAACAAGTTACCATAGTAAATTTGCGGCCAAGAGAAGAATTGCAGCCTTTGTCCTCGTCTGTTGAGATTTCACCGCCATTAGAAGCGACACAACCACCTGAAAATGACATTGAAGAGACATTCTTACCTTCAGCTCCATCTAGCTGTTTAAATGAAGAAGTACAGCCGCTTTCCACGACTGCCGAAAATTCACCGTCGCTATTGGAGCAGCTACCGTCTGACAGCTAGATCGAAGATATAAATTCTAATACAAAAAGGAAATCGAAGGGATTCGCACAACCTAAAAAATGGAATAAAAACACAACAAAACTGAAGCGTATGCAAGGTGAAGAATATGTGGGGTACCATAGGGACAGGAAAGTTTCAGGGCAAGAGAATTTTAATGTACTGCATGATGCGCCACGTCCAGCACGTTCAATTGGTTCACGTTGCACTTCCACATTTTGCTTGTCTGACATCGAAAGAGAGAACATTTTTGGCAAGTTCTGGAAAAGCATGACTTGGGAGCAACGGGCAGCAGTACGTTGTATCTAACGTCTCCGTTTGTGAAAAAAAGCAAGTAAAAGTAAAATCTAATCCTCGTAGAAGTGAGAGTAAACAGTACTTTCTCAGTACATCAGAGGGACGTACCCAAGTTTGTCTGAAGACTTTTTTGAACACTCTGGGTTTGAAAGAGTCGACTATAAGATGCTGGATTGATAGCTCTGAACATATCATTGCTAAAACAACACCACGACCAGACGACGACAATGATGAACGCGTTATTAAGAAAAAGACATGACATTCCTCAAACAGTTCTTCGATTCGTTACCAAAATGCCCAAATATAAATTGAACTTTGAGGAGGATTATCAAGATCTGCCACGCAGAATTCGACGAAGAGTAGTAATGCCCGAAACTTTACCCCCTAGACCAAAACTCTACCAAAGTCGCATCAAAATATCAGTAACTAAATGGAAACATTTACAGGAGTTAAAAACTGTTATTCCTTCTGACTGTCACGGGTACTATGATTCCTTACCCTATTGATCTCATAAAAGTCTGATTATAGATAAGAAGTTGATACGTTTTAAGCAAAACATGTTTTATAATACAAATTATAATTTTTTCTTTTTTTATAAAATAAACTTTTAACACCATTTTGTTAAACAATTTTATCATTTCCCTTCTCCATTTTATCTCCTTTACCTATATTAATTAGATGAAACATGACGTAAGTCAGAGACAACTACTGGCAACACTGCGGAATTCACCAAATTACTTCAATGGAAAAGATTCTCGCGATTTTCACGAGTACAAATCATCACAGAGTTCATTTGTATTAATAATTAAACACAATATGGCCTTATGCGTAAGTTACATCCATTTCATACAGTTTTTTCACTCTCCTGTAAAGTAGTCATTTTTGACTTTCGTACTGTTAGAACTTCACTGACGAAATGTCATATCAAATTTGTCAATGAATATTGAATAATGACATTTGATTACACATCGTCGTCGAGTAGGCAGTGTTGTTCCGCGAAAGAAAAATTATTTAAATTCGAAATTGATCACAGAAATTATGTTAACGTAGCGACTGTGTGTGTTCAAGTGCTTACGCCGCAACCATGGGATATGATATTGGGTGGATTATCCCGCGGTTGCGGAACCCTGGCAGACTGTGGAACTGCGCCAGTTCCATCACAGTAGCAGTGGTTGGATTGTTTAGCAAAATCATTATAGGTAAGTTTCTCAAACATATACTGAAAAAAATTTAATAAAATAAATGTATCGAATAAATTTTAAACCTGTTCACTGCTGTAATAATATTAGGTAAGTAGTAGTTTGTTGCATGGAACAGGTTAACTCTCATCGGTAAAACTCGAACTAGTGTTAAAATATGCATAAAATTTAGGTGAAGGAATGTAGTAAAATAGTATACTTCACTATTTTGCTTCGGTATCAATTGGAATTTTAAAGTTTACCAAATAAATAAGTATGCTATAACTGCATTTTGAAATTTAAGCGATTCTCGTTAAAATATACTTTACACATCCAATACAATATATCGGAAAATATGAAAAGCAATTGTTAAAACTACATAACTATAGTCAACCAAATCTAAGAAATACCTTTTGACATTTCACATTAATCATTCCGCAATAATTTTGCACCAGTGTACTCACACAATTTAAAATAACCTTTTACGTAAATCGGAAGAATTATGAAGCTATCTATATTTCATTACATTGTGTATAGTTTTTTATCACTAATTTAAATTTGATTTTTTCAAACAAAGCAAGATATTAAAAAATAACCAGTAAGTATTATAACTTTTTTTACTTGAAGTCTTTTTAATGATATGTCGCTATGTATATTACCATGGGGTTTGGATGACTAAAATTCATTGTTATGAGAATAATGGGCAAAATATTCAAATAATCGGTAAAAATTTTCAAATAATTGAATTATTAATTTTTTAATGTATTATTTGGTTAATTTAATTTTTATTTTCAAAATTTTTAAATTACATGAATCACAATTCATGAATAAAACAAGTTTTTTTTTACCTTTGTCACAGCAAATTTGTGTAGGCAAAAAAAACTCACACACACGGCCGTGCTAAAATAACCACTACACAATTTCAATATCCCGCCATTTCGGTACCAGTTACTCAACTCCACTGAGTGAGTAATTCATTCTTGGGGAGATGTATACACTTTTACAACAAAATCCCAGAAAATATACAAAATTTGACGTAAGTACACAAAATTCAAAAACTTTATTAAACTAAGTTTGTAAAAGGGTTATTATAATATTAAGGAATTTATGAATGATAATAACCCTTGGGAAGGGTGATCGCTTCCAAACTATTTCTAATTTGTTTTGTATTATTAATTGTGTAACACGCATGATTTTAAGCTCTTATTTTTTTTAAATAGTCCCATTGGGTTTCTTGCTGCTTCTTCCCAGGACAGACATTTGTTTTACGAACCAGTGGTAAAAGAAAAAAGTGAAAAAGTTTCTGCTTCTGTTTCGAGAGCTTACTTTGCGTAATTTTGTGATTTTGTGTTTGTCTTCTTATTTTGTGACTCGGCTTTAACTTTCATCTTAGTCCTCAGGGGTGAAAACGCATTTGCATTTTGATTATTAATTGAGGATAAATATATATGTCTATGGGCCATAGCATACACTTACCATCAGGTGAACTGTGTGCTCGTTCGTCAACCTATGCTTTAAAAAAATATATTAGTTGAAGCATGTGCTCATGTCACAAAGGATGATTGGGCAAAAGTGGTAGAAAAAACAAAAAAATTGATTATGGATGACTTTGAAAGAGACATTAATTTTGACTGCGTTATAGAAAATCAAATAATAATTAATATAAATAACGACATTCCTACTACTTGTACTGAAATTGATGGAATAAAATTATTTTTAATCTAGTTTCAATCTTAAATTTTTATGACTGTGCCTATAGAAATAAGCAGTAATAATTAATATGAAGAAACTGATAAATCTTGTGTTTTAAATTATCCATTTTTAATTTATTCTGGTATTATTCAAACCAAACTATAAATGATTACCAACTCTAAATAATTGATATCTATTTATGTAAGAATCGAATATTTTATGTTCCCATATTTTGGTGGGCATGCTCGGTGCAATAAGTCTGACAGCTGTCAAAATGTATTTCTTAGATTTGGTTGACTATAAATAAAGCTATTGGCTAAATGTGTCTATAGCAGGTGGGTTGTTCTTCTTTTTAACCGACATAGTGAAAAAAATTTGCCACGAATTTGTTAAAAAAATTATATTGTTTCACTTATACATTTTATGATGGCTGAATTAATAGTCTATCGAAAAATAGTAGTGGCCGCGAAGTTTATAAATTTTTTAAATATTTAGTGGCCCCGAAATGTTGGTTTGACGTAAATTTGTACACCTCTGTCACAAAATCTTTTATTTAATATCATTGAATAATTTGATACAAATGACTTGCACTTTTTTGTGTCAAAAATAAACAAATGGCTCTTTAGAATAATATATAAAGTATGTTGCGCATATTGATTGGGTTATATGTAAATTAATGAACATTAACCACTCTGTCACATTTTTAGATAAAATTATGGATATTTTTGATATAAATTAAGATTCACTATTACTTGCAAAGAAATATCAACGTCATAGCCGAAAAAATCACTCGTTATGATCAATTTAATTTTTCTAAAGTTGTACTATGCAAGAGAAAGTACATAATAAGTCAAAACAATTTTACTTCCGGGAGACAAAAACGTGACAGAGTGGTGGTGTGTGTGACAGAGTTGTAATTTTATGAAATATCGGACTGTCTTTTGGAATAAAACAAATAATTAAAACTTTGAAATATTTATTGACTGATAAGACTTTAACAGTATTCATATTTGGCAAAAAAATATCTATTCGTAACTAATGAAATCACATTTCAGAATCTTTGGAATGGAGGATTCAAATTTTAGGAAATTAAAAAACTTTTAATTTGTCTCAACTAAATAAAAATCTTAAAAAGTACTTGTGCAACTTGTCACAACCAAATAAAAATTTAAATACTTAAAATAAAATAATCATCACTAATAATAACTAAGTCTATTAGGTCTCTAATCAGCCTTATTTCTCGAATACTGGCAGTGGCTTTTCGAACTCCAAAAATTGTCTTCTTCCTTTTCTAACAACCCTAGGAGTAGGTAAGATTTCAATCAAATCATCAAATGAAACATCCGATGTCATTCTCTTCCAATCTAAATAGTCTTCCACTATCATCGATGGTTTTTCAGAACATCACCTTCTTCGTCGACGGTACTTTTAACAACTCCAGTGTAAGTGTATAGAAGATTCCTCTCGCTTCGTACTTTAACTAAAACGTAAACTCCGTCTTCTATTTTATTTGGATGAATGTCCTGAGGCTGCAGTGTTTTTTTTTATGTAGAAGAGGGGGCAAACGAGCATGCGGCTTACCTGATGTTAAGTGACTACCGCCGCCCATGATCAACCGCAACACCAGGAGAATTGCGGGTGCGTTGCCGGCCCTTTAGAAAGGAGTAAGCTCTTTTCTTGAAGGTCCCCAGGTCGTATCGGTCCGGAAAAATCGCCGGTGGTAAATTATTCCACAGAGAGGTTGTACGTGGAAGAAAACTCCTTGTGAAACGTACAGCGGTGGACCGCCAAGCATCCAGATGGTGTGGATGGTATCGGGACGTTTGCCGTGTAGTGCGTTCATGAAATTTGGCGGCTGGGATTAATCCGAACAATTTCTCAGAGCACTCCCCGTGATAGATGCGATAAAATACGCAAAGAGATGCAACATCTCTTCGCAGCGCCGGTGAATCGAGCCGACCGGAAAGCACTCGGTCGTCGACGATTCGAGCCGCTCTGCGCTGGATGCGGTCAAGTGGAAGGAGCTGGTACTGGGGAGCCCCAGCCCAGAGATGGGAACAGTATTCCATGTGCGGCCGAACCTGCGCCTTGTAAAGTTGCAGGCGGTGTGCCGGCATGAAATACTGTCCCGCTCTGCTGAGCACGCCAAGCTTTTTAGAGGCCAATTTGGCCTTCCCTTCCAAGTGACCACGAAACTGCACGTCACTCGATATGTCGACGCCGAGGATTCCGATACTGGCTGAGGCAACAAGGGGAATGCCTTGAAACTGAGGGGATACGACAAAGGGGTTCTTTTTAGCGGTTAACGCGCAAACTTGTGTCTTCTGGGGGTTAAACTGAACTAGATTTAGTCGTCCTCAATCCGAGACTCTGTTCAGCAAAGACTCGACTTCAGACACAAGTTTGTCCCGGCACTTGGAGACGTTTTCCCGAGAAATATTGGCTCGGCCGGTGTAAAGAGCATCACCAGTGCTTTCATCTGCATAGCAATGAATGTTACGGGTATGCAACATATCATTGATATGCAGAAGAAACAGCGTTGGCGATAGCACGCAGCCCTGTGGAACACCAGCATTAATAGGCTTGCAATCGGAGCTTGCACCGTCTACAACGACCTTGATGCTCCGATCTGCAAGAAAGCTGGTGATCCAATCGCACAATTTCTCGGGAATCCCATAGGAAGGGAGCTTCGAAAGAAGCGCTTTGTGCCAAACCCGATCGAAGGCCTTCGCAATGTCCAAACTAACGGCCAATGCCTCCCCCTGAACTCTACTGCCTCCGCCCATCTGTTAGTGAGGTAGACCAGAAGATCACCAGCTGACCGACCACGGCGAAAACCGTATTGGCGGTCACTAATCAGCTGGTGATCCTCAAGGTACCTCATGAGCTGGCAGTTTACAATGGACTCCATTGTTTTGGAGAACAAGGATGTGATGGCGATTGGCCGGTAGTTGGACGGGTCTGAGCGGTCGCCCTTTTTAGGGATCGGGTAGACGAAAGCCGTCTTCCATGATTTTGGGACTACGCCTAGGGAGTAGGGGTACCAGAAAAGACGCGTTAAAACCGGTGCCAACTCTGGAGCACACGTCCTCAGCACAATTGGGGGGATTCCGTCAGGCCCACTCGACTTGTGGATATCCAGGGAGAGGAGTGCTTTGCGAACCGAGCGCTGTGTGAACTGCACTTCCGGTATGGAGCACTCACACCGCGGGATGGTCGGTGGCGTACTCCCCCCGTCATCGAGAGTCGAGTTAGACGCAAAGAAAGAGCCTAGAAGATCGGCTTTCTCCTTCGCAGTATGGGCCAGTGAATCGTCCTCCCTGTGCAGAGATGGAAGAGATGGCTGACAGAAATTCCCCTGGACAGCCTTGGCGAGAGACCAGAATGCACGGGTTCCAGAAGGAATTCGAACTAGTTTCTCGCCAATTCTGCCTATGTGCTCTGACTTTGCCTTGGCAATGACTCTTTTGAAGGACCTAGAGACGGAATTATACTTCTATTTTAGAGCGCTGGTGTTTACATCCCGGGACGCTGATGCATGAACCCAGGCTTGGTAGCACTCCTGCTTATAGCATGATGCTATTTTACAGGAACGACCAAACCATGGCTGAGATTTGCCTCCAATGGGCACCACAGAGGGAGGAATAAAAAGTTCCATGCCCTGAAGTACCACATCAGTAACAGAATCCGCAACAACGTTGGGATCATCCGGCGAGAGGCAAACCCGCCCCCATGGGTAGGATGCAAAGAAAAACCGCATCCCATCCCAATCGGCTGACCTATAGTGCCAAACACGGCGGCAGCCTGCAGAATGCAACCGCGATTTCAGCGTGAGTGGCACAACACTCCGGACCAGACCATGGTCCGAGGAGGCTAAAGGGGCGTTGATGGAAATCTGATATCCGTCCGGATGAGAGGTCAGCAGAAGGTCCAACAGGTAAGGTGCATGATCCTCCACATCTGGAATCCGCGTAGGCGAAGTAACCAGTTGTGTCAGACCGTATGCCAAGGCAAAATCATGAACAGATCTCCCCGCATGATCGGTTAAACGTGAACCAAGCCATTCGGCGTGATGAGCGTTAAAGTCGCCGAGGATCACGATCTCTGCGGAGGGGATCTGCTGTAGCAACGAATCTGCAGCCATTTGCACGTGGTCGAAGAGTTGGTCTGTTTCGGCATTACCGCTATGGGACCTATAGAGGCACCCGTAGACGCGCGGATGGTCGTCGCTGTCTACGCGTAGCCAAAGGATGGACAGGTCCGAACCTTCAAGTTTGCCGAGGCGTCGAGAACAGATGTCCTCTCTGACGTAAACACAAACTCCAGTCCGAGGCACAAAGGAGTGTTCCAGTTTGTACCCCGGGTAGGAGAGATACGAGACATCAGCCGGAAAGGACACCTGCGTCTCAGTCAGAAAGAGCAGAGCCGGCCTCGCCGTCTCGAGATGGTAGTGGACGGCGTTTAGGTTAGAGTGAAGTCCCCTGATATTGCAGAAATTCACGGACAGCGAGGCAGGGGTCGCCTTGGTCTTGTTGCTCCGTTTGCCCCGAGCAGTTGTAGTCTTGAGCGGAATTTTGCCCCCCCCCCATTTGGTATGAAGTACCGGATACCACGGGTGGATTGATAGAATCCTTAGTTATATATGTGACCAGTGGCTGATCTTCATCAGATAATTCACTCAGGCTATAATACACGATATCATAAAATCTTTTACTAGGCATCCCAATTTTATTCGTAATATCAGCAAGAGAAAAATCTTCTGTTCCAAGATTAGGTTCATCTTTTTCGTAAGAAGACTTCTGATTCGCTATATCTTCAGTGTCGGGTAGTGTAGGCTGATAAGTTTTAGGACCGTGACAGGAACAGAACCGTTCACAAAAATAACTCAGTATTCTATAGTTTAATATTCCACGAGTTTCAGTAAACATCTGATTTTTTTTTTTTTTTTTTTATAGAAGAGGGGGCAAACGAGCATGCGGCTCACCTGATGTTAAGTGACTACCGCCGCCCATGATCAACCGCAACACCAGGAGAATTGCGGGTGCGTTGCCGGCCCTTTAGAAAGGAGTAAGCTCTTTTCTTGAAGGTCCCCAGGTCGTATCGGTCCGGAAAAATCGCCGGTGATAAACTATTCCACAGAGAGGTTGTACGTGGAAGAAAGCTCCTTGTGAAACGTACAGTGGTGGACCGCCAAGCATCCAGATGGTGTGGATGGTATCGGGACGTTTGCCGTGTCGTGCGTTCACGAAATTTGGCGGCTGGGATTAATCCGAACAATTCCTCAGAGCACTCCCCGTGATAGATGCGATAAAATACGCAAAGAGATGCAACATCTCTTCGCAACGCCAGTGAATCGAGCCGATCGGAAAGCACTCGGTAGTCGACGATTCGAGCCGCTCTGCGCTGGATGCGGTCAAGTGGAAGGAGCTGGTACTGGGGAGCCCCAGCCCAGAGATGGGAACAGTATTCCATGTGCGGTCGAACCTGCGCCTTGTAAAGTTGCAGGCGGTGTGCCGGCATGAAATACTGCCTCGCTCTGCTGAGCACGCCAAGCTTTTTAGAGGCCAATTTGGCCTTCCCTTCCAAGTGACCACGAAACTGCACGTCACTCGATATGTCGACGCCGAGGATTCCGATACTGGCTGAGGCAACAAGGGGAGTGCCTTGAAACTGAGGGGATACGACAAAGGGGTTCTTTTTAGCGGTTAACGCGCAAACTTGTGTCTTCTGGGGGTTAAACTGGACTAGATTTAGTCGTCCCCAATCCGAGACTCTGTTCAGCAAAGACTCGACTTCAGACACAAGTTTGTCCCGGCACTCGGAGACGTTTTCCCGAGAAATATTGGCTCGGCCGGTGTAAAGAGCATCACCAGTGCTGTCATCTGCATAGCAATGAATGTTACGGGTATGCAACATATCATTGATATGCAGAAGAAACAGCGTTGGCGATAGCACGCAGCCCTGTGGAACACCAGCATTAATAGGCTTGCAATCGGAGCTTGCACCGTCTACAACGACCTTGATGCTCCGATCTGCAAGAAAGCTGGTGATCCAATCGCACAATTTCTCGGGAAGCCCATAGGAAGGGAGCTTCGAAAGAAGCGCTTTGTGCCAAACCCGATCGAAGGCCTTCGCAATGTCCAAACTAACGGCCAATGCCTCCCCCTTGAACTCTACTGCCTCCGCCCATCTGTGAGTGAGGTAGACCAGAAGATCACCAGCTGACCGACCACGGCGAAAACCGTATTGGCGGTCACTAATCAGCTGGTGATCCTCAAGGTACCTCATGAGCTGGCAGTTTACAATGGACTCCATTGTTTTGGAGAACAAGGAGGTGATGGCGATTGGCCGGTAGTTGGACGGGTCTGAGCGGTCGCCTTTTTTAGGGATCGGGTGGACGAAAGCAGTCTTCCATGATTTTGGGACTACGCCTAGGGAGTAGGAGTACCGGAAAAGACGCGTTAAAACCGGTGCCAACTCTGGAGCACACGTCCTCAGCACAATTGGGGGGATTCCGTCAGGCCCACTCGACTTGTGGATGTCCAGGGAGAGGAGTGCTTTGCGAACCGAGCGCTGTGTGAACTGCACTTCCGGCATGGAGCACTCACACCGCGGGATGGTCGGCGGCGTACTCCCCCCGTCATCGAGAGTCGAGTTAGACGCAAAGAAGGAGCCTAGAAGATCGGCTTTCTCCTTTGCAGTATGGGCCAGTGAGTCGTCCTCCCTGTGCAGAGATGGAAGAGATGGCTGACAGAAATTCCCCTGGACAGCCTTGGCGAGAGACCAGAATGCACGGGTTCCAGAAGGAAGGCGAACGAGTCTCTCGCCAATTCTGCCTATGTGCTCTGACTTTGCCTTGGCAATGACTCTTTTGAAGGACCTAGAGGCGGAATTATACTTCTTTTTTAGAGCGCTAGTGTTTACATCCCGGGACGCTGATGCATCAACCCAGGCTGATGAACTTGCATAGTTCCTTTCAGGGGTGTAATTTTACTGGGAATAGTTTTTGCAACGTTTTCAATGTCTTCGTCTGTCACCATAAACAACTTAATTTTGCTGACATCTTGAAGTGTAGAAAAAAATTCATATGCGTCTGCAATATCTGCCCCTCTGGCTACTATAGCATCAGCTTAGCGTTTTAAAGTTCCACCGACTCCATCGGCAGCTCCTTTCCCATGCCCTGACTCAAAAAAGTTCCAAGATATTTTACGAAACTCGTAATTTTCGAAAAACCTATTTGCCATTAGGTAGAAATTAATCTTCTGCTTATACTGGGTCGCAGTTCTATCATAAAAAAGTGAACCGTTGTTACAACAGGATTTTTATTTTTTACTTCAGAAAGAATTGGGTGCAGGTGAGCCCAGATCGCAGAAGGTCCATGGTTCTGATTAGAAGACACTGTACAGTATGAAGTTACTTCTATTGATTGTGTTTCAGTAGAATAATTGTACATCACGGCTGTATAGAGGGTAACTTGATTACGAGAACCAAAATGGTGACACTGAACTTCAGAATGGTACTTACAGGCGTAGTTCTCACTAAAATCTATATGTAAAGCTACTTCAGTTCCAGTAAGACCATCGATACACCGTCGGTAAGCTTTGTATTGATGACGGATGCTGTAGACATGAGTTTTGAAATTCATGAGTTCATTTTCAAATTTTTCAATAACTTCTTGAATAGTGTGATTTTCGGTAACAGGGACATTTTTTGAAATCTTTATCTTTTTTCCTCCCTTTTCTACAACTTCGCTTTTCCTTACCCACGGACGTAGTGGTGGTACAATTCTTTCTCGGTTATTTTTTTCATAAACTATGCCCCGGGTCTTACACTTCGAACAAACACCTTTCATACAAGATTCCGAATCAACTGTACAAACTAGTGTCTCCAAGATCGCATTAGTATCTTTTTGCATAATAACTTTATTGTAATGTAGACTATTCACAACATAGCTTATATTTGCATGCAACTTACATAAGCAAGTATCCCTTCCATCTACAGCAGGTGCTTTCACAAAAATGGTCTATGTTTGGCAAAGTAGCTGTAGTGACACTTACTGCCACTGTTTTCTTTTAAAAAAGCCTTGTACAAGTTTCGCATTGAGTCCAATAAAAATCTCTTCTGAACTTTTTGTTTTTTGTGCGTCCTTCTTTTTTCCAGCTGTAGCTCTCGTTACATCATCCCGCAAAAAGAACTGATGTATTTTTCGTACGAGATGAGTCTGTTTTGGTAGAACGGTCTTGTATTTTAGAGGGCGATCTACGCCCAAAGCATCTCTTACCAACTGCGTTTGCATTCTGGATTTTTGTGTAATGGGAGTTTGAAGAATAGAATGTATGAGGCGTTTTTCTTTACGACTTTTGACAGTTTTATAGCGTTCTTTGATGGCATTAGAAAGGACTTTATATTTATTTTCATCGTTGCTGTTCTGTTCCACTTTGCTGTCTCTTTTTGATTTTCGTTGTAATCTTTTTTATATTTACGGATTCTTTTCTCCAGCTGTTCTATTTTTTCTTGTAATTTAATATTATCTCTGTACATCTTTGATCTATCTCTTTTCACTTTCTTTTTTCCCCTTGCACTAACCGCTTCCGATAGAGTGGGTGTCGCAGAATGGGGTCTTATTTGTGGGTTTTCCGGTATCGGCGACAGAGCCGGCGTGTCCAACAGTACATTTTCAAGCATCCGTTTCTTCTCTCCTCTTTTTTTATTTGCCTGTTGCCATTTTCGCTTCATAATTCGATGTTCTCTCGCGTTCATATCTACCACCAACTTTTTTCGGAGCGTAGTACCTTTCTAAATCCTTGCGTTTTACTTCTGCTACCTTTTCTGGGTCACTTTTTCGTTTCTCCCGACAACGTCGCTGTCTTTCTTCTGCTGATAATGGCTTTTTTGTCTTCATGCTAAAAATAAAAGGATAGAATATAATTTCCTATCCCTATTTAACGCTGACAACACTCAAAATCCAAATAAAATACATTCAAAATAAAAAAATAACCGAAAAGATTTTTTATTACCACTCCGTCACATATTTTACCACTCCGTCACAAAAGTTATGTGACAGAGTTGTCATGTGACAGAGGGGTAAAATTTCGTTGCACACTCGATAATATCTTAATATTAACATAAAATGTATGATGAACATGTTCGCATGAAAGTATTTCTCATTACGTAAGAGTGGATAATGTAAAATAATTATAATTGCCGTATTTTATTACGATTACTTACGTGACGAAAGAGTAGCCGAATTAACACACGCACCTCCCTCCACAGCTAACGGGCGACTAGCCCGCGGTCCCGTGGATGCTATAGGGGAAATCGTAGCGGGGGATCGGGAGGCCTTAATTTTCGATCAACAACACCGAAGACGAGCAGCGCGGACACTAGTTTCGAATTTATAACCCACGTGACAGAATTGACGTACTAAAATATTTGTAGTAAGAGACAAGTTTTTGAGATTTTTTATGCTATTTGTTATAAATTTCAATTAAAAATAAATACTACACATTGGAAGATTATATCTTTTAGGATAAAAAAATAGTTTTCTATATTATGTTGTCATAATTTTTTTGTAATATTCTGGAAAATGCGCAAGTCGGGGCGATGGGAGACAACTCGAATATGTAAGAAATACAACTCTGTCACGCGGAGTTACAACTCTGTAACGTAAATGTAACCACAAAAATATAATTGCACACCTTATAAAATATGTTCAACCGCTTATGTAATAAGTACAATGCATGTTGAAATAAAAAAAATTTAATAGTGAAGGAATTCTCTAAGCTTTTGTTTTGTTCGACTAGTGGAGACGCATTATTGTAGGTAAAAAAGAAGAACAACCCAGGTATACTTAAACTGACACTGTGAAACTATTACATCATGTGTTTATCCAAATCACAAAAATGAAGCTGGTAGTTCTACCAAGTAAGAACAATGGCAGTTATAAATGATATAGATACAGTAATAATTTTATTAGTACCAAAATAGTTCAAATCATAATATTAGTATGAGAACCTTATAAACTACATTACTGTAATGCTGTTATTTTGCTGTAAACATAAGTTTTTATTTGTAAAACTTAAGTAAAATAAAAACCAATTAACTGTAAGTGAACTAGAGTGGCTACTGCAGATCTTGAACACTAGCAGCCAATTTCAAACTAAGAAGAAGGGTGGACTACCTAGAAAGTCCACTGATATTGCTAATTCCAGTTTTTATTGAAAGAGTATTCATTCACAATTATCACATATGAATTCCAACTACAAATGATAAATTTGATATGTATTATATTTATTTAATTATGCAGTTGTATTTTAATTTTATTAAATACACAGGTAATTTTTTAACCATGAGGAAAATAATAGGGTGTAATATAAAGTAGATAATAATGATAATAAAAACATTTATTCATTACCACTAATAAAGTTACAGTGAGTAGTACACATAGAAATAACCAAAATTACATAGTGTAGTAATGAATGGGCTCTAGCTCAGCATAAATGTTGCAGTTGCTCACAACGCTGTTATTCTGCCAGTGCTCAACAAATGAAGAGTACAGTACGTACGCATCCCTGCTTATATTACATTTAATCACAACTGTTCATATAAGAGTAAAGCTCGTGGTTACCCAAGTATTAGCGAGTATTAGCCAGTTAAAATTAGAAATTAGGAATAGGGCGTCAATGTAGAAGCGTGCTCGTCGCGACCCCTGCCAGCCCTTTTCAGGGCTGCAATTCTACACAGCTGCGCGCACCCATGCAAACGAGGGTTAGGGCGTCCCCCCAAGGCGACGCACACCAGCTCGTCCCCGTTGGTGTGGAATGCAGCGCGCGAAGCGGCGATGGGGACCGCCACCCGTCACGCACAGCCCGACACGGCGGAAGGTGGAGGACGGAGTGCAGAGTTGGCACGTGGAATGTTAGAGGGGGCATGAGAGATAATACGAATGAGTTGATCGAAATAATGAAAGAAAGAGAATTAGATGTCGTGTGTATGTCGGAGACCGAACGGAAAGGCAGTGTAGTGCAGGCAGTACTGAAGAGTTCCCTGGCGGGACGTTAGCTATATGGTCCGGAATCCCGGAAAGCGAGAACGCCTGCCAGGGAGTGGGGGTGCTGTTGTCGTCCCGGTTGGTCGATCTTATGACTGAATATAAGGTTGTGAACTCAAGACTTCTCTGGTTTCGCTTTAAACTTGGACTGACGAAGTTATTCCCTTTGGCTGTTTATGCGCCGATAGCTTCGTCGTCCAGGGCTGAGCTGGAGGAGTTTTAGGAGAATGTAAGAGAAGTTCTAGATTTGGTTAAGGGAAACGAAAGAACTGTTATATGTGTTGATTTGAATGGATGGGTAGGTATCGCTCGACCAGGGTGCGAGTTGGTGCTTGGAAAGTTTGGCGATAAAAGGGTTAATGATGCTGGCAAGCTTATACTGGCTGTATGCAAGGAAAAGGGTGTTCTTGTGACAAACACTGTTTAATCACAGGAATATCCATATGACACTACAGAAAGAAAGAATGAGAGAAGTATGATTGATTTGTTCCTGGTGGATGACCGACTGCGAAAACAGGTGATGGATACACGAGTGTTCAGGGGTGCTGACCTGGGAACGGATCACTATCTAGTAGTTACTAGATTTAGGGGTTTGTTCGCGGGTTGGCGCTACTGGACGGCAGTAACAGAACCACAGTCGGTCTGTCGCATCCGAAGCTGGAAGCTTCAGGAAGCGGATACTAAGGACAAATATCACACGAGGGTAGCTGAAAAGCTTGACACCATCGATGGCAGAAAAGAATGTGTGGAAAAAACATGGCAGAATCTTAGGGATGGAATGGTAAGTGCAGCGGAAGACGTATGTGGAACGGCAAAAGAGGTAGTAGTAAAAGAAGAGATGCATGGTGGAATGATGAAGTGAGAGAAGCTATAAAGAAGAAGAAAAAAGCATGATTAGACTACTTGGCCTCTAGTAACGATAAGCATATGAGAGAGAACATGAAAGAAAGATATAAGCTGCAGAAAGTTCATGCGAAAACATTGATTGAGGAAGTACGTGAAAGGTGTAGAATAGAAGCGAACGAAAGGTTGTCGCACAACTTTAAGGAAAACTCCAAACTCGTCTGGAAAGAGGGTGGAAGGTCCCGGAGTGGTGCGACAGCCTTAAGAACGAATAAAGTGCTTTCGAAAACCAATGACGTCCTATCAGAAAAATCGGACGTCATGCAGCGATGGAGCGAATTTTATAGAGAAATGTATGCGTGTCATGATGCGTGTAGTGTAGGATCCGGGGGTGACGCCGTGACTGGCACGCCAAACACGGACCTCGATGACACTGAGGTCATCAGCATGAAAGAGATTAAACGTGCGATTCAAAGTTTGAAATGTGGTAAGGCTGCGGGACTAGACAGAGTGACTGCTGAAATGATCAAGTACGGTGGGCCTCGCGTCTGGGACAGCTTTCATCTGCTGTGCAATTTGTGCTGGCGGACGGGAGGTGTCCGGGCGATCCGCGGTCATTGTGCTTTTATATAAAGGTAAAGGTTCACATTTTGACTGCGGGTGCTATCGGGCGATCAGCTTGACCAGTTTAGCAAGTAAAGTTTACTCGAAGGTTTTGACACGTAGGATGCAAGAGAAATCGGAAAGATTATTATGGGAGGCACAATGCGGATTTAGACCTGGAAGAGGATGCACGGGTCAAATGTTTTCTCTCCGCATGATCACGGAAAAGCTCTTTTTTAAAAAGACTGGCAAGATTCCCCTGGAGCTGGAGATGTTCATGGGTAGTCACTTACCATGGAGTGAACCCCATGCTTGTTTTGTTCTCATAAATATAAAAAATGAATGATTTGTTAGCGTCATTGTGGTACAAAATCTTGTAAACTACACTTTTCTTATTACACAATTTCCCAAAGCCTAAATTAGTGACAACTTGCAACAAGTGTCCTACCTATTGAGGGTCAGTTTTTTCCACTTTTGATGCAACATTTAGCCAAAGCTGAAGCCCAATTCTCAGTTGTGCCACAGTTTTAAGACCGTAAAGTCGTGAAACGCCTTTGACCTCGGCTCACCTGATGGTAAGTGACTACCGTCGCTCATGAACAACCGCATCACCAGGAGAATTGCGGGTGCGTTGCCAGACTTTTAGAAAGGAGTAAGCTCTTTTCTTGAAGGTCCCTAAGTAGTATTGATCCGGAAAAGTCGCCGCGAAGCGGGGCTCCTACTTCTGAGTGGTTATAAAAAAAATAACCACAAATGGGATGCCAGGGTCAATTCGCTTGCTTCGCTTCTTCTAACATAACCTGTCCAAGTTAGGGTGCCCTAAGTCCCTAGCTCGCTTTTCGTACTCTTACACTCACTAAAACACCAAATTATTAACTTTTATAATTACTTTAAATTATAAACGTAATTTATAGCTATAACCATTTGTAAAAACGGATCCAGAGGGGTAGCAAAGTCGTCCCAAAACAGGTGGAGGCAGTTAGAAAGTATATCTGTCACTGTCAACAAAATAGCCGGCCTGGCGATTCATTTTACGCATTTTGAGATGACTTTGACAGATGCAACATCAAAAATGTTAGAATTTATGGTTCATAAAAGATATATATACTAAGAAATTCAGGACTTCATAGGCGTGATTTTTACTGACAGCTGTCACAGAGATCAAGCATCTTTTATGAACTATACTTTAATGTACGTTCCATTTCACGTTTAGTTAATGATGTACCAATATTTTTAAGAAATAATTAAAAATATTTCGATACAAAAATCGCATGGGGGTGCTTCAGATATGTCTTGCCTCCCCTCCCCCCACAGTGATAGAATCCTCAAATTCAGGCGAATTAATTTCAAACCCAACCCAAGATTGGAGTTTATCTCATAGATTTATAAACAAACTATCTGAAGGTAAAAGGTAGAATGTTTAAGTCATGGACATCACTAATTTTGCAAAGGCTGTAAAAAAATTTTACTTTTATGCAACAGTTAAAATATTAATTTTGAAAAGATTTTTCAGTGAGTACCTTAATCTAATAGGAATGGTTGAGTGTTAGCTTAGAATGTCAATGACCTGTCGAGATTGATAGGTAAAAGCAAAGCACTTGTGCAGAGAGCATGTCAGTCCCAGCAGGACTGTCGGGCTAGTCTTTGCAATGGCTGAACTGATTTTGATGAAACATAGGCACGGGCAGAGAGTAAAGTTGGGTGGGATTTAAGATACATTTTATCCGAAAATCTTGAATTTTTTTTTGCAAAAATGAGAAATTGTTAAAATAAATGGTCTTTTGATTTTCTTAAATCTAAATAATGCTTAATAAAAAGATCTCGTCCGGGCGAAATCAGGACAGGGCCGCTACGCTAGTATGAAATATTAAGGCGAGCTCTTGATGCTCACGTTGAAATGCCTACACATTTCAGTTTTTTTTAAAATAACATTAACTCCACACTAAGATTTTCTCCTGTATCGTGGGGGCAGTTTACATACATAAAGGGGGATGCCCATATTAGGCCATGTAACGCCCAACAATGTGCATTTGTTAAAAAAATATATCTTTATTTATGGTTATTAATCGCGGTATTCATTTATCCTAAAACAATGGGAATATTTTTGCACAAATTAAAAGTACCGAAAAGATAAAAATAAAATTAGGTAAATACGTAATTCATTAGTCTGTGAATAAAATAAAAAATGTTGCCAATCACAAAAATCATTAAAAAATCGATTCCCCTTTTCGATCGATTACTTATGGTGTCATTATTACCATGCATATATGATCTTTCGATAACTATTACGATGTTATGATATAGGTTTAAAATAACCGTTGACAATGGATATTTATCCAAAGCAGTCGATACGCAACCGTTATAACCAAATGTTTACCGACTACAGATGAAAAAGGATGGTTATGTTTTTACTGTGTGTGCGGATTAGGCTATGTTGAATCGTTTTTTGCTATGGTGCTTAAAACGTAGGATGCATTTTATTATTGAGGGAGCTACTATCAAAGAATATTTTATTCGCTTAACTCGTAAAGTACTTGACCAACTTTAAGAATTCTTTCACCACTAGATTGTTATGTATAATTTTAGATATCTAATATAGGGTTAATTTTATTATAGAGGGCGCTACTTTCAATGAATACGTTTTTTGGCTAATCTCAAAAATTACTAGACCGATTTTGAAAATTCTTTCACCATTACATTGCTAATGAGGGCGTTAGCTGTGTGATAAATTATATTATTACAATAAATAATTGTGAGATTAATATTTTCTAAATAAATAAAACTAAATACCTACCTAAGATGTTCAAATCCAATTATTATTTTTACAATTTAAGAATCGTATTTACACACTTTACTTACTCATTGATTATTGTAGATAAAGAGGTAATAAACCTAAAGTAAAAGAGCTCCGCTTAAACGAAAAAACTATTTATTAGAATAAAACTAAATGTTGAAAAAAAGTGGTTCAGTGCGAGTCGGACTCGCAGGCCCATGAAGAGTTCAGTAGTAACAAGCATATATTTTAAATCGAGTCAAAATACCACTATCATTATCGCCAGCAACAAATTATTTTGTTTTTCATAGTGTTTGTATAAATAACAAAGTTGTTTTTGCGGTTCCTTAAAATGTGCTACTTGTATCAAAAAAAGGACTATTATACATTAAAGGGGTTTCTGTGGTTTATTCATTACCAAAGAGAAAAAACTTATTGCGCAAAATAGGTTTTTATTAATTTCAAGTCATCAAAAGCGGCAGTCAACCATTAAAAACTAAAACAACCGTTGTTATAGGCTCGGTTGAATTCATTGACAACCTTCACATTTATAGTTATGATAATTAAACAAGCGAATTACTAGCTGATTTACCAAGAATTCTTTAGAGTATAACAAAACGCTACTGCACAAGTTAACTGTTATTCTTATCTGTTTTTAACATAACATTTAAAATGGAATCATGTTATGATAATTCAAGAAGTTAATTTCCAGCTGATTTACCACGAATTCTCTAAAGCATAACAAAACAATACAGCACAAGCTAACTGTTCTTAAAAATACATTTGAAATAGAGTTTCAATAAATAAAGGAAATTATATTTTAAAAAGCGTGCAGAACTTAAAACGCGTCAAAGATTATTCTTTTTATGATATTATTAATCGAATAAAAATCGATATCATTCCATAGATTTTATGACCGTTAAGTGGCAACATCGTATCCGACAGGTAGGCCGTTGTCACTGTTATGTCACAAGAATTAAATTACGTGTTGTTATCGTGTTATTGTTCTGTTGTAAAAGTAAAATGCAATTGTTGATCTCTCAACAATTGGTTCGAACACAGCAGGTAAATAGTTGGTACATATCACGATGTGGTATGTCTTCCTCTAAGAAATGCTTTATAACTGAGTTTACTTGAATAATATCAATATAATAATTGTAGCTTCTTTATTAGGTATAAGTTTCGAGTACAGTGAACGTGTAGTGTGGCACTCGCAAAATGCACCAATAGTTCGTCTTGAACATATATACATCAGCTGTGGCACTGACACTTATGAGAATAAGATCACACACATTGTTTGTCTTCGATTTTCCACGTGAGGAATTATTTGCGCTACGTGAGGTAAGTGTTTAACATGTTTAACATTTCAATTTATTAAATGTGATCCATATATCTGATAATTATACATGTTTTTACACTGATTGTATATCAACTCAAGAACTTGTTTTATTTTTTCACATCTGCCCTAGCTATATCTGACAAACATACTAGCTTATTTATGAGATTAACCAGTTTTATCAACTACCAAGAAAGGAGACAGTTGATTTTTCATTGTTTTTGGACTGCTGGTAGTCTGTCAGTCCTTAATTATTAAATAATATAGGGCATTAAATCCGTCCTTGTGCAGTAACATTTAACTTGATAAATATTTTATTTATATTTGAGTTTGAAATAAATCTATTTTATTTTTTCACTTTGACTTCATTTTTTGTATTTTACATTATTTCAGTTGTCATGCCGTGTATATCATAATTGCTGGCAATGAACTGATAGAACAGCATCATGTTCAACTGCAGAACGGGAACCATCTGAATCATCTAGTCCGTCCTCGTTGCAATCTGAAGTGAGTAATGTATTGCACCCAGAACAACAAAGCTTAGATCATACATCTATACTGCTAACTAATTATATAAAAGCACAATGTTTTTTACCAGGTTGTAACAGTTCCATCAGCATTGCAAGTATGTCTCTTTTGTGATTAACTACATTTTGCGATAACAAACATACATAGTGACAAGTACTATGTATGTGTGTTATACTCGGTAGAGCCATGCTGCAGTTATATTAGAAGTATAGTTGTAGCATGAATGGGTCGGCTCGACCGGGGAAGGAGCACCCTCTCACAGAATACCAGCGTGAAATAGTAGCTTAATGCTGCTGTGTTTTGTATGGTGAGTGTAGAGAACCGGAGACCCTTTTTACTGGAAACGAGAAAATGATCTTAGTCCTCACGGGTGACAACGCATCTGCATTTTGATTTGTAATCGAGGATAGATGTGGATGTCTAAGGGTCGCAGAAATGTCTCCAGCAGATGGTGAATCTCAGTTAATGACAAGATATGCTAATAAATCCAGAGCCGTGACTATGTGTCCATATGGGTAGTAGAGGTGGTGAATGGCATTTTTAAAACTGAATTTAAAATATTTCATCAAAATTACTTTAACAGGGCTTCTACACATTTGATGATAGACTGCTGTGGCTTCTGCTATAGTTAATAAATTCCACACAAAAATAAGGGACAGGGATGATGCGGCTCAAATACTTGAAATAGTTCATCAAAATCTGGAGACAAATAATGATTTTTCTGAGTATGCTAGGGAAAACAATCTAAATAGAGCTAGGGCAGGCAGACTTTAGAAATATAAATGTAGACTTTAAAATGTTAGGGAATTTCCTGTTTTAACTTACAGCGACTTAATATTAATTGCTTGTGTCACATACCAATTAAAGCAAGCTCGCTACTATTATGGTGAGCATATAAGATTTAATGGTTGCTACCGGATAGAACTCTGTAATAACCAGAGGAGCAGCATTATGGAAGGAATAAAGTTAAGCCCTAGCTGATCTTTACTTAGGGCTAGAATTGCAAGTCATCACTATTAGTCGTAAAGTGTATTTTATTATATAAATTCTATATAATATCTAATATATAAGTTCTTTTTTAGGAAGGAGGCTTGTTACTACCACCTGCTTAGGACCCTGTAATTAATGAAATTAAAAACCCAAGCATACCACTGCAAGACTTCTAGACACAGTAAGTTCATTCTGTAGATCGGACAATAAATAAAAATTAAAAATCTGAAGGTACTCCGGGTTAACACTGACATTGGTACGTCGGTCACCTCAGTCTGCCGTAACCATGGGTGCTGGAAAGCACCCGAATTGTCTGGAATTAAAAATCAAATAAATAAAACGCGATAAAATCGATAAAAATAGTTGTTAAAAAAACTGCATTTGTGAAAATAAAAACTTCAAATATTTTCAAAACCCCGACTTTTTTTAAAGCAATTCCTTTACCATTTCATTGTTTTAATTGCATATTATCATATCTATATGCTTTTATATGTGGGCACTCATGGCCGAAGTGTCTATGAAGACTGGGCATTGCCCTTTCACAAGGATGAACATCGAAACCTGGAAAAATTACTTGTAAGCCATACAAATACTTGTTCCGTGTGTGATTCGAACTCGCGGCCCTTAACGCTGTAACTCATCGCTAAGCCACTGTGTTACAGAGCCGTCAGTCTGCCGGGTTTATGTCGGACTCGCGTCGCCTAAAACCCCATGACATATACGCATCATCGTATATCGGCAGGGACACGGGAACGCTTCCGTATACATCGGTGACCCCACTAGCCCCGGTCAAACAAACTCCCTCTATTTCTTCTCAGACAAAGCGTGCTAGAACACAAGGTGTGCATTCCTTCACGGCCTCTATCTCCAACTGCGTAACGGACTCCCCTAAACAGTTACGTGGAGGCCATGGGCCATAGATAACGAGTACCTAGCCACCTGCCGCGGATTTGGTCTATGGTTTAGCCGCTGACCAGGTTTCGGCCATAGTGTGTGGAGAGAGCGGCGCATCACAACACCGACACTCCTCTCCACCCGTGGCTCCATCCAGTTCACAAGTTGCAGAGAAATAATCATAAAACATTTAGATACGACTGAATTCTAATTTTTATTTTAAAAATGAACTCGCTGGTGCTTGCGTGTCTGCTCGCGGGTAGTTTTTTCATTGAAAAAGTACATTCAGAATAAGATCTTCTGCAGTCGCGGTTGAAATAGTTAATCATCAAATATTCCTAAATCTGTGTGACACAAACACACAATCACGAGTTTAGCTTACTACTTTTATGTAAATGTGACACTAGCTGTGAAATATAAAATGAACTACGCAGTGTACAAACTGCAAATACACAATCAATTCTTCATTTGCGAATATAGGTATTGACAAAGGTGTTTATTATATTATTTATTAGGTTCTACTTTAATGATTTCTTATATTTACGCGAACACTACACATTGAAATAATACTAGTTTTTAAGGAATTTATCGCGTATATTTAACTTTTTAAATACCCGACGTTTCGAACGCTTTACAGCACTCATGGTCACGGGCGGGACTGAGATGTTCAACGTCCATATGTCATAGTTAACCGCGGTTACCATAGATTAAAATTTAACTTTTGTTCCGATCTATACAGTATGAACTTATGGTATCTTGAAGTCTTGCAGTTGTATGCTTGGGCTGGGATTTAATTTTATTTATTATAGGATCCCAAGCAGCGAGGATTTGCGGTCTATCAAATCTGATGTAGTGACGGGGGCGATCCTGTACGTGTTCACAGACTGCAGACTTCCCGGAGCGTCGATTCTTCACATCAGCTATATGTTCTTTAACGCCGGTTTTCTTTAAAGGTTCTACTTTACTCGTATCTAGCCATATAGAGCATGTAAAATAATATACATTAAATAAAAATTGATTGCATATAAAAATCACAATGCCAAATTATGATACTATGTCATAATCAAACAACGTTATGTTAAATCACATACTTAGAATTTATTATTCTATGATCACATCACGTTACATTACATTTTTATAAATACTTATACATTATAATATTCAAACGTAGAATCATACGGTCCATGTATTACTGGTATAAGTTTAAGGTGAATCCCTGACCAAAATGTTGCGAAAGTGCGTTTTTCAGACTCTATTATCTCATTAGTTATGAAAAATAAACTACATCTAAAAGTACATTATTAATGTTCGATATCTTATCATCGCATTCCACGTTCTAATTTATTTTTATGTGCTATAAATACATTTAAAATCAACTTTTAAAAAATGACTAAAATTCTTGATTACATGCATCTGTTGCTAAACGCAACGCTCTAATCATTTGAGGATAACACTAATGGATAGATAATTAAAAATCTATATTCTCCACGTTTTATTTAAATTTTTAAGTTCGTTTTTTCTCTTTTAATTGAAATAATTCCGAAAATTGTGTGAGTTCTATGATAAAGGGGCGTGCGCAGAGTGTGGGCGACATTACGCTGTATGCGTTCGTAGGAGGTGGCCGCGTCGCTGATCGCCGCGTCCGTATTTCGCCGCAAACATAATATTATTTGAGTACCTACCAACCGATGCGCTTACGTCACGGTATATTGTAACTCGGCCGTATCTTAGAAATAAATCTTACAGCCGTGCAGTACGTAAACATGTGATAGGGCTGCCTGCCTCCAGCATTTTTACATTTGCCCATTGATTTATGTGTTTTATAACTCAATGCATTTTCCTACTTTGTGTTTCTATTTAGTTTTATGATTGTACTTAAATATACTTTTTTATATAAACAAATATTTAATAGGTACTTTGTGAATTGAATAGGAAGTGTTCAATAAAAATGCGTGTCGTTTTATGATTGGTAGATTTAATTAAAAACCATGTTTATGTTTGAATAACAAATCGGTCTTATAAATTTGCGGCCGAAAAATATTTGCGCCTCGGCTGAGACGTACGAAATTCTTTATTATTAAAATTTTAAATATAAAAAATCCGCATTATAATATAAAGCTTAATTAAAAATTGATTTGGGAAACATGGACAAGTTAGAGTAAAGGAATATCTTTTACTGGATACCAGATACCTGCAGCTACTTTACAATTTATATGTTTGGTTTTAAATGAAGTTTGGATTTATTATTTTTTATTTCTATTCTATTTTCTGAAAGGGTCCTAGGAAAGGAATTATCCACCGCGCTGCCCCACTGCGTGTTGGCGAACTTTGCATGTCTTCGAAATATTTTTTTTCTTATTTCTCAGACATGCAGGTTTCCTCACAATGTTTTCCTTCACCACTGAGCACGTGGTAAATCAACACTTAAAATTGCAATTACAATATTATTGGTGCCTGCGGGGATCGAACCCGGTTTGCTCGCACACTGTGAAAATTTTAGCAAGCGCTAACCATCTGAGCTACCACGGCTCCTCTCCTCTCGAGCTAGAGACTTTATTTTATTTATCGTCAGACCTGTTGGTCTAGTGGTTAGTGACCCTGACTGCTATGCCGCAGGTCGTGGTTTCGATTCCCACCCAGGACAAATGTTTGTGTGATGAGTACGATCATTTGTTCTGTGTCTTGCTGTAATTTATCTATAATATTTATGTATTTAGAAATATATAAGTATGTTTATCAGTTGTCTAGTACCCATAACACAAGCTCTGCTTAGCTTGGGACTAGATGGCGTTGTGTGATAGTTGTGGAATATCGTTATTATGGGGTATCTATATAATTTTCTCACCTGGTTGGGTGCTATAAATATATAATTATAAATTAAAATGAAAAGATAAATATACATAAATATCAATAAAATAAAATAAATACAAAAACTACATAAATAAATAAGATCCAACCAGATGGGAGCCCTCGGCAGGGGATACCAAACGGCCGAGGGTTAGGGGGAAAGGGAAAGAAACCGGCGGACGATGCGGGCGATATCGAGAAGCACCGCCTTCTGCATTTGAGCCCAGTTATTATTATATTATTATTGTTGGGGTATCTGTATAGTTTTCTCATCTGGTTGGTTTTTATAAATATATAACTATAAATTAAAATGAAAAGATAAATATACATAAATCTCTATAAAATAAAATAAATACAAAAAATACACAAATAAATAAAGATCCAACCAGATGGAAGCCCTCGGCAGAGGAGACCAAACGGCCGAGGGTTAGGAGGAAATAATATTATTAGTATTATTATTTATGATACAATTTTTGTCGCATGCCAGCGCTTACTTTTGGTTCTGGAAAAAAGTTGTGAAACGTCTGTGAACGTCAGAATTGTGCAAATGTTGGTCGCGGATATTTTACCTGCACTTCAAAATTTTATTGTGTGAGTATTTTAAACTATTTTTACGGATTAAATAAAAAATAGTCTCCTATCTTTCTCTCTATGTTTTGATCTCCTAAAACGAGTTTGAGTTGGTATTCAGTTGGTCAATTATTATTTTGATAATAAAACTAGTGAAATTCCGCGGTGTTATATGCGCAAGCGTGAACGTAGTTAGAACATAAAATAAAATAAAATAAAACATAATATAACCTTTATGTTTAACATAAATATCCTAAAAACTTATTATTTTAATATTTTACTAAGTACCTATAAAATTAACAAGTTTATTGCATTTTTATTTGAGTAATTTTTTATGCAATTTCTTTATCTACGTCTATTTTTAGGAACCTTTATTTAGTCTGAATCATACATAACACTATATTACTGATTTACTTACTTATACGTAGTTTTCTTTTTTGCAGTTACAAATATCTTGTGAGGTTGAAAAAGGCAGTAATGAAAAAATAATAAGAATAATAATAATTGACGTCAGCCACTTCTTTTCATAAAAATTTCAGATCATGGTCCATTAGGTTGCAGCTTCACCGAACCACAACTTATAATAATAATAATAACAGTAATAATATAATATTATTTTGTATTTATTTTATTTTATTGATATTTATGTATATTTATCTTTTCATTTTAATTTATAATTTTTATATATTTAAATATTTATAGAACCGAACCAGATGAGAAAATTATACGGCTGCAACGATTTTAGCGACGAACGCTTGGATTTATTTTTAGAAAATGTCCTTTTGTCCATGTTTTCAGGCAATAAAAAAACTGCTACAATATAAGAAGGTAAATTTCGACAAATCACTAACGGTCGTTATAGCTCAGGTGGTATGTCGGTCGGGCGGGATATCGGAGTTCCGTGGTTCGCGTCTTGCGTCTTGGTGCGCGCTTTGGTCCCGCTTTTTTTTCCTTTTTTTTTCTAGTTCCCTTCTTTTGTGAGAAAACCTATTATTTCAAACCCTTTTTTTAGTAATTTTTAAAAATACGAAAATTTTAATTTTAAAAATTTAAAAAAAATATCTATTTAGTTACTAATGCTATATTTATTATTTTAATAATTACCTACCCAGTAGGTAAATATTAAAATAATAAATGTAGCATTATAAACAGTAAATCTCCCTCAAACTCAATTTACTAATATTGTTCCTAAATAAGGAATAGCAGATAAAAGATTAGTAGGTAATAACTATTGCTCCTCAAAATTATATTTGACCTCAAGGTAAAACATATCCTAAAATTCATTAGCTGAATAAAATAATAATACCTACTATTCAAGTATATTTTCAATATGTAAGTAAATGAAAATAACAAAAATGAAGCACCATTAGCATATAAAGTTCGAATCCATAATTAATATTTCGACAAATATTATAATTTACACTATAAAAAGCTAATTCAATATTAGCAGTATAGTATATAGTTAAAAATAATCAAAATAGTCATTTTTATTAATTAGATAATATATTAGAATACATAATTCTTACATAATGCAACTAATATACCGAATAAAGAAAATTAAAATACATTTATCATTGTACGCCGTGTCTATTTCCATAGAATAGTTCATTGACATTGAAAAAATAATACTACGTTCGTAGCAGTAGGTGGCGTCTTGAAGATTACTTACGCGATATATTGTAGCGAGCGTCGACCTACGAGCACTTAACCCTATAGAGAGAGACGTAATACAAGGCGACTCGAACCTGTCAACTCGTCAGTGACTAGTCACTGATATATATATTTCGGAACACTTTTGTTTCCCGCCAGTTTGGACCAAAAACTAGAACCGAAGAGACGGCTTACATTTAAAATATAAATTAAAATCAATTTACGGCATCATGTCTTGTTGTGCCGTTAAATGGTGCGGAAACAACAGTAAAACATGTAGTGTAACAACAAACAATATTACTTTTCATCGGTAAGTATATTTCTTTATTTTACCAAAATATTTTCAACATTTTTATTACGCAACGAGCGTCAAGTTAAACTGGACGGTTCCGCCATGCGTCACTCCCCGTCCTTTCTGCATTTACTGCAAACATGTATGTCTGTCTCTCCTTATCATAATTAGCCTCGTGACGCTAATGACTAGTGCAGTGCGGTATATTTATTTCGTGTTGTCGATAATTATCCACAAAATGATTATTGTATTTAGATATCGTTGTTTTGGATATATTAGATATAGACGGATACATAATTTATTGATAATACCTATATATATATATATATATATATATATATATATATATATATATATATATATATATATATATATATATATATATATATATATATATATATATATCATCATCATTACAGCCCTTCACAAGTCCACTGCTGAACATAGGCCTCCCCCAAGTAATGCCACAAAGCACGGTCCTGAGCCACCTGCATCCATCGACTTCCAGCATGTCTTACCAGGTCGTCACTCCATCTAGTGGGGGGTCGCCCTACACTACGCCTACCGGTACGAGGCTGCCACTTGAGAACCTTTCTTCCCCATCGGTTATCGGTTTTTCGAGCTATATGGCCGGCCCATTGCCACTTCAGCTTACTAATCCGTTGGGCTATGTCGGTCACTCTGGTTTTACTGCGGATATCCTCATTTCTGAGTCTTATCACGTAGATAAACTCCGAGCATAGCCCTCTCCATAGCTCGCTGAGCGACCTTGAGCGTCCTCATACGGCCAGCAGTGAAGGACCACGTCTCTGATCCGTAAGTCATCACTGGCAACACGCACTGGTTGTACACTTTAGTTTTCAGAGATTGAGGTGTATACCTGACGAGAAGATATGTCGTAATTTCCCGAACGCTGCCCAGCCGAGTTGAATCCCTCGATTGACCTCTCGGTCGAAGTTGGACTTACCTAGTCGGACTATTTGTCCCAGGTAAACGTACTCGTCAACAACTTCGAGCATAGTGCTCCCAACAACTACCGGCATAGGTGTGACATGGACATTGAACATAATCTTTGTTTTGTCCATGTTCATCTTATAACCTATCCGTTGGGAGACACCATTGTATATATATATATATATATATATATATATATATATATATATATATATATATATATATATATATATAATTTTATATTAAAGTATTACTAAGAGTAGTACATTATTATTTACTACTCTTAGTAATACTTTATAATATTAATTATAATTATTCTTTTCGTGTATGAGCTTTGGATAAGTACGATAACAATGTTATTTTATTTAAACTGTATGATTTTTTCCCTATAGGTTTCCAAAAGATGATAATATGAAAAACAAATGGATAAACGTTACAAAAAGAGAAAATTGGTTTCCATCAATATAGCGTCATGTGCTCAAAACATTTTACTGAGGATTGTTTTTTGATGACAAACAAGAAGCGGCGACTAATGAGAAGTGCGGTACCTACGCTGTTTTTGCCTCAGATGCAATACCTATATAAAGGCTTTAGATCATTAAAATAAAATAAAAAAGTCTCATATTCTACAAAGATAATGGAGGGTTAATTTATCCCTCACAAATGGTCGTTAAAATATTATGTCGGCGTTGCGAGTCCGTAATCAGGAAAGATTTTATTAATAGTGACTAAAGGAAAAATCATCGCTGAAGTCTTGACCCATAAAGCTCTTAGCAGCTTTACAGAAGAACAATTATTCCTGGAGTGTATACATCATCAATTTTACGCCGAAGAAACAAATCGTATTATGATTTAACGAAAAGTGTAATGAAGAAATATATTGACAAGAATGACATTTATACTAAAAATTAAAAATTGGAAGGAAAATGTGCAGTTAGGAGAATATTATATACAAAATTAATTCATTTTAAAAATCAATAATACGAGTAGCACTTAATAAAATAAATATAATAAATGAACATGAAAATCTTTTTTATTCTCTTTTCAATCTCACCGTACTGCCTCGTATTGCCTCGACCTTGAGGCGAACTATCTTGCATGTCTCCTACGGGGCCTTTTTTATAGGATGGGGTAACAAACGAGCACACAGTACACATGACGGTAAGTGGTTGCTGTGGCCCATAGACATCTACATCTATCCTCGATTACGAATCTAAATGCAGATGTGTTGTCACCCACGGGGAATGGAATGCCTCGTTTCCATTAAAAAGGGTCGCCGGTTCTCTACACTCACCATACGAAACACAGCATAAAGCTACTATTTTATGCTGGTATTCTGTGAGAGCGTGGTCCTTCCCCGGTCAAGCCGACCAATTCATGGTACAACTATACTACTAATATAACTGCAGCATGGCTCTACGACGTATTAAATATTTTAATTTTTTATTTTAAAGTAATTTTATGTTAAAGTTCAACAAATCACTAAAAGTTTATTTTAAACGCCTTTAATTTAATCTTGAATTTTTTTCGGAGCTGGCATTTATATTTTACCTGAGTATACTGAGTATGCTTGAAAAGTTAGTACATTTAAAATTGCATTTCTTAGTTGCACAGGAAAATTGAAGTCACAGTCAAAAGCTAGTTACTGTTACTGAAAGTATGTATTATAAAAGCGAAAAAAATTTATCAATATCGATAGAAAGCATAAATTCATTACAATGCACGCACTAGCGATCGTATTCGGAATCTCTTCGGAATAGTTCGGAGTACTTCGCAGCGATCACAACTCCCCCCGCGCCGCAACTAGTTGACAAAATTGTTTTCTTTTAAATTCGCATGTATTTCTTCTCTATAGGGTTAAGTGCTCGTTGGCGTCGACGGACCAAACGCTCAAGGTCGTTCGCTGGAGGTATCGCCTTAAGCGAACGTGGGTACATAATTGTGTACGATATAGGATCATATGTTTCTGATTTTTTTTTTCTTAATAATATTATGTCCGACGTCTGACGTACAATCGAGCTGTAAATATTATCAATTCTATTTCAATTTTTACTACTACGATATAAAAGTGTGATAAAATATATGCTATCGCGTGTACTCCCAAACTTTTCAAATATATTATTAATTACAATACAATATCTATGTCCCCCGCAGCGCTGCGCGTGTTTGTATCTCTGAGACTACCGTGAGGATTTTCCTTCTGTTAGCACCAATTGATGTATAATTCATAAAAACTGTTGTTGTCTAATGTTACAATGATATTTAAAATAGTTAAAAATTAATAATTAAGATCTGCATAGTAACTAATTGGTTTACTACGCGGATTTGAGCGAATTAATTTTAACATGTGTAATGTAAGGGATTTCCGCACAGAAACGCGTGATTCTTGGGATTATAACCATATTTGTTTAAGTCATCATGAAGTCATGATCACCATTTGATTAATTGATTAAAACTACGCTTACGGATTTTATCGCGTTTAATTTGAATTATTTTTAATTCACGACGTTTCGGGAGCTTTCCAGCACCCATGGTCACGGGAGACTGAGGTGACTGACGTCCCGATGTCATTGTTAAACCCGGAGTAACTTCAGCTTTTTTAATTATTGTTTATGGTCCGATCTATGCAAAACGAACTGACTATGTCCCGAGGTCTTGCAGTGGTATGCTTGAGTTTAGTTTTAATTTTGTTGATTATAGGGTCCCAAGCAGGTGGTAGTACCCAGCCTCCTTCTCTTTTGAAATTAGGATGTTTTTTTAATTTCAATAGCCTCACGTATCATCCTTGGTAGGAATCTGTGTTCTTTCGCGAGGATTTGTGGTCTATCAAATCTGATGTAATGGTTGGGGCCGTCTAGGATATGATCATTAACTGCAGACTTCCCGGAATGTTGATGCTTCACATCAGCTATATGTTCTTTTACGCGGGTTCTAATTGATCTTTTTGTTTGTCCTATATAAGAGAGACCACATTCACAATCAAGCTTGTACACTCCTGCATCTTGTAGAGGAATATGACACTTGACGGATGGTAAGAACTGACTAATCTTCTTCGGCGGCTTGTAGAATGTTCTAATAGAATCGTGTCTGTGACACCTCTGACATATGGTAGTACAGCAGGCACACGCTCGACTGTGGCCGGCTTCACTCAGTCACTGTGACGTAGGCGCGGGACTCGTAGCTTGTTGTCGTGCAGAACTTGCTTGACGTGCTGAAGCTCGGCGGCCAGGTGTTTGCTGTCACAGATCCCTCGTGCTCTCTGTAACAAAGATTTGCCCACGGTAGCTAACTCTGAAGGATGGTGGTGAGATTCACCGTTTAAATATCGGTTTTTATGTGTCTTTTTTCTGTACACAGTGTGACCTATGGTGTTGTTACGATTTCGGATGACTAACACAGCTAGGAAAGGTAAGGAATTATTAGTCTCTATTAGCTAGTCTAGAATAAACGGGTGGCTTGTCAACCTTGAACAGTTAAATTGAGCCGGGGTTGCGCTTGCAGGTATACGGTATTAGGTTTACCGTATACCTGCAAGCGCAACCCCGCTTACGGTATACCTATTTAGAGTTAGAGGCGAGCTATTTGCCCGTGACCGCACCCCTCCTAACTTCGCACCAATTAAAATTCTACCGCTTTTATGTGCCAGTTTTTGCGTCATTTTATGTTGTGACGCAAATTAAACATTAAAAGCTATGAGCCAAGCTAACCGTGCGAGCAAATAGGTTTTTTTATAGTTTAAGATTTTTTTAATATACAAGCTAAAATGAAACTGGTTTTTACAGAGTTCACAGCGAATATTAACTTATTTTATGTTTCCGACGTTTCGAATACTTTGCACTACAGCACCCGTGGTCACGTTGGACTGAGGTGTTCGACGTCCCCAATGTCATAGTTAACCACGGCTCTCTTCAGTTTAAAATTATTAATTTTGGTCCCATTTCTCCGCAGAGTCCAAACCTATTGAACATTATGATACGAGTCGGTGCTTGGAAAGTTTGGCGATAAAAGGGTTAATGATGCTGGCAAGCTTATACTGGCTGTGTGCAAGGAAAAGGGTCTTCTTGTGACAAACACCATGTTTAATCACAGGAAGATCCATATGTACACTAGAGAAAGAAAGAATGAGAGAAGTATGATTGATTTGTTCCTGGTGGATGACCGACTGCGAAAACAGGTGATGGATACACGAGTGTTCAGGGGTGCTGACCTGGGAACGGATCATTATCTTGTAATTACTAGATTTAGGGGTTTGTTCGCGGGTTGGCGCCACCGGACGGCAGTAACAGAACCACAGTCGGTCTGTCGCATCCGAAGCTGGAAGCTTCAGGAAGCGGATACTAGGGACAAATATCACACGAGGGTAGCCGAAAAGCTTGACACCATCGATGGCAGGAAAGAATGTGTGGAGAGAACATGGCAGAACCTTAGGGATGGAATGGTAAGTGCAGCGGAAGAAGTATGTGGTACGACAAAAAGAGGTAGTAGTAAAAGAAGAGATGCATGGTGGAATGATGAAGTGAAAGAAGCTGTAAAAAAGAAGAAAAAAGCATGGTTAGACTACTTGGCCTCTAGTAACGATGAGCATATGAGAGAGAAGATGAAAGAAAGATATAAGCTGCAGAAAGTTCGTGCGAAAACATTGATTGAGGAAGTACGTGAAAGGTGTAGAATAGAAGCGGACGAGAGGTTGTCGCACAACTTTAGGGAAAACTCCAAACTCTTCTGGAAAGAGGTTGGAAGGTTCCGGAGTGGTGCGATAGCTTTAAGAATGAACAAAGTGCTTTCGAGAACCAATGACGTCCTCTCAGAAAAATCGGACGTCATGCAGCGATGGAGTGAATTTTATAGAGAATTGTATGCGTGTCATGATCTTAGTGAAGGATCCGGGGGTGACGCCGTGACTGGCACGCCAGACACGGACCTCGATGACACTGAGGTCATCAGCATGAAAGAGATTGAACGTGCGATTCGAAGTTTGAAATGTGGTAAGGCTGCGGGACTAGACAGAGTTACTGCTGAAATGGTCAAGTACGGTGGGCCTCGCGTCTGGGACAGCTTTCATCTGCTGTGCAATTTGTGCTGGCGGACGGGAGATGTCCCGGATGATTGGCGATCCGCGGTCATTGTACCTTTATATAAAGGTAAGGGTTCACATTTTGACTGTGGGTGCTATCGGGCGATCAGCTTGACCAGTTTAGCAAGTAAAGTTTATTCGAAGGTTTTGACACGCAGGATGCAAGAGAAATCGGAAAGATTCTTATGGGAGGCACAATGCGGATTTAGACCTGGAAGAGGATGCACGGATCAAATGTTTTCTCTCCGCATGATCACGGAGAAGTTTCTGAGTGTTAACCAGAGGATTTTCTGTGCTTTTGTGGATCTGGAGAAAGCATTTGATAAAGTTATAATGAAGAAAATGTGGGAACTGTTGCCGGGATATGGTGTGGATGGTCGATTGTTAAGGGCTGTGCAGTCACTTTACTATGACTGTAAAGCCTGTGTGCGGGTAGGGCATGACCTGTCACCCATGTTTAGCGTCCAAGCGGGCGTAAAACAGGGTTGTGTCATGTCTTCCTGGCTGTTCATACTGTATCTCGACAGCTGTTTACAGAAGCTGAAAGATAGCTGTTTGGGTGTGAAATTGGGTGACATAAAAGTTAATTGTCTGCTGTATGCTGATGATGCAGTACTTATTGCACCATCAGAAGCAGAACTGCAGGCATTAGTCACGTGTATGAAAGAGGAATGTGAAATTAAAGGTCTCCGTTTGAATGCTAATAAAACTAAGGTTCTGGTATTTGAAAAGGACGAAGAGAGAACGAAATGTGAAATATGGGTAAATCAGGAATGTCTAGAACAGGTAAATGAAATTGTATACTTGGGGAGTGCTTTCAGCCGGGATGGAAGATGTGATTTAGATGTGGATAGGCGTGTCGCTGCCGGAAACAAAGTCAATGGTGCCCTGAATGCATTAATAAAAAGGCAAGGAGTGGTGAAGAGTGCACGCCTTGCAATACATAACGCAGTGTTGGTACCGACTTTGTTATATGGCAGCGAAACCTGGGTATGCCAGAAGAAGCATAAAAGCAAGTTGAATGCAGTGGAGATGCGATCTCTTCGTAAAATGTGTGGCGTTACCATAGCCGACCGAAAGCGAAACGAAGAGATTCGCAATATGGCAGGATTGAAAGATGACCTTATCACAAAAATTGATAGGGGCGTACTCCAATGGTTTGGACACGTTGAACGAATGAGTGAAGACCGAATGGTGAAGAAAATATATAGAGCGAAAGTAAATATTAAAAGGTGTCGAGGTAGACCGAGACTAACTTTCGAAGACCATGTGAGCAAATTGCTCGAAGAGGGGAGGGTCAAGAGTACTCGGATACCTAGAAGTGCATGTATGAAGAAGTTAATGAACCTAAAAGAAGCGAAAGAGGTATGTAAGGATCGTGACACTTGGCGATCTGTTCTCTCTGGCTACCCCGTTAGGGATTGTGCGTGACGATAAGTAAGTAAGTAAGTAAGTATTATATTTGACTGCATCGTTGGTCTAGTGGCCGTAAACCCGACTGCTGATCATGAGGTTCAAGGTTTGAATCCCAGGGTGTAAATTCGAATAATAAAAAAATTAGTGTAGCCAAACTGCCCGCCAAGCGTGGCAACTATGGTAAATGCGAGAGGCCTGTGTCCAACTGTGGACTTGCGATCCTGCATTAAATGAATTAATTCTTAGATTATTGATAAGTCTTCGCGCGCTCAGAATAGATATACCACACTTCCTAAAATCAACAGCTCTGTGAATGCGGCATCTCAATACTGTAGTGTGTATAAGACAATTTGCAAGGATGCTAGTGTGCGTGTAAAATTGTATTGCCAGCATTGACTTATATATTACTAGCGTAAGGACCGGGTTGACCGAACAACTAAAACGGACCAGTGCGCTGGCCCTAAAATCACAGTTTAGGGCCAACGCGAATCGGTCGACAGTAGTGCGCGCGCAGGACAGATTTGCCTGTCACAAATATGTCTAGTTGCGTGGTAAAAGAATGCAAAAATTACGATACAAAGATTTAAAAAAAACATGAGATATCGTATCGTCGGTAAATAACCTTATATTAATTTTGTTACAATGAAATTATTATATAAACGCAATTTTAAAGTTTTATTTTACTGTTAATTTAGTTACGTTACCAAGATTAGGTCAGGGTTGGATTTAGACCCTCAAACATATTTTACATGGAAAATAAAATTATACTATATTAAAAAAAAAATTATATCACGTTTGACGTTTCATGTTTCTTTTTTCTCATGTCAGGATTTTGGCGTCACGCGTCTAATTTATCTATACGTTTCGTTTTTTGACGGTTTTTCTTTTATTTCTGTTTAACTTTGAATATTTGTACCTAATATATTTTACATTCAATAAGAGTAAAACGAAAAGGGTACAAAAGAAGCCATTTTATTAGCCTGCTTAATTGAATCTGACAATCTGATTCATAAAATATATTGAAATTCTGTTTTCGGGAGTATAGAGTTTTTATCGTGGTAGCCCCTAATTATAATTGTATCAAGGATGCAACATAAATGCATTGATCGAGCATCGATTAACCAGAAATGGAGCTAATTCTAATTTTATTTAAAAAAACGCGGTACTCATGGAGGTACAATACAGAAATTCTCGATATCCGTAGGGTTAATATTAAAATGTAAAAGGACCTAATAATAATACAAGTTGACCTTTAGGTGAAATTATGTTATTTTCGCCTAGTATTTTTACGATACTATGTATACTATACGAAATCCGACCCTGGTTACGTCGTGTTTAATATGACGTTTGTATTATGACAGATGCGCTACTTTATAGGGTTCCGTAGTCAACTAGGAACCCTTATAGTTTCGCCATGTCTGTCTGTCTGTCCGTCCTCGCTTAATCTCTGTGACCGTTAGCACTAGAAAGCTGAAATTTGGTACTAGTACGTGTATCAATCACGCCGACAAAGTGATAAAATAAAAATTGGAAAAAAATGTTTTATTAGGGTAGCCCCCCTATATGTAAAGTGGGAAGTGATTTTTTTTAATTTCAACCCTAATGTGTGATATATTGTTGGAAAGGTATTTAAAAATGAATAGGGGTTTACTAAAATCATTTTTGATAATGTCGATAATTTCGGAAATAATCGCTCCAAAAGTGAAAAATAATGTCCCCCCCCCCCTATAACTTCTGAACCATAAGTTTAGAAAATATGAAAAAATCTGGAAAGTAGAACTTTATAAGGACTTTCTAGGAAAATTATTTTGAACTTTGATGGAAACAATAGTTTTTGTACAATCCCATAAGTGGGAACACTTACTGTGACGGACGGGAAACTACGGAACCCTACACTGAGCGTGGCCCGACACGCTCTTGGCCGCTTTTTTCTTGTATGAAAAAGTCATGAGTAAAATATTTAGATGGGCCTATCCTTCCTTTTGAAATCATTGATTGCCAGCAGCTTAACTGTTACCCTATTAATATTAACGGCAAAAATTATTTTGTGCTATTGTCTAGTAGTTAAGTTACTAGTTATGATTGTAGCCCAAATAATACTTAAAACTGTACGATTTATTCAAAAATTACAATAATTTTAACATTAAATAGTATAGAACTACGTTATATAATAACTTAAATATATTATATTATAAAATGTAGTAACAAAAAATTCACATATAATATAACACATAAAATTATCAACCACGGGGCACATTAGTTTTGTATACGCGGCAACACTGAATTACGTTATTCATATTTGGTTACTTGTTTATAATTCGCGTAATTTTATGTTGAAATTTCGGAATTGTATGATACTTATTGATGCTATATGTTCCCATTGTTTTTCTTATTTCTTGTAGTATTGCTTTTACACAGGTTTCACTACGCAAACTGGCATTTTAGTTCGGATTATGATCAAAATTTAATAAAACACTCTGTGTGCTCGCCTCACACATTGTCTGCAACAAGACAGGCTCTGGTACGCCGATTTCGGCGTAGTATTAGTTGCCGCATTTTACAGGAGCGCCGGCGGTTTATTGTCTGAGCGCGCGAAGACCTAACAATAATCTAAGCAATAAATTATTATTTTTCGCCTAAGATTCGAACCGAACACGTAGGTGGTGTTCTGCCCGGATATATACAGAATGGGTCCCAAAAGTTATCAATTTTTCTTAGTGAATTATGATGGCCAAAACACGATTGATACATTTTGGCTCGATAGGAAAAGATCGCTAAGTTTCCTCAAAATTTTAGGTATGTCCACTAAGTGAAAAAGCAGTTTCATTCCAATGCAATGAAATCAATTCCAATTAAATTCGGGCTATGTGTTCACCACAGTAAATACGTGAGTGAATTACGGGTTTATTTTTCTATAAACGAGTTATACCATTTAAAAAAAATCTAATAAATATAAAGCGTGAAAAATCTGCTTTTGGCGCCCACTTCACCTTAATTATTTTAGATACAAAACAAATAAATTGGTTGTAAAACTAAGCTTGAATTATTTGTTACCTTTTATGTTTTGTGACTAAATGGGCGTGACTCAAGGATTTTAAACAAAACAAGCTCCCTTGCCTTCCTCTAATTTTATTAAAGTGTATTGCTAAGTCTGTGCAAGAGCACTTCTGCCAGCCGTCTGCTCCATACTGGTGAACGACACAGTGACCCATGTCGCAAGGACGTAAGTAGATCTTTTAGGTTCTCTTTTTGAGTCCGACTCGACTCTAGATAACGAGAGGTACACACCTACCTAACGGAGACTCCATTAGGTAGGTGTGATCCCATATAGAAGCTGAAGACGGGTAGTCCAGAATCAATACCGGTTTAAGCGCGGTACTTTTACTCCTTAGATGTAAACGTAAACTTAAGGAAAACGGCTTTATTATACCCGATCTCTAAAAAGGCGACCGCTCACTCCTTTCCAAGGCTTATTACCATCGCTTCCTTTTTCTCCAAAATAATTGAATCTAGTATAGACTGCCAGCTCATTAGGTACCTAGAGGACCACCGCTGATTAACTTCTAATTCTAACCAACTAATTAGCTGGCTCCTTGTCCGCTGGTTTTACCTGACTCGGACGAGCGGAAGCAGTACAATTTAAGAGGGAGGTCTTGGTCGTTTCTTGGATATGGCGAAAGCCTTTGACACAAAATGCTTCTTTAGGAGCTTCCTACCTATGGGCTTCCCAAAAAAGTTTGCAATTGAGTCGTCAGATTCTTTGCTGATCGGGGCATTAAGGTCGTAGAAGACGGTGCATGCCTATTAATACTAGTGTTCTTAAACGCTGTGTGCTATCACCTACGCCGTTTCTTCTGTATATCAATTATATGTTGCTGCTACTAGCTGTAACATTGGCGATGCTTTTTTTGGAATTTGGAACACCAACTTTGACGACTCTAGTCCAATTTAAACTTCAGAAGACATAGGTTTGCGCTTTTACCGCTAAAATGAACCCTTTGTCTTTTCTCCTCAATTTCAAGGCACTCCCCATGATGCCTCAGCCAGCACCGGAATCCTCGGTATCGACATATCGAATGACGTATACTAGGCTGCACTAAAAGTATCGGGAATGGAATATTTAGGTACACTGTTCCTGTCATATTAAAATCTTTTTAATTGAAAACTCCTTGGTTTTAAAAATCGAATACTATTTTTTTATTTAAAAAAAAGATTCTCGGTCTATTCACATGGTTTTATCAAACTTGTTTAGTCGATGAGAAAATGGAATTGACTCGAGAAAATTCAAGAGCGATGATTTATTATGACTTTCGAAGTGGTTTAACACAAAAACAGTGTGTTGACCGGATGATTTCTGCATTTGGTGACGAAGCCCCATCCAAAACCACAATTTATCGCTGGTTTGCTGAATTTCAACGTGGACGTGTCAATCTCAGTGATGATCCCCGTCAAGGTCGTCCAAAAACTGCAGTCACCCAAAAAACGTTGATGCTGAGCGTAAGCTGATTGAGGAAGATCGACATGTGAAATTCAGGCAACTTTAGACATCGGCATGAGTCAAATACAAATAATCTTGCATGAACAATTAGGTGTAAAAAAGTTGTTTTCCCGATGGATATCGCATTCGCTCTGTGAAGAGCAAAAAGCGGCTCGCGTTTCTTGGTGCGTCAGAACTCTCGAAAGATTCCACGCAGGATCCTCAAATGCTGTATACAACATCGTATCAGATGACGAATCCTGGATATACGCGTACGAACCCGAAACAAAAAACCAGTCACGAGTTTGGGTGTTCGAAAATGAGTTAAAGCCAACAAAAATTGTTCGTTCACGGAGTGTTGCAAAAAAAATGGTGGCCACGTTTGTTTCCAAAACCGGCCATGTTACGACTATTCCTCTTGAGGGACAAAGAACGGTTAATGCAGAATGGTATGCTAGCATTTGTTTGCCACAGGTCATTTCTGAACTCCGTAAAGAGAACTGCAACCGCCGCATCATCCTCCATCACGACATTGCGAGTTCTCACACAGCACACAGAACAAAAGTTTTTAGAGCAAGAAAACATAGAATTATTAGACCATCCGCCGTACAGCCCCGACCTAAACCCTAATGATTTCTATACTTTCCCTAAAATAAAGAATAAATTGCGTGGACAGAGATTTTCATCACCTGAAGAAGCTGTGGACGCCTACAATACGGCCATTTTGCAGACCCCAACTTCCGAATGGAATGGTTGCTTCAATGATTGGTTCCATCGTATGGAAAAATGTGTCAAATTTCGCGGAGAATACTTCGAAAAGCAATAAATACATTTTTAAATAGTAATGTTGTGTCACTTCCTTGATTCCCGAAATGTTCAGCGCCGCCCTCGCAGTTACAGCCTATACGTACGTATAGTTTAGTTTAGTGCTCAGCAGAACGCGACAGTATTGCTACTTTACACGGCGCCAGTACGCCCTCACATGGAGTAATGTTCTCCTCTCCGGACCGGAGCACCCCAGTGCCAGCTCCTTTCACTTGAATTTTGTCCCGATACACATTGGGATAAAATTCACGGTACCACCTAGGGTATCTAGATCCTTGGATGTTAACCATGACTGTGCGATTTACTAGGAGTTTCCTTCATAGTAAAGACTTCTTTGTGAATTTTTCCTTATATATATATATATATATATATATATATATATATATATATATATATATATATATATATTATAGCGAAACACATCGAAGCCTTCATCGCGCTATCAAAGTTCCGAATCAAAAACAGAGTATTTATACAGAATGGGTCCCACATATATGCAATAATCATTTATTTTATTTAATTAACCATATACTTTTTATCGCCTTTGCTGACGGTATACAAAAAATGAACGTAATCGGTCCAGTAATTAGGTCAAAAAGTAGAGTTTTAATTTTAAGCAAATTTGAACACTCTATAGAATTGGGTCACTAAGTCAATGATTCAATGAACTTGAATGAATCCTTGAACATTAAAAAGCGACGTTGCCACGCAGTGCAAACTATTGGTATTGCGACATATCGACAGCGGTGTCTTTTGTCGGCGTGCCACCCGCGTGCAACGTTGTCACTCTTCCAAGGGGTCTCGTCTCGTTGTCTAAACAGAGTGTTCACTTTTACTGAATTTATTTTAATGTTTATTTTGTTTGAAAATTTCACTTTTTATTTTACGGGTTTTAATTTAATATTTAATTTTTCTACACTTCTACGGACTAGTATTAATTGTGGTTTCATTTATTGCATATATGTGGGACCCATTCTGTATAAATACTCTGTTTTTGATTCGGAACTTTGATAGCGCGATGAAGGCTTCGATGTGTTTCGCTATATATATATATATATATATATATATATATATATATATATATATATATATATATATATATATATATATATATATAAGGAAAAATCCACAAAGAAGTCTTTACTATGAAGGAAACTCCTAGTAAATCGCACAGTCATGGTGAACATCCAAGGATCTAGATACCCTAGGTGGTACCGTGAATTTTATCCCAATGTGTATCGGGACAAAATTCAAGTGAAAGGAGCTGGCACTGGGGTGCTCCGGTCCGGAGAGGAGAACATTACTCCATGTGAGGGCGTACTGGCGCCGTGTAAAGTAGCAATACTGTCGCGTTCTGCTGAGCACTAAACTAAACTATACGTACGTATAGGCTGTAACTGCGAGGGCGGCGCTGAACATTTCGGGAATCAAGGAAGTGACACGACATTACTATTTAAAAATGTATTTATTGCTTTTCGAAGTATTCTCCGCGAAATTTGACACATTTTTCCATACGATGGAACCAATCATTGAAGCAACCATTCCATTCGGAAGTTGGGGTCTGCAAAATGGCCGTTTTGTAGGCGTCCACAGCTTCTTCAGGTGATGAAAATCTCTGTCCACGCAATTTATTCTTTATTTTAGGGAAAGTATAGAAATCATTAGGGTTTAGGTCGGGGCTGTACGGCGGATGGTCTAATAATTCTATGTTTTTTTGCTCTAAAAACTTTTGTTCTGTGTGCTGTGTGAGAACTCGCAATGTCGTGATGGAGGATGATGCGGCGGTTGCAGTTCTCTTTACGGAGTTCAGAAACGACCTGTGGCAAACAAATGCTAGCATACCATTCTGCATTAACCGTTCTTTGTCCCTCAAGAGGAATAGTCGTAACATGGCCGGTTTTGGAAACAAACGTGGCCACCATTTTTTTTGCAACACTCCGTGAACGAACAATTTTTGTTGGCTTTAACTCATTTTCGAACACCCAAACTCGTGACTGGTTTTTTGTTTCGGGTTCGTACGCGTATATCCAGGATTCGTCATCTGATACGATGTTGTATACAGCATTTGAGGATCCTGCGTGGAATCTTTCGAGAGTTCTGACGCACCAAGAAACGCGAGCCGCTTTTTGCTCTTCACAGAGCGAATGCGATATCCATCGGGAAAACAACTTTTTTACACCTAATTGTTCATGCAAGATTATTTGTATTTGACTCATGCCGATGTCTAAAGTTGCCTGAATTTCACATGTCGATCTTCCTCAATCAGCTTACGCTCAGCATCAACGTTTTTTGGGTGACTGCAGTTTTTGGACGACCTTGACGGGGATCATCACTGAGATTGACACGTCCACGTTGAAATTCAGCAAACCAGCGATAAATTGTGGTTTTGGATGGGGCTTCGTCACCAAATGCAGAAATCATCCGGTCAACACACTGTTTTTGTGTTAAACCACTTCGAAAGTCATAATAAATCATCGCTCTTGAATTTTCTCGAGTCAATTCCATTTTCTCATCGACTAAACAAGTTTGATAAAACCATGTGAATAGACCGAGAATCTTTTTTTTAAATAAAAAAATAGTATTCGATTTTTAAAACCAAGGAGTTTTCAATTAAAAAGATTTTAATATGACAGGAACAGTGTACCTAAATATTCCATTCCCGATACTTTTAGTGCAGCCTAGTATACGTCATTCGATATGTCGATACCGAGGATTCCGGTGCTGGCTGAGGCATCATGGGGAGTGCCTTGAAATTGAGGAGAAAAGACAAAGGGTTCATTTTAGCGGTAAAAGCGCAAACCTATGTCTTCTGAAGTTTAAATTGGACTAGAGTCGTCAAAGTTGGTGTTCCAAATTCCAAAAAAAGCATCGCCAATGTTACAGCTAGTAGCAGCAACATATAATTGATATACAGAAGAAACGGCGTAGGTGATAGCACACAGCGTTTAAGAACACTAGTATTAATAGGCATGCACCGTCTTCTACGACCTTAATGCCCCGATCAGCAAAGAATCTGACGACTCAATTGCAAACTTTTTTGGGAAGCCCATAGGTAGGAAGCTCCTAAAGAAGCATTTTGTGTCAAAGGCTTTCGCCATATCCAAGAAACGACCAAGACCTCCCTCTTAAATTGTACTGCTTCCGCTCGTCCGAGTCAGGTAAAACCAGCGGACAAGGAGCCAGCTAATTAGTTGGTTAGAATTAGAAGTTAATCAGCGGTGGTCCTCTAGGTACCTAATGAGCTGGCAGTCTATACTAGATTCAATTATTTTGGAGAAAAAGGAAGCGATGGTAATAAGCCTTGGAAAGGAGTGAGCGGTCGCCTTTTTAGAGATCGGGTATAATAAAGCCGTTTTCCTTAAGTTTACGTTTACATCTAAGGAGTAAAAGTACCGCGCTTAAACCGGTATTGATTCTGGACTACCCGTCTTCAGCTTCTATATGGGATCACACCTACCTAATGGAGTCTCCGTTAGGTAGGTGTGTACCTCTCGTTATCTAGAGTCGAGTCGGACTCAAAAAGAGAACCTAAAAGATCTACTTACGTCCTTGCGACATGGGTCACTGTGTCGTTCACCAGTATGGAGCAGACGGCTGGCAGAAGTGCTCTTGCACAGACTTAGCAATACACTTTAATAAAATTAGAGGAAGGCAAGGGAGCTTGTTTTGTTTAAAATCCTTGAGTCACGCCCATTTAGTCACAAAACATAAAAGGTAACAAATAATTCAAGCTTAGTTTTACAACCAATTTATTTGTTTTGTATCTAAAATAATTAAGGTGAAGTAGGCGCCAAAAGCAGATTTTTCACGCTTTATATTTATTAGATTTTTTTAAATGGTATAACTCGTTTATAGAAAAATAAACCCGTAATTCACTCACGTATTTACTGTGGTGAACACATAGCCCGAATTTAATTGGAATTGATTTCATTGCATTGGAATGAAACTGCTTTTTCACTTAGTGGACATACCTAAAATTTTGAGGAAACTTAGCGATCTTTTTCTATCGAGCCAAAATGTATCAATCGTGTTTTGGCCATCATAATTCACTAAGAAAAATTGATAACTTTTATAATGAATTGAAAAAAAGGTGAATTCGTAGGTTTTAATGACAAAAAATTGCACTTTGCAAGCGTGAAAAATCTGCTTTTGGCGCCCACATCACCTTAAAGAGCAACAAGTAAAAGACTTGCGGTACTTATACTTTTGTTTATTAAGAATATTGTAACAAATTTTTTGTGTTGAAAAGTGGTGCTTGAAAAGGCAAGCTCAGCGCCGCCGCGAACCTTGCGCCCTCGGCTCCAGCTTGGTGGCTAGTGCGTAACTTAGGCTCTGGCAAGCGGGGTTACAACCCGGAACCAAAATAAATATACAAACAGTGCATAAAAAATAAAATCAAGAATTTGTCACTTTTATACAAAAAGAAAATGAATAAAGGATAATGGATAAAGTCAACGACCTGCACAGCGGCACCCTGTGCGCTCGAACAAAGGAAACTTACATTTAAACGAAGCGATTGACAGTCAAACCGTTTGCTGTCGCCGTCGCTAACCTCGTAGCAGATCGTTTACAACTATGCTTGTATACACGCAGTTTATTATAAAGTTTTTTTTTTAATAGAATAGTGGTGACAAACGTTTACCTGATGGTAAGTGATAGCTGTGGCCTATAGACATTAACATCTATTCTCGATTAAGAATCAAATTGCAGATGCGTTGTCATCCCTGAAGACTAACTAAGGTGGAATGCCTCGTTTACAGAATACGAAACACAGTAGCATTCAGCTGTTATTTTACACTGGTATTCTGTGAGAGTGTGAGAGCTTGGTCCAACCCCAGTTGAGTGGACCCTTTCGTGCTACGACTAAAAATGTAGTTGCAGCAAGTCTCTTCCACGGAGTTTTATTTTATTTATCATTTATTAAGCATATTTCAATGTCAGAGATAGCAATGTATAAAACATGGCCGCCAGGAAGTGAGCGCGGGTGGATGAAGTTAATTACTTTCCGGGACGTCGTCACCGATGCCTCCCGACTCGTGATCCCATTTTGTTAACTTCGTTAGCAAGCTGGGAAGGTGCTACCTATTTGATTCTACTTCATAAGATTGCAATACCTAGTTTCCAAGTTAGGGTTAACTTATAAATACTAAATCTTTATCCCCTTCGAAAAATAGTCATTTAGAGAATAACCGGCAAGTCACTAAAATACTAATAGTGTATGTGATACAGTCTCTTAAAAGGGAAGTCATGTGATTATTTTTCACACATTGTTTCTTAGTAATGTAGTAGTAATACAGTACGCGCGCGAGTTCATGTCCATCGGGGACAGAGGCGGCGCGCGGGGGCAGCTCGCCCCGCTTTCAACCACCTCGCCGCATTTGTCTGCAGTCGAGTGTTGTCCTTGACGGTTGTGACGCGCGCTTATCGATACAGAAAATTAGTCGAGATTGTATTATTTTATCGTGAATAAACCATGACTACTTCGCTTCCAGCAAGTTCGGGTAGGAAAAAACCTTTTATAATACATAAGCAAGCACGTGAAATGGCGAGAAATGTCCTACAGATGTGTGTTGAAGAGAAAAAAGAGAATAAATTCGCTTTTCCCGTTAACAATGCTTTAGATCGAGCGGCCCGTTACACTGGACTTACTAAAAGAACATTGTCTAGAATTCAAACAGAAGCAAAAAATGGACCTCTTCATTCGCCTTCTAAAAAAGGGAAATCGTGTAATAAAATGGGGAATTTAAATGTAGATGATTTCGATAGAAGTGTAATACACAGATGTATAGAAGAATTTTATTTGACAAAAAATATCGTTCCCACTTGTCCTAAACTTCTGGCGGCAATCCGGGAAAAAATAAATTTTCCCTGGGGGACTACAAGTTTACGAAAACTTCTAAAGAAAATGGGCTATAAATGGCAAAAATGTCACAACAAGCGAAGGATTTTGGTAGAAAGACCAGCTGTTGTATTTGCGCGGTCAAGTTATTTGCAAAAAATTCGTCAATACAGAGAAAACAATCGCGATATTTTCTTTTTAGACGAAACTTGGATCGACAATAACCTCACATTTAAAAAGTGTTGGAGAAACGATTATATAGACGCGATACTGACTGACACCAGCTCAACGAACAGGCTGATTCTCGTTCACGCCGGATCCAGACGTGGTTTTTTGGATAGCGCAAAATTGCTTTTCAAAGCTGGTACTGCTACAGGCGATTACCACGGGCAAATGAACAGTACGAACTTTGAGAAATGGGCGACTGACATGTTCATTCCCAATTTGCCACCATCCAGCGTTGTCGTTATGGACAACGCACCATATCACAGTGTTCAGGAAAATAAAGTTCCTACAAAATCAAGCACTAAAACGGTTATGTTAGAATGGCTTATTAGAAACAATGTAGAGGCTTCACTAAGCATGAGAAAAGGCGAGCTTTTTGATTTGATAAAATTGCATGCGCCCCAAGAGAAAAGTTTTAAAATAGACCAGCTCATCCGTAGTCACGGACATGAGGTTTTAAGATTGCCACCGTACATGTGCGACTTAAACCCAATTGAGTTAGCATGGGCAAAAGTCAAGAGAGTTGTGAGGGAGTACAACGTTAACTCAGATTTATCCCTAACAAGATTGAAAGAAGTAACGGAAATGGCTATAAACCAGGTGACAGAAAAAGATTGGTGTGGATTCGATGATCACGTTATAATTTTGGAAGAGCATTACTGGCAAAAAGACGGACTAATGGAAAATACGATCGACAAATTCGTAATTGAAGTCAGCGACGGCGAAGATACTGATTCCGACTCTGCTCTGTCGGTTGTTTTTGCATCTGATAGTGATTAAATTGCATTTTAAAAAATATTTTTCTCTATTAGCAATAAACAAGTAAGTACTTATCACATTTATTTTATTTCATTATTTGCAAAATCACCTTAAGTTACAATAAACCAAATTGACAGCTGTTGACTAAATCGGTAGTAATTATCGACATTACCATAATTGATTAGGTCACAGCACTACCGCATTCCTCAGGATGGACATGAACTCGCGCGCCTACTGTACTTTAATTCTAGTAATATAAAAAAAAAGTTTTTTTTTGACATAATTTTCTTATGTCTAACTATATGTCTCTTTTTATGTCTAACTGTATTACCTTATGCCATATCTTAAAGTGGGGTACATCGTAAGTTATTAAACACACTAAACAAAACTTAGTTATATGTCACGGGTTTGATTACGAGAAAAACTATATTTCTATTCTTTTATAATTTAACTTTATCAATTTGTATAGATTTGCACCGTACGTCAAGGAATAAAACTAATTTTACGGTCTTAACGCGTTTAACTTTTAATTAAATATGCATAAAATCGGTTAGTTTTGTTCCACGGTTATATTATATTTCTTTTCCTTACAGCTAAAGTCACTTTATTTGTGACAAAGAACAATGTTCGTGATAAAAAACGATGCAAATGAACATGTTATAATTAAATTGCTCAATGCATTTATTTAAGCTGTCTTCACGTGCAAATAACTTCATGTTTACTACGTCTCAGGTGCATGCGATGACCTTTGTGGCAGTAAGTTATGTCATATCAGCTTACAAGGCGAACTTCTTTCGTAGCAAACAGTTTTCTGGTCCGTGTAAATTTGCAAGTTCCTTAATAAGAAGGTCTCGTAAAAATTTTTCTCACGTTCCGTAGTGCAAGGAATGTAGAGTTGAATAGGGAATCTAATTTCGGGATATGGTGAGCCAGTATAAATACTGACCGTTCCATTTCTGAGATGTTAACGCACCTGTTACTTTCTTTGTTTGAAGTCCATGGTCTGCAGTAGCACTTACTGTACGGGTGGACTGCTTGTTTGTGAGCGGAATGTTTTCTCTTTCTCTTTTTAGCAAAATGTTACTCTCGAAGTAGGATTGCGTCCTATATCGTGTAGGCAGTTTACATACATACTTGGTAGAACCACGCTGCAGCTATATTATAGTCAGAGAACGGACGGAGCGTGCTCCTTTTTAGCAAAATGTTACTCTCGCAGTAGGATTGCGTCCTATATCGTGTAGGCAGTTTACATACATACTTGGTAGAACCACGCTGCAGCTATATTATAGTCAGAGAACGGACGGAGCGTGCTCCTTTTTAGCAAAATGTTACTCTCGCAGTAGGATTGCGTCCTGTATCGTGTAGGCAGTTTACATACATACTTGGTAGAACCACGCTGCAGCTATATTATAGTCAGAGAACGGACGGAGCGTGCTCCTTTTTAGCAAAATGTTACTCTCGCAGTAGGATTGCGTCCTATATCGTGTAGGCAGTTTACATACATACTTGGTAGAACCACGCTGCAGCTATATTATAGTCAGAGAACGGACGGAGCGTGCTCCTTTTTAGCAAAATGTTACTCTCGCAGTAGGATTGCGTCCTGTATCTTGTAGGCAGTTTACATACATACTTGGTAGAACCACGCTGCAGCTATATTATAGTCAGAGAACGGACGGAGCGTGCTCCTTTTTAGCAAAATGTTACTCTCGCAGTAGGATTGCGTCCTGTATCGTGTAGGCAGTTTACATACATACTTGGTAGAACCACGCTGCAGCTATATTATAGTCAGAGAACGGACGGAGCGTGCTCCTTTTTAGCAAAATGTTACTCTCGCAGTAGGATTGCGTCCTGTATCGTGTAGGCAGTTTACATACATACTTGGTAGAACCACGCTGCAGCTATATTATAGTCAGAGAACGGACGGAGCGTGCTCCTTTTTAGCAAAATGTTACTCTCGCAGTAGGATTGCGTCCTGTATCGTGTAGGCAGTTTACATACATACTTGGTAGAACCACGCTGCAGCTATATTATAGTCAGAGAACGGACGAAGCGTGCTCCTTTTTAGCAAAATGTTACTCTCGCAGTAGGATTGCGTCCTGTATCGTGTAGGCAGTTTACATACATACTTGGTAGAACCACGCTGCAGCTATATTATAGTCAGAGAACGGACGGAGCGTGCTCCTTTTTAGCAAAATGTTACTCTCGCAGTAGGATTGCGTCCTATATCGTGTAGGCAGTTTACATACATACTTGGTAGAACCACGCTGCAGCTATATTATAGTCAGAGAACGGACGGAGCGTGCTCCTTTTTAGCAAAATGTTACTCTCGCAGTAGGATTGCGTCCTGTATCGTGTAGGCAGTTTACATACATACTTGGTAGAACCACGCTGCAGCTATATTATAGTCAGAGAACGGACGGAGCGTGCTCCTTTTTAGCAAAATGTTACTCTCGCAGTAGGATTGCGTCCTATATCGTGTAGGCAGTTTACATACATACTTGGTAGAACCACGCTGCAGCTATATTATAGTCAGAGAACGGACGGAGCGTGCTCCTTTTTAGCAAAATGTTACTCTCGCAGTAGGATTGCGTCCTGTATCGTGTAGGCAGTTTACATACATACTTGGTAGAACCACGCTGCAGCTATATTATAGTCAGAGAACGGACGGAGCGTGCTCCTTTTTAGCAAAATGTTACTCTCGCAGTAGGATTGCGTCCTGTATCGTGTAGGCAGTTTACATACATACTTGGTAGAACCACGCTGCAGCTATATTATAGTCAGAGAACGGACGGAGCGTGCTCCTTTTTAGCAAAATGTTACTCTCGCAGTAGGATTGCGTCCTATATCGTGTAGGCAGTTTACATACATACTTGGTAGAACCACACTGCAGCTATATTATAGTCAGAGAACGGACGGAGCGTGCTCCTTTTTAGCAAAATGTTACTCTCGCAGTAGGATTGCGTCCTGTATCGTGTAGGCAGTTTACATACATACTTGGTAGAACCACGCTGCAGCTATATTATAGTCAGAGAACGGACGGAGCGTGCTCCTTTTTAGCAAAATGTTACTCTCGCAGTAGGATTGCGTCCTGTATCGTGTAGGCAGTTTACATACATACTTGGTAGAACCACGCTGCAGCTATATTATAGTCAGAGAACGGACGGAGCGTGCTCCTTTTTAGCAAAATGTTACTCTCGCAGTAGGATTGCGTCCTGTATCGTGTAGGCAGTTTACATACATACTTGGTAGAACCACGCTGCAGCTATATTATAGTCAGAGAACGGACGGAGCGTGCTCCTTTTTAGCAAAATGTTACTCTCGCAGTAGGATTGCGTCCTATATCGTGTAGGCAGTTTACATACATACTTGGTAGAACCACGCTGCAGCTATATTATAGTCAGAGAACGGACGGAGCGTGCTCCTTTTTAGCAAAATGTTACTCTCGCAGTAGGATTATGTCCTGTATCGTGTAGGCAGTTTACATACATACTTGGTAGAACCACGCTGCAGCTATATTATAGTCAGAGAACGGACGGAGCGTGCTCCTTTTTAGCAAAATGTTACTCTCGCAGTAGGATTGCGTCCTATATCGTGTAGGCAGTTTACATACATACTTGGTAGAACCACGCTGCAGCTATATTATAGTCAGAGAACGGACGGAGCGTGCTCCTTTTTAGCAAAATGTTACTCTCGCAGTAGGATTGCGTCCTATATCGTGTAGGGAGTTTACATACATACTTGGTAGAACCACGCTGCAGCTATATTATAGTCAGAGAACGGACGGAGCGTGCTCCTTTTTAGCAAAATGTTACTCTCGCAGTAGGATTGCGTCCTGTATCTTGTAGGCAGTTTACATACATACTTGGTAGAACCACGCTGCAGCTATATTATAGTCAGAGAACGGACGGAGCGTGCTCCTTTTTAGCAAAATGTTACTCTCGCAGTAGGATTGCGTCCTGTATCGTGTAGGCAGTTTACATACATACTTGGTAGAACCACGCTGCAGCTATATTATAGTCAGAGAACGGACGGAGCGTGCTCCTTTTTAGCAAAATGTTACTCTCGCAGTAGGATTGCGTCCTGTATCGTGTAGGCAGTTTACATACATACTTGGTAGAACCACGCTGCAGCTATATTATAGTCAGAGAACGGACGGAGCGTGCTCCTTTTTAGCAAAATGTTACTCTCGCAGTAGGATTGCGTCCTGTATCGTGTAGGCAGTTTACATACATACTTGGTAGAACCACGCTGCAGCTATATTATAGTCAGAGAACGGACGAAGCGTGCTCCTTTTTAGCAAAATGTTACTCTCGCAGTAGGATTGCGTCCTGTATCGTGTAGGCAGTTTACATACATACTTGGTAGAACCACGCTGCAGCTATATTATAGTCAGAGAACGGACGGAGCGTGCTCCTTTTTAGCAAAATGTTACTCTCGCAGTAGGATTGCGTCCTATATCGTGTAGGCAGTTTACATACATACTTGGTAGAACCACGCTGCAGCTATATTATAGTCAGAGAACGGACGGAGCGTGCTCCTTTTTAGCAAAATGTTACTCTCGCAGTAGGATTGCGTCCTGTATCGTGTAGGCAGTTTACATACATACTTGGTAGAACCACGCTGCAGCTATATTATAGTCAGAGAACGGACGGAGCGTGCTCCTTTTTAGCAAAATGTTACTCTCGCAGTAGGATTGCGTCCTATATCGTGTAGGCAGTTTACATACATACTTGGTAGAACCACGCTGCAGCTATATTATAGTCAGAGAACGGACGGAGCGTGCTCCTTTTTAGCAAAATGTTACTCTCGCAGTAGGATTGCGTCCTGTATCGTGTAGGCAGTTTACATACATACTTGGTAGAACCACGCTGCAGCTATATTATAGTCAGAGAACGGACGGAGCGTGCTCCTTTTTAGCAAAATGTTACTCTCGCAGTAGGATTGCGTCCTGTATCGTGTAGGCAGTTTACATACATACTTGGTAGAACCACGCTGCAGCTATATTATAGTCAGAGAACGGACGGAGCGTGCTCCTTTTTAGCAAAATGTTACTCTCGCAGTAGGATTGCGTCCTATATCGTGTAGGCAGTTTACATACATACTTGGTAGAACCACACTGCAGCTATATTATAGTCAGAGAACGGACGGAGCGTGCTCCTTTTTAGCAAAATGTTACTCTCGCAGTAGGATTGCGTCCTGTATCGTGTAGGCAGTTTACATACATACTTGGTAGAACCACGCTGCAGCTATCTTATAGTCAGAGAACGGACGGAGCGTGCTCCTTTTTAGCAAAATGTTACTCTCGCAGTAGGATTGCGTCCTGTATCGTGTAGGCAGTTTACATACATACTTGGTAGAACCACGCTGCAGCTATATTATAGTCAGAGAACGGACGGAGCGTGCTCCTTTTTAGCAAAATGTTACTCTCGCAGTAGGATTGCGTCCTGTATCGTGTAGGCAGTTTACATACATACTTGGTAGAACCACGCTGCAGCTATATTATAGTCAGAGAACGGACGGAGCGTGCTCCTTTTTAGCAAAATGTTACTCTCGCAGTAGGATTGCGTCCTATATCGTGTAGGCAGTTTACATACATACTTGGTAGAACCACGCTGCAGCTATATTATAGTCAGAGAACGGACGGAGCGTGCTCCTTTTTAGCAAAATGTTACTCTCGCAGTAGGATTATGTCCTGTATCGTGTAGGCAGTTTACATACATACTTGGTAGAACCACGCTGCAGCTATATTATAGTCAGAGAACGGACGGAGCGTGCTCCTTTTTAGCAAAATGTTACTCTCGCAGTAGGATTGCGTCCTATATCGTGTAGGCAGTTTACATACATACTTGGTAGAACCACGCTGCAGCTATATTATAGTCAGAGAATGGACGGAGCGTGCTCCTTTTTAGCAAAATGTTACTCTCGCAGTAGGATTGCGTCCTATATCGTGTAGGGAGTTTACATACATACTTGGTAGAACCACGCTGCAGCTATATTATAGTCAGAGAACGGACGGAGCGTGCTCCTTTTTAGCAAAATGTTACTCTCGCAGTAGGATTGCGTCCTATATCGTGTAGGCAGTTTACATACATACTTGGTAGAACCACGCTGCAGCTATATTATAGTCAGAGAACGGACGGAGCGTGCTCCTTTTTAGCAAAATGTTACTCTCGCAGTAGGATTGCGTCCTATATCGTGTAGGCAGTTTACATACATACTTGGTAGAACCACGCTGCAGCTATATTATAGTCAGAGAACGGACGGAGCGTGCTCCTTTTTAGCAAAATGTTACTCTCGCAGTAGGATTGCGTCCTGTATCGTGTAGGCAGTTTACATACATACTTGGTAGAACCACGCTGCAGCTATATTATAGTCAGAGAACGGACGGAGCGTGCTCCTTTTTAGCAAAATGTTACTCTCGCAGTAGGATTGCGTCCTGTATCGTGTAGGCAGTTTACATACATACTTGGTAGAACCACGCTGCAGCTATATTATAGTCAGAGAACGGACGGAGCGTGCTCCTTTTTAGCAAAATGTTACTCTCGCAGTAGGATTGCGTCCTGTATCGTGTAGGCAGTTTACATACATACTTGGTAGAACCACGCTGCAGCTATATTATAGTCAGAGAACGGACGGAGCGTGCTCCTTTTTAGCAAAATGTTACTCTCGCTGTAGGATTGCGTCCTGTATCGTGTAGGCAGTTTACATACATACTTGGTAGAACCACGCTGCAGCTATATTATAGTCAGAGAACGGACGGAGCGTGCTCCTTTTTAGCAAAATGTTACTCTCGCAGTAGGATTGCGTCCTATATCGTGTAGGCAGTTTACATACATACTTGGTAGAACCACGCTGCAGCTATATTATAGTCAGAGAACGGACGGAGCGTGCTCCTTTTTAGCAAAATGTTACTCTCGCAGTAGGATTGCGTCCTGTATCGTGTAGGCAGTTTACATACATACTTGGTAGAACCACGCTGCAGCTATATTATAGTCAGAGAACGGACGGAGCGTGCTCCTTTTTAGCAAAATGTTACTCTCGCAGTAGGATTGCGTCCTGTATCGTGTAGGCAGTTTACATACATACTTGGTAGAACCACGCTGCAGCTATATTATAGTCAGAGAACGGACGGAGCGTGCTCCTTTTTAGCAAAATGTTACTCTCGCAGTAGGATTGCGTCCTGTATCGTGTAGGCAGTTTACATACATACTTGGTAGAACCACGCTGCAGCTATATTACAGTCAGAGAACGGACGGAGCGTGCTCCTTTTTAGCAAAATGTTACTCTCGCAGTAGGATTGCGTCCTGTATCGTGTAGGCAGTTTACATACATACTTGGTAGAACCACGCTGCAGCTATATTATAGTCAGAGAACGGACGGAGCGTGCTCCTTTTTAGCAAAATGTTACTCTCGCAGTAGGATTGCGTCCTATATCGTGTAGGCAGTTTACATACATACTTGGTAGAACCACGCTGCAGCTATATTATAGTCAGAGAACGGACGGAGCGTGCTCCTTTTTAGCAAAATGTTACTCTCGCAGTAGGATTGCGTCCTATATCGTGTAGGCAGTTTACATACATACTTGGTAGAACCACGCTGCAGCTATATTATAGTCAGAGAACGGACGGAGCGTGCTCCTTTTTAGCAAAATGTTACTCTCGCAGTAGGATTGCGTCCTGTATCGTGTAGGCAGTTTACATACATACTTGGTAGAACCACGCTGCAGCTATATTATAGTCAGAGAACGGACGGAGCGTGCTCCTTTTTAGCAAAATGTTACTCTCGCAGTAGGATTGCGTCCTGTATCGTGTAGGCAGTTTACATACATACTTGGTAGAACCACGCTGCAGCTATATTATAGTCAGAGAACGGACGGAGCGTGCTCCTTTTTAGCAAAATGTTACTCTCGCAGTAGGATTGCGTCCTGTATCGTGTAGGCAGTTTACATACATACTTGGTAGAACCACGCTGCAGCTATATTATAGTCAGAGAACGGACGGAGCGTGCTCCTTTTTAGCAAAATGTTACTCTCGCAGTAGGATTGCGTCCTATATCGTGTAGGCAGTTTACATACATACTTGGTAGAACCACGCTGCAGCTATATTATAGTCAGAGAACGGACGGAGCGTGCTCCTTTTTAGCAAAATGTTACTCTCGCAGTAGGATTGCGTCCTGTATCGTGTAGGCAGTTTACATACATACTTGGTAGAACCACGCTGCAGCTATATTATAGTCAGAGAACGGACGGAGCGTGCTCCTTTTTAGCAAAATTTTACTCTCGCAGTAGGATTGCGTCCTATATCGTGTAGGCAGTTTTCATACATACTTGGTAGAACCACGCTGCAGCTATATTATAGTCAGAGAACGGACGGAGCGTGCTCCTTTTTAGCAAAATGTTACTCTCGCAGTAGGATTGCGTCCTGTATCGTGTAGGCAGTTTACATACATACTTGGTAGAACCACGCTGCAGCTATATTATAGTCAGAGAACGGACGGAGCGTGCTCCTTTTTAGCAAAATTTTACTCTCGCAGTAGGATTGCGTCCTATATCGTGTAGGCAGTTTTCATACATACTTGGTAGAACCACGCTGCAGCTATATTATAGTCAGAGAACGGACGGAGCGTGCTCCTTTTTAGCAAAATGTTACTCTCGCAGTAGGATTGCGTCCTATATCGTGTAGGCAGTTTACATACATACTTGGTAGAACCACGCTGCAGCTATATTATAGTCAGAGAACGGACGGAGCGTGCTCCTTTTTAGCAAAATGTTACTCTCGCAGTAGGATTGCGTCCTATATCGTGTAGGCAGTTTACATACATACTTGGTAGAACCACGCTGCAGCTATATTATAGTCAGAGAACGGACGGAGCGTGCTCCTTTTTAGCAAAATGTTACTCTCGCAGTAGGATTGCGTCCTGTATCGTGTAGGCAGTTTACATACATACTTGGTAGAACCACGCTGCAGCTATATTATAGTCAGAGAACGGACGGAGCGTGCTCCTTTTTAGCAAAATGTTACTCTCGCAGTAGGATTGCGTCCTGTATCGTGTAGGCAGTTTACATACATACTTGGTAGAACCACGCTGCAGCTATATTATAGTCAGAGAACGGACGGAGCGTGCTCCTTTTTAGCAAAATGTTACTCTCGCAGTAGGATTGCGTCCTGTATCGTGTAGGCAGTTTACATACATACTTGGTAGAACCACGCTGCAGCTATATTACAGTCAGAGAACGGACGGAGCGTGCTCCTTTTTAGCAAAATGTTACTCTCGCAGTAGGATTGCGTCCTGTATCGTGTAGGCAGTTTACATACATACTTGGTAGAACCACGCTGCAGCTATATTATAGTCAGAGAACGGACGGAGCGTGCTCCTTTTTAGCAAAATGTTACTCTCGCAGTAGGATTGCGTCCTATATCGTGTAGGCAGTTTACATACATACTTGGTAGAACCACGCTGCAGCTATATTATAGTCAGAGAACGGACGGAGCGTGCTCCTTTTTAGCAAAATGTTACTCTCGCAGTAGGATTGCGTCCTATATCGTGTAGGCAGTTTACATACATACTTGGTAGAACCACGCTGCAGCTATATTATAGTCAGAGAACGGACGGAGCGTGCTCCTTTTTAGCAAAATGTTACTCTCGCAGTAGGATTGCGTCCTGTATCGTGTAGGCAGTTTACATACATACTTGGTAGAACCACGCTGCAGCTATATTATAGTCAGAGAACGGACGGAGCGTGCTCCTTTTTAGCAAAATGTTACTCTCGCAGTAGGATTGCGTCCTGTATCGTGTAGGCAGTTTACATACATACTTGGTAGAACCACGCTGCAGCTATATTATAGTCAGAGAACGGACGGAGCGTGCTCCTTTTTAGCAAAATGTTACTCTCGCAGTAGGATTGCGTCCTGTATCGTGTAGGCAGTTTACATACATACTTGGTAGAACCACGCTGCAGCTATATTATAGTCAGAGAACGGACGGAGCGTGCTCCTTTTTAGCAAAATTTTACTCTCGCAGTAGGATTGCGTCCTATATCGTGTAGGCAGTTTTCATACATACTTGGTAGAACCACGCTGCAGCTATATTATAGTCAGAGAACGGACGGAGCGTGCTCCTTTTTAGCAAAATGTTACTCTCGCAGTAGGATTGCGTCCTGTATCGTGTAGGCAGTTTACATACATACTTGGTAGAACCACGCTGCAGCTATATTATAGTCAGAGAACGGACGGAGCGTGCTCCTTTTTAGCAAAATTTTACTCTCGCAGTAGGATTGCGTCCTATATCGTGTAGGCAGTTTTCATACATACTTGGTAGAACCACGCTGCAGCTATATTATAGTCAGAGAACGGACGGAGCGTGCTCCTTTTTAGCAAAATGTTACTCTCGCAGTAGGATTGCGTCCTATATCGTGTAGGCAGTTTACATACATACTTGGTAGAACCACGCTGCAGCTATATTATAGTCAGAGAACGGACGGAGCGTGCTCCTTTTTAGCAAAATGTTACTCTCGCAGTAGGATTGCGTCCTATATCGTGTAGGCAGTTTACATACATACTTGGTAGAACCACGCTGCAGCTATATTATAGTCAGAGAACGGACGGAGCGTGCTCCTTTTTAGCAAAATGTTACTCTCGCAGTAGGATTGCGTCCTGTATCGTGTAGGCAGTTTACATACATACTTGGTAGAACCACGCTGCAGCTATATTATAGTCAGAGAACGGACGGAGCGTGCTCCTTTTTAGCAAAATGTTACTCTCGCAGTAGGATTGCGTCCTGTATCGTGTAGGCAGTTTACATACATACTTGGTAGAACCACGCTGCAGCTATATTATAGTCAGAGAACGGACGGAGCGTGCTCCTTTTTAGCAAAATGTTACTCTCGCAGTAGGATTGCGTCCTGTATCGTGTAGGCAGTTTACATACATACTTGGTAGAACCACGCTGCAGCTATATTACAGTCAGAGAACGGACGGAGCGTGCTCCTTTTTAGCAAAATGTTACTCTCGCAGTAGGATTGCGTCCTGTATCGTGTAGGCAGTTTACATACATACTTGGTAGAACCACGCTGCAGCTATATTATAGTCAGAGAACGGACGGAGCGTGCTCCTTTTTAGCAAAATGTTACTCTCGCAGTAGGATTGCGTCCTATATCGTGTAGGCAGTTTACATACATACTTGGTAGAACCACGCTGCAGCTATATTATAGTCAGAGAACGGACGGAGCGTGCTCCTTTTTAGCAAAATGTTACTCTCGCAGTAGGATTGCGTCCTATATCGTGTAGGCAGTTTACATACATACTTGGTAGAACCACGCTGCAGCTATATTATAGTCAGAGAACGGACGGAGCGTGCTCCTTTTTAGCAAAATGTTACTCTCGCAGTAGGATTGCGTCCTGTATCGTGTAGGCAGTTTACATACATACTTGGTAGAACCACGCTGCAGCTATATTATAGTCAGAGAACGGACGGAGCGTGCTCCTTTTTAGCAAAATGTTACTCTCGCAGTAGGATTGCGTCCTGTATCGTGTAGGCAGTTTACATACATACTTGGTAGAACCACGCTGCAGCTATATTATAGTCAGAGAACGGACGGAGCGTGCTCCTTTTTAGCAAAATGTTACTCTCGCAGTAGGATTGCGTCCTGTATCGTGTAGGCAGTTTACATACATACTTGGTAGAACCACGCTGCAGCTATATTATAGTCAGAGAACGGACGGAGCGTGCTCCTTTTTAGCAAAATGTTACTCTCGCAGTAGGATTGCGTCCTATATCGTGTAGGCAGTTTACATACATACTTGGTAGAACCACGCTGCAGCTATATTATAGTCAGAGAACGGACGGAGCGTGCTCCTTCCCCGATCGAGCCGACTCATTCGTGCTACAACTATACTACTAATATAACTGCAGCATAACTCTACCACGTAGAAAATAGTCCATCTCAGTCCTCAGGGGTGACAAAGTATTTGCATTTTGATTCTTGAGGATAAATGTGGATGTCTATGGGGCTACAGCATCCACTGACTTTCAGGTGGATTGTGTTCTCGTTTGTCACCCTCGTTTGTTGTTTGTACGCGCGCGAGTGTGATTATGTGCGTGTGTGCGTGCGTGCGAGATGCGGCATATGAAAGAGCCTCGCTGAACTTAGATTTTCTGTGAATTTATACTGAATGTTCTGAAAAACCGATTTTTTATTTGAATTTTAAAAAAGTAGTTTTCTTGTTATTGTTACCCTTGTTTGACCAATTCTATAATATAAGCAGCACTTCTAATCAGAAAGCGATGTCGATTGCCGTGAACCGCATCAAAATCGGATGATTCGTTCGAGAGATATTGTTGTCAAAATAATCTTGAAAAAGTGTTTTTCAAGATAACTACCGTTTACGAGTTACCTTTCCGTGAAATCAATTTTTTTGTAATATGCTTTTTTTGGTAAAACAAAAAAAATTGCGTCGATTACCGTAAATCACGGCAAAATCGGTTGATTTGTTCGTGATATATTCAATTTAAAAAAAAATTAAGAAATGTGGCTTTTCCAAAATTATGACGTTTTTGAACTCATATGAGTCATAATAAGTGAAATTTGGAGCGGTTTGATATGATATTGAAATTAGCAGGAAGTTCCAGGGATGGCCTGGAGGGTTAAAATGTAGGTTAACGATGTTTTTATTCAGTACCGAGCTCTTGCACTTGGAAACACGATTACTGGTTGCATTGATGCTGGCGAGGACTGAAGATTGCTTGCGGCCTATATACTTATAATGTAAGGCGCTCTGTGGCGCATTTTTAATTTTTATCGAGGATAGATGTCGCATTTTGATTATTAATTTGATTTCCAACGAATAGTATATTCTGATACACGCCGAATACCGAATATTCTGCAGACTTTCTGGCCGAATAGCCAAATATTAGGCAAAAGAATTCGGCCGAGAAGAAAGTAGTGTTTACTTTTCAAAGCTCTATTCTCTGAAGCTGGGATTGTCTACGAGAAGAGAAGGGGTAAACTACTGCCTCAATCAAAAAATCAAGAAAAATGAGTCTCCCTGCATCGCTATCTTCCATTTCAATTACGATAATTCTAGTGCATAGACATTTATCTGATAGATTTTTTTTAATTTTTATATGGAACTTGATTATATATCTATGACTACTTTAAAGATTAGAAGGAAACAATAATTATTATAAAATAAATATTTTCATCTTACCAATTATTATCTGATTGCAATAAAACCTCGTAATAATTCGGGTTTAGGCTGAAAAGGATAAAAGTAGCAAATAATAGCAGAGTTTTCCTTCCAAGTCTATTATTAATCAAAGATATAAATTGGTGTCTGTCGGCCACAGCATCACCGCCCACTCCCTGAGTTACCACGCTCTTCATTAATGAATGTAGGTATGGTATTATTGATAGTCATTCTTACATTTTTTTATAGGATAGAGTGACAAACGAGCACACAGTGGTAAGTGATGGTAAGTGGTTGCTGTGGCCCATAGACATCTACATCTATCCTCTATTACCATTCTATTACGAATCAAAATGCAGATGCGTTGTCACCCGTGAGGACTAAGATGGAATGCCTCGTTTCCGGTAATATTACATTTTTTCTATAGAAGAGGGGGCAAACGAGCATGCGGCTCACCTGATGTTAAGTGACTACCGCCGCCCATGATCAACCGCAACACCAGGGGAATTGCAGGTGCGTTGCCGGCCCTTTAGAAAGGAGAAAACTCTTTTCTTGAAGGTCCCCAGGTCGTATCTGTCCGGAAAAATCGCCGGTGGTAAACTATTCCACAGAGAGGTTGTACGCGGAAGAAAACTTCTTTTGAAACGTACTGTGGTAGACCGCCAAGCATCCAGATGATGTGGATGGTATCGGGACGTTTGCCGCGTAGTGCGTTCACGAAATTTGGCGGCTGGGATTAGTCTGAATAATTCCTCAGAGCACTCTCCATGGTATATGCGAAATAAAATGCAAAGAGATGCAACATCTCTTCGCAGTGCCAGTGAATCGAGCCGATCGGAAAGCACTAGGTCGTCGACGATTCGAGCCGCTCTGCGCTGGATGCGGTCAAGTGGAAGGAGCTGGTACTGGGGAGCCCCAGCCCAGAGATGGGAACAGTATTCCATATGCGGCCGAACCTGCGCCTTGTAAAGTTGCATTCGGTGTGCCGGCATGAAATACTGTCCGCTCTGCTGAGCACGCCAAGCTTTTTAGAGGCCAATTTGGCCTTCTCTTCCAAGTGACCACGAAACTGCACGTCACTCGATATGTCAACACCGAGGATTCCGATACTGGCTGAGGCAACAAGGGGAGTGCCTTGAAACTGAGGAGATACGACAAAGGGGTTCTTTTTAGCGGTTAACGTGCAAACTTGTGTCTTCTGGGGGTTAAATTGGACTAGATTTAGTCGCCCCCAATCCGAGACTCTGTTTCAGACACAAGTTTGTCCCGGCACTCGGAGACGTTTTCCCGAGAAAAAAATTTGAATTAATATTCGAAATATTAATTTTAGAAAGAGCGTTGCATACTGTATACTTATTATGTTGATCGTGAGTCGAATAAATCCATAATTGAACACTGCATAAAGCCTAATAACTATGAAATTGGGACTTGAAAAAACATTGAAAGCATTAATAAGTAAGACGCGATGAAATCCATAAAGTAAAATGCGTTGATAACTAGAGCGCTGATAACTCATATAATATAATAGAAAAAATTTTTATAGAAGTCTAAATAAATTAAAGAATAAGAGTTACAAAAGAGGACAGTTCACCTCGTGGTAAGTGGATATTGTGACCCACAGACATCTATATCTATCCTCGATTAAGAATCAAAATGCAGATGATGATGTCACCCCTGAGGACTAATATGGAATGCCTGTTTTCCAGTACCGTACGAAACACAACAGCATTAAGCTGCTATTTTACGCTGGTATTCTGTGAGAGCGTGGTCCTTCTCTGGTCGAGCCGACCCATTTGTGTCACAACCATAATATAGTTGTAACATGGATCTACCACGTACGCTAAGTGCTTGACGTCTTTCCCTATACGCAAACAACCCAGGTTCGCACTGTACGCAGTACACAACAATACGCTCTGGAATATGGCGGATCAATTGCTCCATAACGCTCTAACGACGATTATAGGCGACTGTCTCGTTGTTCTAGTTGTTGAAAATGCGACTGGTGATCACGAGGTCCCGGCTTCGAATCCCGGGTGGTGACAAAAAATTTATTGACAGAAAGACAGAAGAACTTATTGAGTTCTTCTGTCAAGAAATTCTCAGTAGCTGCCCCAAGTCAGGGAGTAAAGCCGGGGACGCACGTAAAGCCATTGGTCTTGCGTCAGATCTCTCCGGCCGTATGAGAGTGAGGGAATAGACAGTGCACCTGGGTTCGCGCACACTCGGGCACTATAATCCCGCCCTGCGCAGATGGCTAGTCTCCGTTAAGACTGGCCGTGACTGAAGCTCGGTCCGCATGTCGTTATTATTATTATTATGAACCCTTTAAAGGTTGTAAGTTGACAGTTTGATTGAATGCGGTGTTGTGGTTGCAGAGTTCCTGAACAAGACGACGGTGTACAACCGCGAGGCGCTGGCGCGTGCGGTGCATCGACCACAAGGCGTGCCACTGCTCACCGTCTCCAACCACCACTCCTGCTTCGATGACCCTGGCCTCTGGGGTCAGTACCACCCTCGATCTTTTATTAAGGAGGCAGTTCACAAACATAAATCAAAACCAGTCAACAATAATTTGTTTTGTGCGGGAATCAACAGTTAGTGGGAGAATACATCAACACTTACATCCTATGTACCTACTGTAATATTAATATTCTAAACATTTAGTTTAAAAAAAGCTTAAAAAACAATATAAACTTATCACCATCATTACAGCCCTTCACAAGTCCACTGCTGAACGTGGGCCTCCCCCAAGGAATGCCTCAAAATGCGGTCCTGAGCCACCTGCATCCATCGATTTCCTGCATGTCTAACCTGGTCGTCACTCCATCTAGTCTAGACGCCTTACACTTCTCCTGCCGATACGAGACTGACACTCGAGAACCTTTTTTCCCCATCGGGTATCGGTTCTTCGATCTATATGGCCGGCCCATCGCCACTTCAACTTACTAATCCGTTGGGTTATATCGGTCACTCTGGTTCTATTGCGGATATCCTCATTTCTATGTTTATCACGCAGATAAACTCCGACCATAGCCCTCTCCATAGCCTGCTGAGCAACCTTGAGGTTTTCTCATAAGGCTAGCAGTGATGGACCACGTCTCAGATCCATAGGCCATCACTAGCAACACGCACTAGGTTGTACAATCTAGTTTTGAGGTATGCCTGACGAGATGTGACGTAATTTCCCGAACGCTGCCCAACCGAGTTGAATCAATCGATTGACCTCTCGATCGAAGTTGGACTAACCTAGTACTTGTCCAATGAATTTGGTTATGTCCATGTTCATGTTAAGACCTATCCATTGGGAGACACTATTGAGGTCATTGAGCGACTAGGTCACACTGTTTAGGTCATCCAGCAATTCTGCCATAAAGACTATATCGTTGGCAAATCGAAGGTAAGTGATGTACTCGCCATTGACGTTAATACCCTATCCTTTCAAATCAAGTAGCTTGAATAGGTCATCCAATGCAGCGGTGAAGGGTTTTGGGGATATAACGTCACCCTGTCTTACACCTCTCTGCAGTTGGATAGGTTTCGTACTCTGGTTCTGTACTCTGATAGGATTCGTAGGCCTACTGTACAAACACTCCAGCACTTCGATATAACGAAAGTCAACTTGTCACCGATGAAGGGACTGCAGCACCGCCTAAATTTCGATAGAATCAAAGGCTTCCTCATAGTCCACATAAGCAAGACAAAGTGGCAGATTGTACTCTTCGGATTTCTATTCAATTTGCCGATGGGTATGTATGTGATATATAGTGCTAAAGCCTTTTCGGAAACCGGCTTGTTCGGGAGGCTGGAAGTCGGCGCGTCTGCGTGCGAGACGATTCATAATAACTCACGAAAACAGCCTGGAGATGCGGCTCAGAAGGAAAATCAGTTTTTAGTTCTTCAAGAGAGCGTTGTCGCCTTTCTTGAAGAACAAGAGCACCGCACTTCTGCTCCACGCCTCCGAAGTAGTGCTACCATGGAGGACAGAATTGAAGACCTACTGAAAGACTTTAATATCGGTTTTCCGCTGTCTTTCAGAAGCTCAGTTGTAGGATCATACACGCCCGGGCGACTTGCTGCTTTTAAGTTGCTGGAGAGCCATTCAATCTCGCTCAGACTGACGTCCGGGATATCATTGGAATAGTGTCGTATAGGACTTGTTCTTGGATTGTTACTCACACTTGCGTGTGGCTTCAACGATGACGTGTGTACAGCTGCCCATAGATCCTCACAATCTCACTCAGAATCTCAGGCGTCCCGGATCTCTGGCAAAGACTTCTCAAAGACGACTCAATCGCTTCTTCAGTACGAGCTGTATTGAAGTTGTTTAAGTCCCGCCGCATGCATTTGCAGATTTGTGCAGTTGCCTGTATGCTTTCAAATTTGCCGAAAAAATTTCATCTCCCGTCTAACAGCCACGAGATTAAGAGTGTGATCGGCGTAGATAGAGTCCTTTCAGACGAGAAGCCTACTTAATAGTTAAAGGTACTCCGTGGCGCATTGGCTCAGCAATGAGTGGCTGCGCTGGGGGTCGCGGGTTCGAATCCCGCACGGAACAAGTATTTGTATGGCCTACAAATTTAAGATTAGATTAAGCATATTAAGAAATTTATCACTGAGCCACTTACAGTAATATACAACTTGAGTAGGTATCTCTACCGGTGTATTTCCAGAAGTTTGGAAGACTGCAATGGTGTATCCTGTATATAAAATGGGCCTAAAAACTCTCCAGATAATTATCGACCCATTTCTCTGCTGAGTGTGTTTTCCAAACTCCTTGAGAAGTTGGTTAATAAAAGACTAATGCATTACTTAGAAGCATTTAATCTGCTCTCTTCAAGACAGTTTGGATTTAGAAAAAGAAAATGCACCGAGGACGCTATAACCACCTTAGTTTCACATATATCTTCTTGCCTTGACAAAAACGAATGCTGTATTGGCGTATTCCTGGACTTAGCCAAGGCTTTCGATACTGTTTCCGTTCCTTTACTATGTCAAAAGCTTGAAAACATAGGAATCAGAGGATTAGTTTTAGATTGGTTTAAAAGCTATTTGCAGAAACGGAAACAGTGCGTGAGAGTGGGCACATATATAAGTGAAATGCAACATGTTAACTATGGTGTACCTCAGGGAAGTATTCTCGATCCTACTCTCTTCATCATATACATGAACGACATACATCAGTTCAACTCAAAACATTCAGAAATAATATGTTATGCTGATGATACGGTCCTTTTATACAGTGGAAAAAGATGGGATGATACCATTTCTGTGGCGGAACGTGGTGTTTCTCAGGTTTCTCATTGGTTAAACTCAAACCTGTTAACTCTTAATGTTGAGAAAACTAATTATATTTGCTTTTATAAGACCCGTTCGTCAATACCACCTACTGACAAACACATAAGATTGCATATTTGCACGACCGAAAATAATTTGTGTAGTTGTGAAAAAATTCGGAGAGTGGAATCCATTAAATACCTGGGTATATTAATTGATCACAACCTTAACTTCAACTTCGGCAGCTATTTGTCTTATGTGTGGCTACATGTGTTCATAGAAAAATATTAAGCTCACATAAATACAGTGAGCTGATGAAAAAACGTGTGCTTCAAATGCCATTACCAAGCGTTCGCACAGCTTTCGCAAAACGATTTAGTCCATTCATTGAGACACTAATTTATAATAAAGTTATGAAGGCATGCGACATAAGAGATTGCTCGACGAACACAGCTAGAATAAAAATACGAAATTGGTTGTTACGCTTAGTTATGAGCAAACAGAAAAGCTGTTTCAAACATTGTCATAGTAGCTACGTACCCAATATTGATATTGATATTGTTATTATAGCAGTATTGCAAATTTAAAATACTGCAATATTAACAAATTATAATATTTATGTGTGTGTATGTATGTATATGTGATATATATATATATATATATATATATATATATATATATATATATATATATATATATATATATATATATATATATATATATATATGATATTTATATATGTTTTATGTATATGTATGTGGATGTATGTATTATGTATGTTGTATATATGTTTAAGTATGTGTTTATATTTATAGACCATAAATAAATTGGAGAAGATGTTTAAAGTAAAACTTTGTAAAGTCAGGCATGCACAAATCTCTGTTTTTTGTTAATATGTGTATATGGCTCTCACGATACATGTCTACGTGCTTAGTGTGAGAACCGCTGCTAAATTATGTGTAAAGGTGCTAACTGTTAAATAAAGTATTTTTTATTTTTCATTTTCATATTTTCAAATAGTTGTTTCGGGTCTGGATATTTGTCTTTGTGCAATTTATGTTTGTAAACTGCCCCCACGATACAGGAGAAAACCCTAGTGTAGGGGTAACGTTTTAAAAAAAAAGGCCATTAGGGCTTACCTGCTCGTTTGATCCCTCTTCTGTAAAAATTTAAATATGTACAGACCACCGTTAAGTCAACGACGACGTGAATTTTTTTGCTGTTTGTTCACCGGAAGTAAAATCTACGAGGAGGTTCGCCACTAGTCACGTTCTGTCTTCCGGACTGGCGAAAAGTGGAATGCAGAAGCATTAAAAAGTCCGTAGTCTCTGCCTATCCCTTAGGGTGACCAACGTGAGTGTTTATGATGATATGCTTTTGCTTTTTTGAAATATGATGAATTGCTTTTTCAAATCCTTTAAATATAAAGGAAACACATTTATTCTTATGTAGTGATGGCGACGTAATAGAAACTATCTATTCCAACTGTAACAGCCTATAAAAGTCCACTGCTGAACATAAACTCCGGCCATACATTGACTCATAGCACTTCGCCACAGCTGCCATGTTATGCAGGCGGCTACCGCAGAAAGATGCTGCTACCCATCTCCGATATTTCCCCTTAATTTTCTTCTGTCATCTCGTACGACATCTAAGGGACCATATGGGGTGGTGGATATTCTGACACTGCCAGTATAGTAAGAGAATCCATCACCTCTTTTCGGCCCGTGAGTGTCGTTAGTGATGAGAGGCAATCGCAAAAGTCAGAAGGTTCTCATGACAACCGAACTCTTATAGATTGCAAAAGTCAGATATACGATACTAAGACCAATAGGCGCTGTAAAGAGTCATATGTGTCAGTAGCGACCCGTCCCGACTTCGCTAGATGCAAGATCATCAAAGATCATTTAGTTTTAGATTTTTGTTTTTTTTTTTTCAAAAAAATCTTCAAAGTTTCGTATAAATAATAGCCTAGATCCCTCCTGGTATTGCTTTCTTTCTGTTTGTAAAGTTTTATCTCAGTCGATTCAGCTAATCTGAAGATTATTTCGAATGAACCGACCGACAAAAATTTGGAAATGTATGCCTTAATAACATCTAAATAAACCCTGAGCAGTTACTTAGTATTACAGAATGCACTTCAATTGTATTTAAGTGTATAACTATTTGGATAGAAATGAAATAATTACTGAAGCAGATAACACTGACACGTCTCGTGCTGTCAGAGCAAGCGTCCCCGTGCTTTATATACGCGTGCATATGTTTGCTAACAGATATTATAAACTGACGTGTTACTATTGACATCACATCGATGTGCGCTGTGCGGTGGTTTGATACGATTTGCGCTGTTGAAATAATTTCATAAATAGCAACTCTACACTGGTGAATAACACGCGTGCAAAAACTGTGTGAATCGCTATACTCGACTTTCTTTCATAGGTAATGTGTATGCGTTCGCGTCAATTCGTCCAGCGGGGGCAAGGTCGGGTTATTTTTTAAAATTTATTGAACTAATTGATATTTAAATTCTTGCGTACCGAATCTATTGTAGCCGATTAGTTTCGCACCGATAAGTTATCAATATTAGTTGTACGCCGAGTTATCTATAAACGATAATACATAACGTGGGACCCGCTGCCCAGGGGTCATGTGAATAATGTGGCATCTATTTCTTTCAACGACACACATTTTCTCGTTCGCTTCACTGATTTACGAGTTTCTTTATTTATAATAACTCAATCTCAAAACCAATCTCATCAATTCCGAACACAGATATAAAGTATCCAGCCTTTCAGTTCCATACAGGATGCATGTAGGAGAGCGTGCGCAGGAATTGCATAATTTAATTCTTCCCTCTCTCGATCTTCGTACAACCAGGCGCTCGACCACTCTCCACACTTTAGTTGTAGACTTACCACGCATTCGAACCAAACGGATTGCTATATCGTTCGTCATGCGTACAGCAAAACATTGCAATAAGGTTCAGTATATCAACGTGGTAGAGAATTTGTCGGCTCTACTGCATAAAATAGCAGCTTAATACTGTTGTGTTGCGTACGGTGAGTGTAGAGAACCGGAGACCCTTTTTACTGAAAACGATTCATTCAATGTTAGTCCTCAGGGGTGGCAATACATCTGCATTTTGATTCTTAATCGTGGATGCATGTAGACGTGTATGGTGGACTGTGTGCTCGTTAGTCACCCTTATTCTACAAAACAAACTGTATTTCCATCCGATCACAACGCAAGTGTCTTCAAGGCGACAATGAATAGGTTTTTGTTAAGTCAGATTCAGCCTAAGATGGTTAAGTGCACCTTCACCATCTTAGGCTGAATCACCACTTACTTAGGAAAGTAGTTAAGTGTAGAGATGGGCCGAATATTCGCTTCATATTCTTATTCGGCCGAATATTCGGCTAAATAACCTAACATTCGTTAAAGTGGTACTCGAAATGTCCACTGTACTGAAATGTACGAATTGAGCAATGCCATGTCTTTCATAATTTTACTGTTAAAAAAATATTTTAATTATAGGTTAAATCTACTTGTATAGCGTTATGTTTTTGAGGCACTGTAGATTTATTTCCAATTAAAACAAATAGAAAGTTTGAACAAATGTATTTGGAATCAAACAAAGAATCGTTACATTACATTAGTACATTTCACTTTACTTTGCTCGTCAGTTTCTCTAAAATAAGTCCAAATAGTAGATCTCCTGCCACTCATTTTTATAATTATCAATTTTCGCAAAGAATAACACAACGGAATACTTTTTTTCACAAAAATATTCAAAACATAAGCGTATGACAACAATTTGCTCAGTACTAGAGGTATGTTCCAAAATAGAACCCAGTGTACTGGCCAATGCAAATGACATCATAAATCGACGCGATACTGGTGATTCGTTTCAAACCATTGGAGAGTATTGACATCATACATTTGCGTCCTATTTTTTATAATATAATAATATTCCACAACTATCACACAACGCCATCTAGTCCCAAGCTAAGCAGAGCTTGTGTTATGGGTACTAGACAACTGATAAACATACTTATATATTTCTAAATACATAAATATTATAGATAAATTACACCCAGACACAGAACAAATGATCGTGCTCATCACACAAACATTTGTCCTGGGTGGGAATCGAACCCACGACCTCCGGCATAGCAGTCAGGGTCACTAACCACTAGACCAACAGGCCTGTCATTAGGCCTATTGGAAAAGTGTTGGCAATTATTTTGTCATTTTGTGCTCCAAAAGTCATTATATCCTTCTAATAGAGATATCAGCAATTATTCTATATTTTTTTGTATTTGAACAAATAAAAACAAATGCACGGTTTGCTTCATTCAGCGTATACACAATTAAAAATTGTTTTAATGTGGCCGGATATCCGACACAATATAGCGGCGCTACGCCTGTACAATATGGCGTCAAATAATGACGTCATTTACGGCAGACGGCAGAATACTGGAAATGTTTCGGAACATACCCTGGATGATGAACGAAGGGCAGGGTCCGGCGCTAATCCCGCGCGTTTTACGGTAACAAGTTTCGACATTAATTGGTTGGGTACCGAGGTGTTCTTGCCGAATAATGTTTGGCCGAATATTCTGTTTAGTATAAGTTTTACCGTACTTGCGGTCCAATATTCGTATTCGGTGCAGTCCATGTTGGTGGGCACATCTCTAGTTAAGCGCCGACTTAGAATAGTAAAAAATTACATAAAAACAAATCTTAATGTACACATTCTAAAAACAAATTTTCTATTCTAACAATATTTCTTTAGTGCTACAAGTGGTAAAATTAAATATTTTGTACAATCGACTTCAATATAAATGAAATGAGAACATCGTCAATGTAGTCTAAGTCAATTAAATACGCATTACTAAGGATAAATTAAATTCTACTGGTCAGATCTTGATCATTTTTATATAGGTGATCCGCATAAGAAGCTTACAGATAAAAAAAGAATCAATGAAGTTGATAATAACACCAGGGAATGAAGTGATCGCTTCCAAGCTGTTTCTTAAATAAGTTTTGTGAGTACATTGTACATATTCTATTTTAGTATGTTACAGGTATTATCTATGGTCTATCAAATTTTGATATTGTAGATTTTGAATTTAAGCTCGAGATTGACTCTCAATCTCAAATGTTAATAGTTTTCCGTTTGCAAATTAGTTTTATGCTACCGATTTACATAAATTTAAATTCCACTTCAAAAAATGGGAGCCAAGTTTACAAAGTTGACCGTTTGCATAATTATTTACTTATCTGAATCTCTAGCCTTGTAGAATTTGCCAATGTTACGTTATGTCCTTTTCTAGAAATGTGGCACTAATTTTATAATAACTAATTTTTTTCATACAATATATGTACTTAATTAGAATAAGGTCTTTTTGTTTTATTTACAAATGATTTTTTAACGTTACCTCTACATTATGATATTCGCCTTCATCGTGGGGCTGTTCACACACAAAGACAAACATCCAACCCCGGAGCAATTATTTGTAGGCCACACGAATGCTTGTTGCGTGCGGGATTCGAGCCCGCTGCTCACAGCGCGGCAACTCATTGCCGACCCACTGCGCCAAGGAGCCGTCGACTGACTAACGTTACCCCGGGAGTTCCTCATTTATCTTGGAGGCGTTGTACACACATTAACTGCGCGTTGTCAAATGCATAGGGCGGGAACAATTATCTGTAGTTCATACTTATTATAGTTGTTTCGCGCGGGACTCGAACCCACTCAATAAAGCGCCACAGCTGAAGCCAACAACTAACTGTCAAAATTACTGTCAGAAAATCAAGGCATCAACAGGATGTAAGATCTTGCACCGCTTTGTGATAGTAAGTTCTTTTCTTGAAGGTTCCTAAAACGTCCCGAGAAATTGCTGTGGTAGTCGTTTACGCAACGAAGTCGTGCGGGTAAAAACAACCTAGTAAATCGCGCACTGGTGCTGCCAAACATCCAGAAGGTGTGCTCGTTTGTCACCTTGCTTCTGTTAAAAGAACGAATCGGCTCGCTTTGTTAGGGCCCTGTTGGCCAAATACTCAAGCCCTACTCAATTTTAAGATGTTAAATCTCGTGGTGCCACAGTCACTTTAGCTTTAGCCTGCACGACCTGACTTAACTGCATCTTAAAATTGAGTAGCGTTTGAGTATTTTGGCATGCTATGTCTTCTGTTTTATGAGTTGATGTTTAACCAGCCAACTTGAACGTAAAAACATTATGCAAGGCTGTAACTTTTTTACAAATGTATGTCGAAAATCTGAAAATAATATTTGTGTAGGTACCATTTAGGTACATACTAAATTCTAATAAACATGATTAAAACTACTTTTACGGATTTTATCGCGTTTATTTTTACTTTTAATTACTTTTACTTTTAATTCCCGACGTTTCGGGCGCTTTCCAGCACCCATGGTCACGGGGGACATCATTCTAATAAACAGATAAACTAGTTGTAATGCCTGGAACTACATTTGGTCCAGACGTCCAGACGTCAGGATGACTGACCACTTTCTTTGTATTCTCGCTCCTTGTGAGCTGATAGGATATTTTTATTAATTTATACAATAAGGATAACAAACGAGCACCCATTCCACCTGACGGTAAGTGGATGCTGTGGCCCATAGACACTTCGTCAATCAACGATTAAGAATCAAAAGGCAGATGCCTTGCCACCCCTGAGGACTAAGATGTAATACATAAACTTGAGTGTTTAATTAAAAATATAAATGTTGTGTGTAGTGTTTTTTATAGGATAGGGTGACAAACGAGCACACAGTCCACCTGATGGTAAGTGGTTGCTGTGGCCCATAGACTTCTACATCTATCCTCGACCACGAATCAAAATGCAGATGCGTTGTCACTCGTGAGGGCTAAGAAGGAATGCCACGTATCCAGTAAAAAGGGTCTCCGTCTACACTTACCATACGAAACACAGCAGCATTAAGTTACTATTTAATGCTGGTATTCTGTGAGAGTGTGCTCCTGCTTCTGCCCTTTCCCCATTCGTGCTACAACTATACTTCTAATATAACTGCAACATGGCTCTACCGCGTAATAAACCTATAATACGTAATAGTGTAATAATTTTTAACAAATATAATAAATATAAAATCCATGATAAGCATGACAATGCAATTATTTGTGGAAGCAACGGGGCGACACGACGGGCGCATATAATATATTGCTACTGGTCCAAATACGAACCGCTAATGCTAATGAGTTCAGTGGGCAACAGGCCGCAGGTGCCACCATTTACGTAAATACTGCTGCAGGAAAGGGCTCTAGAGGATAGCAATAGATACTGTTAGCTCGTAAGCGTCAGAAGCTTTGGACCATAAGAGAAATTTAATGCCTGAGCAATATACAACAAGAATATATTTTCATGTGGTAATGGCATGCTGCAGATATATATTACCGTTGTATACATATTACGGTCGTAGTATGGATGATTCGGCTTGGCCGGAGCAGGACCACGCTCTCACAGAATACCAGCGTAAAATAGCAGCTTAATGTTACTCTAGTTGTGTTTCTTATGGTAAGTATGTTTCATATGGTGAGTGAAATCGGAGATCCTTTTTACTGGTAATGAGGCATTCCATCTTAGTCCTCAAGAGAGTCACTATTATGGACTATATACAGATGCGTACTCACGCATCTGTATATATTGATTCTTAACCGAGTATAAATGTAGATAGATGGCTATGGGCCACAACATCCACTTACCATCAGGTGGACTGTGTGCTCGTTTGTCACACAAATAGTATAAAAAGAATTAACAGTAAATATTCGTAGCAGTGAAAGCTGAAATCAAAACAAGATGTAATGGTCATAAGCCTACACGATACATCAGAACGTTTGCGTGACTCGCGTGTGAAAATGCGTTTGTAATGGGCTAGCGGTCGAGGACGGGTTCTAGTTGCCAAAGACGTTTATTACCAAAATTATAATTGTCTTGACTGGATTTTTTTTTAAAAACCTATGTACCGTTAGATTGGTTCTGAAGGTAGGTGGGTTCTTACAACAGTCAATATTTAATTATTGAGTTCTAGAAAGGGGAGCACTGCCCTGACGTAGCGAGGCAAAGTCCAGGTGCTGTTGTTGCAGGCCCGTAGTCAGCCACCTAGCGGAAGGAGCCGATGATACCCGGGTCCGGTGGTGATGATGGCCGTTGGTACGATGGTAGGCGAACAGTCCTCTAGCTCTCTATGTGGTATATGGATCATAGAATTAATAGAAATGGTATGAACGGGGGGGGGGGGGGGGGTGGGACTCGTGCTCGTCTCCGAATCCTATTGAGCACTTCTGATTTGAAGATCATTGACTAACGATTTACGGTAGCGCGGACTAAAATAACTATTTCAAGGTTGTCTAGAATAATATTGGAAGTTAGTAAGATGTAAGACGTGTAGCTTTTATTTTAAAATTGGTATATACTTTATTTAAGATATATATACTTAATTATAATTGTGTGTACGGGTGTGTTTTGATGCACAGTTACACCTAACTTTTATATGATTTACATCTAATTTTATTGATTATGATGGAGAGAGTTGTATACAGTAAAAAGGGTCTTCGATTCTCTACACTCACCATACAAAATACAGTTGCATTTAGCAGCTATTTTAGAGCGTACTAGTACTGTACGTGGTACAGCCGTGGTGGAGCTTATATAGTTGTAGCACGTCGGCTCGACCCCGGGTAGAATCACGCTCTTAAATAATACCAGGGTAGAATGCCAGCTTAATGCTGCTGTGTTTCGTATGGTAATTATAGAGAACTGTGGACCCCCTTTTACTGGAAACAAGGCATTACATTTTAGTCCGCTAGGGTGACGGCAACACATGTGTATTTTGATCCTTTATTGAGGATAGATGTTGGTGCCTGTAGGCCACAGCGTCTGTGTGTTGTCACCCTTTAGCTATAAAACGTAGTAGTCGAGCTCGTGCGTGCGTGTGCAGGCGTGTTGGAGGCGCGCACGCTGGCTAGCGGCGCGCGCATGCGCTGGGCGCTGGCTGCGCACGACATCTGCTTCACGAACGCGCTGCACGCGTGCTTCTTCGCGCTCGGCAAGTGCGTGCCCGTCGTGCGCGGGGCCGGCGTCTACCAGGTAACTAACAACTATACATCCATCACATCCTATAAAGTCCACCGCTTCTATTTTCTCACTCTCGGAGTACAATCGAACGGTAATCTGACACCACCGGAAAGAGATCAGACAGACGAGGGTCATTTTTTTCTTGATTGACAATCCGAACCGGAACTGGGATTCGAAGCGAGACCACATGATCAGCAATTGCGCTTCCGGCTAATCGCTACAAGACCAACACGGCAGTTATAACCTATAAAGCAATCTAATATTTAAAATAAAAGTCGTTATAGAGTCGCGGAGATCAAGACGACAGTGGAGGTGGACACTTCTGACGCAAGATCAAATACCTTAGTCCGCTACTGCAGCTGGCATACTATGATAACGACGCTTCTTCGATATCAGAAGAAAGCTTCCGACTCAATTATTGTCCTGCATAATTGAAGTCAGAAGTTTCTTTTAATAACCCATTAATCTCAAGCAGATAAATAATAGGATAGCTTTGTCCGGGCGCTAGTGCCGCCGCGATTGTGACGTCTGGAAATAACAATAACAATGATCGATCACTGATGGTGTAGCAACGTGATGTAGCACGTTGATGTTTATTTGAATGTTATAGTCGTAGCGTTTAACTAAGGAGCCATCTTTAGTTGTTCACCCAGCGTCACCACCCGCCGATAATTGGATGATTGACAGGATAACATTCTGAACATGAGACTGGGGAGGTGTCACGTCAAATTTAATGCAAGTTACCTTCAAATCTGTTTAAAATTAATATTTTAATTTAAAAAAAGTTGAACCGCCTCATTTTAAAAGCGACTTTAAATTGTGTTTACTTATGATAGTTTTTACAAAACACAGAAGCGTTCTTGGCCGCTCGAAGTCGATCCTGGGTTTGAATCCCGTATCGGGCCAAAAATCAGTAGTTGGATTTTTTGGCTAAGAAATTTTCAGCAGCCTGAAGCCGGGAAGCTGTGTTACACCGCCGTGCCTCGGAAAGCACGTAAAGCCGTGGGTCCAACACCTGCTCTTTCTCCGGTCATGTCGGATTACCGTTGTATCGAACAATGACTGTGAGGGAGTAGAGAGTGCAGAGCTCGCCCACACTCGTGCACGACAGGTGACCCTGTGCTGCGCAGATGGCTGGGCTCCGCTAGGACTGGCCGCCATGGCCGAAACTTTGAGGATATTATAATTATATCATTTATAAATGAGAATTTGCCTCGAGTACCACCTTACATATTGTGTATTCCAGCCTGCGATGGATTTCTGCGTGGAACGACTTGCCCTGGGCGAGTGGGTGCACATCTTCCCTGAAGGTCGGGTCAATGTTGAGAAAGATCATATCAGGTGAGTCGTACGTAAGAAAAGCTTTGCAAAAGAGGTTTATTAAGAAATATGTATTAAAGTTGTAGATCGAATGGGTCGACTCGACCGGGGAAGCACCACGCCCTCACAGAATACGAGCGTAAAACAGCAGCTTAATGCTGCTGTTTTCGTATGGTGAGTGTAGAGATCCGGAGAACCTTTTTTACTGGAAACTAGACATTCCATCTTAGTCCTCACAGGTGACAACGCGTCTTTATTTTGATTCTTATTCGATGATAAATATGGGCCACTTACTATCCGGTGGACTGTGTGCTCGGTTTTAATCCATATTCTATAAAATTAAAATTAAAATGTAATGCAAAAGATGGGACGGAGTAAAAGTTAAAGCTTATAAATAATGTGTTTATATTACGGCAGAAATGGACTTAGCACGTTGAGTAAAATAAAATAAACGCTAAAGCAAAAAAATATAACTAAACTTTTAAAAAGTATAATCCGACTTCAAATAATTAAAAATTATTGAATCACCCACATCGGTTGACGTGGATTATTCGCCCATATGTAGTGCCTAAGAAGTATTTGCAAATTAAAGAGTTTGGTGATTATCTTATGCATCCGCTGGGATGACCCGCATGCTCATGGTTGTAACGTGTTGTATACACACATGGTTTTATCATTAAAATTATGACATCATGTAAGTTTAAAGTATGGCTACTCTGAAAAATAACCCTGTATAATTTCCGTTGAATAAGTTGACATTTAAGAATCTACTATCACCTATATTTGGTAATTTTGAAAAGGTAGTATTACGTGCTGAGTCTCATAGCTAAGTAAGTCTACAAGCAACTTATATTTACTGTAAAAACATAATAATTACCCTGTTACTGGCAAATAAAGGAACTTGAATAATAATAATGGAATGACGCAGTCTACAGAGCAGAAGTATATTCAGCAGTGTACTTTTGAACATTGTAAGGAATGAACTAATAAACTAAATAACATATTTGATATTTGACTCGGATATTGAATACGGTTATATTAATCATATATTACATATTAAAGAACCTCCGGTTCTCTACACTCACCAATCACCATATGCAACAGCAGCATTAAGCTATTTTACGCTGATATTCTGTGGGAGCGTGGTGTTCCCCGGTCGAGTCAACACATTTGTACCATCATAATATAACTGCATCGTGGCGCTATCACGTATAAACATATTGGAATCAGTTCACCGTTGGCTGATAGCATTCTAAGCATTTATTTAGGTTTGTTTTTAAGTGTACGCACCTTCTTAGGTGGTCTGGGTAATCGGGTTCAAAATGTAAGACCGTTTATTATATCTCTTTTACATTTTACAGTATGTTATATTTTTATTGTTGTATTGATTAGGGATGGGCGAGGAAAAATAATATATCGATTTATATCGTATCGATATTTTTAAAGAGTATCGATATATGTCGAAACTGTTTAAAATATCCTGTCATGTATTGCATAATGTAGCGAGATATGGCCCACGAAACCACGGTAAAAACGACATCAGTACATGAATGCTTTTTTGTTTGTTTTATTTTTTTTTTGATTTTTTTGTCGATTAACACAACATATTAAAATGTATCGAAATTGATACGAATTTGATACTATAAAATAAATATCGAATATGGATATATAGCGACTAAATATATCAATCTTTCGATATATCGTTTTTTTTTACCCAAGCCCGTGGTCCGTGAAGGAATATATTAATAAATTAAATAAACATGAAACTTAAGTTTCCGATTTTCTAATTTTTTGGCAGTGTGGTGATATTTGTTTTGTAAGATGTGTAATATGTATAATGTAATGTGTATAATGTGTAATAAAGTAATAGTATGAAACGTGTGACGTAGCGCAGTTTACAGTGGTAGAGTGGTACAGTGGTAGAGCTACGCGGCAGCTTTGCTGTTGCACGCGTGGGCCGGCTCAAACCGGGGCGGTACCACGACCAGCGGACCAGCGTAAAGTAGACGAAACGCAGAAGCAAAGCCGCTTCTGCGTTTCGTCTGGTGAGTGCAGGTGGCCGGTGGCCCCATCCACCCCCCCCCCCCATCAACCGATGTGGGGGATCAACAGTTTTTTTGCTGATCGGAGCATCAAGGTCGTGGTAGACGGTGCATGCTCCGATTACGAGCCCATTAACGCTGGTGTTCCACAAGCTCTTACCAACGTTGTTTCCTCTGTATATCAAGGACATGTTGCAAACGGGTAATATTCATTGCTATCCAGACGACAGCACTGGTGATGCTTTATACATCGGTCGTGCCAATATTTCTCGGGAAAACGTCGCAGATTACCGGGACAAACTGGTGGCTGAAGTCGAAACTTTGTTGAACAAAGTCTCGGACTGGGGGTGGCTAAATCTAGTCCAGTTTAATCCCAAGAAGACATAAGTGTGCGCGTATACCGCTATCAGAACCCCTTGTCGTATCTCCTCAGGTTTAAGGCACTCCCCTTGGTCAAGAAAAGGCCAAACTGGCCTCTAAAAAGCTTTGCGTGCTTCAAGAGCGGGACAGTATTTCATGCCGGCTCACCGCCTGCAACTTTATTAGGCGCAAGTTCGGCCGCACATGAAATACTGTTGTTCCCATCTCTGGGCCGGGGTTCCCCAGTGCCAGCCCCTTCCATTTGATCGCATCCAACGCGAGCAGTTCGAATCGTCGGCGACCGAGCTCTTTCCGATTGGCTTGACTCACTGGCACTGCGAAGAGATGTTACATCTCATTACGTATTTTACCACGGTGAGTGTTCTGAGAAATTGTTCGGAATAATTCCAACCGCACTATTTCACCATCGCACATCATCACAAAACTCGCGATACCATCCATACCATCTGGATGACTGGCGGTCCACCACCGTGTGATTAATTAGAAGTTTTCTACTTTCCACAACTTCCTTTTGGAATCGACTACCACCAGAGACTTTTCCGGACCGATACGACTTAGGGACCTTCTAAAAAAGAGCCTAGTCCTTTTTAAAAGGCCGGCAACGCATCTGCGATTCCCCTGGTGTTGAAGTTGTTCATGGACGGCGGTAAATCAGGTGAGCCGTATGCTCGTTTGCCCCCTCTCCTATAAAAAAGCCCTCGTAGTGTTCAGTTATATTTTGTCTCTGTGCTGTGTGTCATCGGATAGTGATCCAAATAAAGAGAAGAAAAAAAAAGTTCGTTGTCTCTCTCTGACTAGTGTAATATAGTTATCTGTAATTGCTTGCATTTTTTATAACATTGGGTGACAAACGAGCACACAGTCCACTTGATGGTAAGTGGTTGTTGCGGCCCATAGACATCTACATTTATCCTCGATTATGAATCAAAATGCAGATGCGTTGTCACCCGTGAGGACTAAGCACAGCAGCATTAAGCTGCTATTTGACGATGGTATTCTGTGAGAGCGTGGTTCGTCCTTCCCCGGTCGAGCCGAACCATTCGTGCTACATCTATACTACTAATATAACTGCAGCATGGATCTTCTACGTATGCTCTACCACGCATTGATTGCTTACACAAATTAATGAAGTATTAAATACTGTAAATCATCATCATCATCATTACAGCCCTTCACAAGTCCACTGCTGAACATAGGCCTCCCCCAAGTAATGCCACAAAGCACGGTCCTGAGCCACCTGAATCCATCGACTTCCTGCATATCACCAGGTCGTTACTCCATCTAGTGGGGGGTCGCCCTACACTACGTCTACCGGTACGAGGCTGCCACTCGAGAACCTTTCTTCCCCATCGGTTATCGGTTCTTCGATCTATATGGCCGGCCCATTGCCACTTCAGCTTACTAATCCGTTGGGCTATGTCGGTCACTCTGGTTCTACTGCGGATATCCTCATTTCTGAGTCTATCACGCAGAGAAACTCCGAGCATAGCCCTCTCCATAGTTCGCTGAGCGACCTTGAGCGTCCTCATACGGCCAGCAGTAAAGGACCACGTCTCAGATCCGTAAGTCATCACTGGCAACACGCACTGGTTGTACAATCTAGTTTTCAAAGATTGAGGTATACCTGACGAAGAGATGTGTCGTAATTTCCCGAACGCTACCCAGCCGAGTTGAATCCGTCGATTGACCTCTCGGTCGAAGTTGAACTTACCTAGTCGGATTATTTGTCCCAGGTAAACGTACTCGTCCACAACATCGAGCATAGTGCTCCCAACAACTACCGCCATAGGTGTGACATGGACATTAAACATGATCTTTGTTTTGTCCATGTTCATCTTAAGACCTATCCGTTGGGAGACACCATTGAGGTCATTGAGCATAGTGCTTATGTCCTCCAGCGATTCTGCCATAAGGACTATATCGTCGGCAAATCGAAGGTGAGTGATGTACTCGCTATTGATGTTAATACCGTATCCTTTGCAGTTCAGTAGCTTAAAAACGTTTTCCAATGCAGCGGTGAAGAGTTTCGGTGATACAACGTCACCCTGTCTTACAACACTCTGCAGTTGGATAGGTTTCGAAATCTGGTTCTGTACTCGGATAGTCATCGTAGCCCTACTGTACAAACACTTTAGCACTTCGATATACCGACAGTCAACTTGGCACCGCTGAAGGGACTGTAGCACCGCCCAAATTTCGACGGAATCAAAGGCTTTCTCATAGTCCACATACGCCAGGCAAAGTGGCAGATTGTACTCTTCGGTCTTCTGAACAATCTGCCGCAGGGTATGTATGTGGTCTATGGTACTGAAGCCTTTTCGGAAACCGGCTTGTTCGGGAAGCTGGAAGTCGTCGAGTCTGCGTGCGAGACGATTCGTAATGACTCTCAACAGAAAACAGCACGTAGACGCGGCTCAGAAGGGAAATCGGTCCGTAGTTCTTCAAGAGAGCGTTGCCGCCTTTCTTAAAGAACAAGACCACCGCTTTTCTGCTCCACGCCTCCGGAGTAGTGTCACCATGGAGGACGGAATTGAAGAGCTTCTGAAGGACTTCAAGTACCGGTGTTCCACCCGCTTTCAGAAGCTCCGCTGTAATTCCATCCTCGCCTGGGGCTCTGCCGTTTTTAGGGTGCTGGAGAGCCAGTGTCGGATAAGACTTGCTCTTGGATCGTTACTCACACTTGCGTGTGGCTTAAATGATGATTTGTACAGCTGCCCATAGAACCTCTCAATCTCACTCAAAATCTCAGGTGTCCCGGAAACGATGCTGCCACACTCAGTCATCAGCTTTGACAGTTGGCTCTTTCTGGCAGACAGATCTCTGGCAAAGACTGAAGCTCTGGTTCCGCTCGATCGCTTCTTTAATACGAGCAGTATTAAAGTTGCGTAAGTCTCGCCGCATGCATTTAGAGATCTGTCTGTTCAGTTGCCTCTATGCTGTCAAATCTGTTGACGATTGCAGCCTCATCTCCCGTCTAACAGCCATGAGATTAAGAGTGTGATCGGAGAGTTTTTGTGTTCTTCTGCGGCGGGTCTTGCAGTACTTAGCTCCGACCGCATGTACAGTTTCCACGAGCTTGTCATTCATATCGTCCACCGCATTGCAATCTTCTAGGCACTGAAAGCGTTTACGTAACTCGAGCTGAGAGGTTTCGGGATTTTGGATTAGAGCACGAGGGGGGGTTGACTTCATTAGACGCGACCTCTCCAACTTAACGTTTAGGTTCAGTGTGCCTCTAACCATTCGGTGATCGCTGCCGGTTTTCACCCATGCGATCACCGAGACATCACTGAACAGTTGGCGTCTGGTCGTCATAATGAAGTCAATCTCGTTTTTTATCGAACCGTCGGCGCTCGACCAGGGCCAATTTCTGTGGGGCCGCTTCTGGAAGAAAGAGTTCATCATAAAAAGTTCCTCTTTCTCAATGAAGTCGGCCAGCTGCCGGCCCCTTGGTTTCCGTTGCCCTATTCCAAATTTCCCTACCTTCAGCTCACCGTTCTTTCTTGTGCCCAGTTTTGCGTTGAAGTCTCCCATTACACCGTGTAGTGAGTTTTGGAGGAATGCATGGCTCTAGAAATATCCTCATACATTTCCTCCACCTCCTCATCGGGATGTTCAGACGTTGGCGCGTAAACCTGTATGACCTTCAGCGAATACCGTTTGGTGATTCTGAGTATAAGGTACGCAACCCTCGTCGAGTTCAGTTGCCTCTATGCTGTCAAATCTGTTGACGATTGCAGCCTCATCTCCCGTCTAACAGCCATGAGATTAAGAGTGTGATCGGAGAGTTTTTGTGTTCTTCTGCGGCGGGTCTTGCAGTACTTAGCTCCGACCGCATGTACAGTTTCCACGAGCTTGTCATTCATATCGTCCACCGCATTGCAATCTTCTAGGCACTGAAAGCGTTTACGTAACTCGAGCTGAGAGGTTTCGGGATTTTGGATTAGAGCACGAGGGGGGGTTGACTTCATTAGACGCGACCTCTCCAACTTAACGTTTAGGTTCAGTGTGCCTCTAACCATTCGGTGATCGCTGCCGGTTTTCACCCATGCGATCACTGAGACATCACTGAACAGTTGGCGTCTGGTCGTCATAATGAAGTCAATCTCGTTTTTTATCGAACCGTCGGCGCTCGACCAGGGCCAATTTCTGTGGGGCCGCTTCTGGAAGAAAGAGTTCATCATAAAAAGTTCCTCTTTCTCAATGAAGTCGGCCAGCTGCCGGCCCCTTGGTTTCCGTTGCCCTATCCCAAATTTCCCTACCTTCAGCTCACCGTTCTTTCTTGTGCCCAGTTTTGCGTTGAAGTCTCCCATTACACCGTGTAGTGAGTTTTGGAGGAATTCATGGCTCTAGAAATATCCTCATACATTTCCTCCACCTCCTCATTGGGATGTTCAGACGTTGGCGCGTAAACCTGTATGACCTTCAGCGAATACCGTTTGGTGATTCTGAGTATAAGGTACGCAACCCTCGTCGATACACTCCCAATTTTTAAAACGTTGCTAACGAGAGGCTTGTGGACGATAAATCGAACACTTCCTTGCGACAGATGGTCGCCCTCCCGGTGATAAAACAAGTTGCCGGAATCGAGAATCACCGTGGCCTCCCCTCTCTTCGGACCTCGGTTAATCCTATAATATTCCGGCGCAACTTGTCTATCTCTTCTTCTAGCTCCAGGTATTTTCTCGTCAGTCCTCAGGGTGCGTGCGTTAAATGTTGCCAGGTCGAGTCGTCGTAGGTGGCAACCGAACCTCCACCAGAGATTCTTAGCAACCCCTGCCCCGCCGTTACCATGGTCGCGACCGTAACCAGGAATAGCGGGGCTGCCGGGGACTGGGTGCCGTCTATTTGTGTAATTCTTCATGGGAAGTATATTGCCATAGTTGCCACGCTCGGCGAGCGGGTTGGCAACCGCAGTTTTTTTGTTGTACAGTTGCAGGAAGATGCTGCTGCCCATCTCCTGCATGTTTCCTTCTGTCGCCTTGTACGACACCCACGGGAGGATAGGGGGTAGTGGATATTCTTAACCGCCACTACACCGCAATACTGTAAATCGTTAATTATTATCTTTACTTGATTTTACTGGGCCACAATAAACTATGCTAAACTATTATTTCAGCTACGAAAACATAGTGCATATATTAGTATTTAATAAAAAAAAAGTCTACTAATAACCGGATACAGTTGAAAACCATTTCCGGTTATTACATAATATCCTTCCGGTAAATTTTTTGTCGCCGAAATTCATTCGAATATTTATTTATATTTAAATACAAAACCTCGACAGTAAAGTTGTGACCTCCGAATTAATTATTTTTCAAATGTATTTTTTCTGTAAATAATAATACCTAAATCTATACAAATGAATAAAATTGAACTGTCTGTTTGTAATGTGAAAATAACAGATATATACTATTGTCCGTTCATCGTAACTTGACGCGTAATCCGATTGGCAGCACTGTAATTTACAGTGGTGCATGTTTCAATGTGAATAGCGTTCCCAAAATGCAGGGAAAGGCATTATGGATATGGATATGGTGCTGATGACTATACTTACGTGACTTTTTAAGTGTTATTGTGTACTCTCTGAAATAATTCATATATCAATAGGAACATTCGGGATAAATTTATTAAGAGAGGGTTAAAAAGCATCATTTTATATAATTATGACCAATAAGGTGTAAATGGATAATAACTTCTTCAATGTTACTTGAACACTCACTGTCACTATCACTTTCGTCACTGTCCATGGAGGTTAGAATGCCAACCCACAATAAAAAGCGATTACTTACTTCATTTATTATTTTATTTTTCATATTCAATTTTTATACCATCTGACCACTCTTTTTTTCCAAATCTCTTCGCTTATTGAGCTTAACGTTTCTTTATAAGGGATTCCACTTGATCATCTCTCTGACCCACTTTTTTCTCTTCGAACCGTCTCTTTATAACACTCCATATTAGCTCAATTGAATTTAAATCTGCAAGATATGGGGGCAGTCGCAAAACATTATGACCACGTGATTTTATTAATTCGTCAGCTTTATATATGGGCTCTGGTTTATTTATTTCTATTAATTCACATAAAATATTTTTTGGCAAAATTTGGTGAAAACAACAGACCCTTGTTTTAAAGCCACTCTACCATTTCTATTTTGAGGCTTGCCATATTAGGGCTTTTATTTATTTGTACTTTATCATATGGTGCACTGTCCATCACAATCACACAATTAGGTAGCAGCTATATCTGTTCGTTCCACTAACATTTTTCGTTTTGATTGACACTTTTTGTATTTATATCCGAGTCGTTTTAATATATTCCATAGTGTAGTACGCCCACCTTCAAAATTTGTTTCATCTCGCAATTCGACTTGTAATTTGTTTAACGTAGCAATTTTTTTTCGTACAGCGTAAAATGACATAATTTTTTGTTGTGTTGCACCAGCACCAGTGTTATCGATTTTGATCTTTGTATCGCTATTTATGGTTCATAAAATATAGCTTGATCTCTGCGACAGCTGTCAGTAAAAATCACGCCTATGAAGTCCTGAATTTCTTAGTAGTACAGACAGTACCTGTCAATGTCATACTTTATGGGCGTGCACTAATTAGGTCGGCATGCCCATAAAGTATGACAGTGACAGGTACTGTCTGTACTACTAAGAAATTCAGGACTTCATAGGCGTGATTTTACTGACAGCTGTCGCAGAGATCAAGCTATCTTTTATGAACTATAAACGTTTTTTTTCCAGGTGTTACTTTTGATGGACCAGGCCCACCCATATTTGAAACAGAACTGATCTCTCTTTCTTGTCTCAAAATTCGGGTTACAGTAAATTCGGATACATCTGTAGTCATTAAACAAATGCAATTTTATTTTCTTAGGTAGTTAATAACATTAAAATATTTTAGTAACGTCATTAAAATACATACGTGACGTTACTAAAATATATATACTTCTTTACATACAAATATTTTAATATCATTTAGCGAATTACAGTTAATCTAAATCTTTGTAACTGGTCACCCTAAAAACAAACCGGTGATGGCGGCAACTCGGGCACGAATATGTTGCAATGGCAAAGTCAGCTTGTTTACAGCCTTTTCTTTGTCACAAAAAGAATTTTGAAGAATAGTTTTCCTTTTAGCACTTTTAACTACTTTCGGAATTTTTAAAACTGAGATTAAATGATTAAAAAGAAAAATAGCACACAGATAGCAACCAATCAAACTAAAATTAAGATGGCGACTGAGGAAACAGTGCTACCAATCATTCACGCGTCAAGTTAAGATGAACGGACCATAAATGCATATGAAAGTGCCTATATATTAATTACAGCAAAAAACAATGTTTAAAAATGTTTGTCTATCTGTCTGTTTGTTCCGGCTAATGTCCGAAATGGCTGGGCGATGTTGACGGGAGTTTCACTGACAGGAACTTGATGTTCTGAAAATAAATTAGTTATTCAAGTCGTGGTAGCTCAGATGACTCTTTAATTATTATTAAGTAAGGTCTGCCTATGTCAAAAATTGACTTGTGTCAAGGAGTTTGAAGAGGCATTTCAAAATTAAGTTTGCATAGCAGTTCCCTAAACTGATTTAAAAAGTTTAAAGCGTGACTATGTCTTTAAAATATTTCATGTCGTGGTACCGGCGAAGCGAATTGGCGTTAATGTTTTTGCTCTATTTTTGTCTTTAGGAGTTTCCTTCTGCCATATTTTTATTGCGTAATAATCAAGTTTATCTTGCAATATTTGATTGATGCAGTATTAAGCGTGTGTCATTGCTACACTTTTGAAATAATTGTGGCAGAGCTAGTCTGCAGCTGTACATATTATGGGTATTAGCACGAATGGGTCGGCTCGACTGGTGACCACGCTCTCAGGCGGTGGTCTCCTATAAACGCCGTCGGCCGCTTACAGCGTCACGCCGTACGCCGCGTTACGATGCTTACTATAGAAATGTACTGTTGTGGTCTCTCTTACACGCTGACGTCGGCGTATGGACGTCGTAGGCGGCGTAAGACGCTTTGCGCTGCGTCTCTAGTTATTTTGAACCATTGCAGCGTGAACGTCGTGTCTAGCGTCAGTACAAAAAGGCCAAATTTAATAAAGGAAAACTTTTTCTTCAACCAATATGGGCTTAGGATGCCTTTTTGATGGCACTTTTATTACATACTCCTGCACAAGCTCTACAATATTTTTAAATTGTTCTTGATTAATACGAAAATATTCAGTAAATTTAGAATCGCTGGATTTAAGTGTTTCATTATCAATGGCTGGAAACATCCTTCCTCATTTCTCTTCATAAATAATCAGTGCCTTGTTGCCTTTATTTTTCTTCGTATACGGTCGTCTTGTGCCTCTTCTTCAAGTAACACAAGCGCCGCCAAAAGTGTTGAATTTATATCCATTTTATGTACAAATATGACACACAACCACACGTGAGCACTGTCGGCTACTTAATTGTTGCTCGATCGAAAGTCTAGACGTCGTCCGTTTGTAAGATATGTATTGACCGCTGACGCTGTGCCTGGCGTTCAGACGCCGATCGGAACGTTTACGCTGAAGTCGGACGTCGCGTATAGCATTTAATAGGAGACCGTAGCCTCACAGAATGTCTGCGTTAAATAGCGGCGTAATGTTATTTCTTATGATGTCGATGGGCCACAGTATCCATATACCATCAGGTGGACTGTATGCTCTTTTTCCACTCTTATTCTATAAAAAAGAACGTTTGTTAGGTTTAAGTGGGGCGTAGGGCGGCTGGTGGCGGAGAGCTGGGCGCGGGGCACCGCGCCGCTGGTGGTGCCCGTGTGGCACGAGGGGTTTGACCGCGTGCTGCCCAACGTGGAGCCGTACCGGCTGCGGCTGCGCAAGCGCCTCTACCTGTGCGTGGGCGAGCCTATCCCGCTGTTGCCGCTGCTGCACAGGTGCGTACTGCTGCTGCTGCCCGTGTGGCACGAGGGGTTTGACCGCGTGCTGCCCAACGTGGAGCCCTGCCGGCTGCGGCTGCGCAATCGCCTCTACCTGTGCGTGGGCGAGCCTATCCCGCTGTTGCTGCTGCTGCAAAGGTGCGTACTGCTGCTGCTGCCCGTGTGGCACGAGGGGTTTGACCGCGTGCTGCCCAACGTGGAGCCCTGCCGGCTGCGGCTGCGCAATCGCCTCTACCTGTGCGTGGGCGAGCCTATCCCGCTGTTGCTGCTGCTGCAAAGGTGCGTACTGCTGCTGCTGCCCGTGTGGCACGAGGGGTTTGACCGCGTGCTGCCCAACGTAGAGCCCTACCGGCTGCGGCTGCGCAAGCGCCTCTACCTGTGCGTGGGCGAGCCTATCCCGCTGTTGCCGCTGCTGCACAGGTGCGTACTGCTGCTGCTGCCCGTGTGGCACGAGGGGTTTGACCGCGTGCTGCCCAACGTAGAGCCCTACCGGCTGCGGCTGCGCCAGCGCCTCTACCTGTGCGTGGGCGAGCCTATCCCGCTGTTGCCGCTGCTGCACAGGTGCGTACTGCTGCTGCTGCCCGTGTGGCACGAGGGGTTTGACCGCGTGCTGCCCAACGTGGAGCCCTGCCGGCTGCGGCTGCGCAATTGCCTCTACCTGTGCGTGGGCGAACCCATCTCGCTGATGCCGCTGCTACACAGGTGTGTACCGCTGCTGTTGCTGCTGCCCTGTGGCACGAAGGAATTTTAATTATGAGGGTGGATTGAAAAGTACTCGGCCTAACCAAGAAAATAAACACATACTAAATCAGTTATATTTTTATTTTTCTACATAATCACCATTAAGTTCAATACACTTTGGCACCTGCCCTTCCAAGCATTCAGACCGTTGAAAAAAAATGATTCTTCCTTAGAGTCAAAATATGCATCTACAGCTGCTTTGACCTCGTCGTTTGTCGAAAATCTTTGACCTCCCAAGTGCTTTTTTAGGTTAGGGAACAGAAAGAAGTCTGATGGTGCCAGATCAGGTGAATACGGCGGATGCGGTAACAGTTCAAAGCCACAGTTGTGAATTTCAGCCATTGACTGTACTGACGTGTGAACACGGGCGTTATCTTGATGAAACAGGACTTTTCTTCTGAGCATTCCTCGACGTTTTTCTTTTATTTCCTCTCGTAAACGACGTAGTAAGGTGCAGTAGTAATCAGAGTTTATAGTCTGACCCCTTTCAAGATAATCAATCATAATCACACCTTTCGAGTCCCAGAATACTGAAGCCATCACCTTATTTGCTGACAAAATCGACTTAGCCTTTTTAGGGGGTGGTGAACCAGGTCTTCTCCACTGTTTTGATTGTTGTTTTGTTTCCGGTGTACAGTAATGAACCCATGTTTCGTCCATAGTAACAAAACGATTCTAAAAATCATCTGCATCAGCTTCAAATAACTCCAAACAGTCGCGTGAAATAGTCAATCGCGTCCTTTTTTGTTCAACTGAAAGCAGTCGCGGAACCCACCTCGCAGACACCTTGTGGAAACCCAACTCGTTGACAATGATGTTTTGAGTTCGTTCATAAGAGATGCCTATAATCTCGGCTATCTCTCAAATTTTTAATCTGCGGTCTCCCATTATTAAATCAAGTACTTTTTTAATATTTTCGTTAGTAGTTGACATCGAAGGCCTTCCAGAGCGGGGTTCATCTTTCACACTCTCTCTACCACGCTTAAATTCTGCTATCCATTTTTTGACGGATGAATATGACAGAGCACAATCGCCTAATGTACTGACCATGTCATCATGGATGGCTTTTGATGATAGCCCCTTCTTATGGAGGTACTTAATGACGGCACGCTGCTCGATTTGCTCCATTCACGGAAATTATGTCCGATTACTTTGTTAATAAATTTATAAAATCACAACTAATTATCGCACATGTTTCGAACTTCACACAATGAACTAGTCTGAACTGAACTAAATAATGTGGGTAGATTCGATTTTTAGAATTGAATGAATCTGTGTTAGGCCGAGTACTTTTCAATCCACCCTCGTATGTTTATTATTTCAATTATCCTCGTAATAGTCAATTTAAAGTACATTTTGAACATAGTTCTATCTTAGATCATACATGTTTTATGCTTGACCGGCGGGTTTTTTTCATTACTGTAAGCAAGTGCTTGAGTACTATCGCACTGGACGGTAAGTGGTGTTGCACTCGAAGATGGCAAAACGCTTTGACTTAGCTTGAATTCTTATATATTTGCGAACATTACACGTGAAATTAAATTAATTTTATGCCATATAATTAGTTTTATTTAATCACAAATGAAGATGAAGATATAGACATTGTAATCGGAGGAACATAGATTGTGGGTGCTGGCAAATTAATCTCTTTGTTGTTCGTATGGCGAACAATTTCACAAACCACTCGGTTTCAATGTGTGTTTCGTGTTTGAAATCAGAGAAATGCTGTTGCCAGTTTCTTTGCTCTTTTTATGGTCTCTTACGGCGACCAGGGAATTGTAGATTTCTCGTTGCTCGTTTTTCAGACAAAAAAATGTCTCACTAGATTTTTTTGCTGGTGCTTGCTAGCACAAAGGTATTTTCCAAACAATAAAAATAAGAGAGACATTTATATACTTAACTATTTATAATCTATATTGAATAAAAAAGTATATTTCTATTTCTTCCCTTACACTTTAGTCCAAATCCGTAGTAGAGGAGTGACTCGGACTAGTTGTGTAGCTGTCTTCCAGATGGGGGGGGGGGTGTTTGCAGTCCATATGATGTTGTATTGACGAGATCGGTTGGTGCTTACGTTGCAGGTTGAAGAGTGCGAACGCGTCAGAGGAGGAGACGCGGCGTGCCATCACAGAGCGCATCCAGGACGAGCTGTACCGCCTGCGGGAGTGCGCGCGCACGCTGCTCAAGCGCGCAGGGGACCCCATGGCCCCCGACACGACGCCCCCCGCGCCCCCTGCCGCCCCCCACGCGTCCACCGCGCACTGCGCCAATGGCACCGACCACCGCTACGAGAAAGACAAAGACGTCTAGAATGAGCGGGACGCCTGCTGATCCAACTGTATGTGGCACTGAGGCCGCCGGTAGACACCCCGCCGCCGCCGAGCCGCGCTCACTACGTCTTTGCTTACTCATCTTTGTCATATTGATAAATAACAACAGCGGTCCGGTTCTGGTTGCACTTTTCGATCCACCGACACTCAATTGATAGAAGCTGCTACCGTGAATGCGAACGACAGCTAACTTGTATATGTATCATTGTACAGAAGTAAATATTATTTCTATGTTTTATCGTGGGATTCGCAGAGCGTGAACTGTACGCCGCGTTCGTATTGTACTGTCATATTGACAGAGTTAAGGAATTACAAGTCGTATTGTCAGACAAAATATTATAACCAATATTTTTTATAACATACGAATAAATAATTTTAATACATAAATAACGATATATCGCATCTGCAGGTTTGTTTACATTACTCTAAGTGGATCTACAGTTTTTAACGTAACAAGAAGTGAGCAATTCAAGTTACTTACGTGATAAACAAAATATTTAAAATAATTTTTATAAGTAGGCGACGCGTTTGATAAAAGTTTACATTGCTACCGTGTGCACGTAGCGTTGGCACACAACCGCAGCTCTAACGTTACATAGATTTATGGGGATTCGGGATCGTCACATCTTAATGTTAAACGGAATTTTTAAAGAACTGCTACATTTACTATTTTAGGTATGTGACAATTATATCACTATTTAAATGTTGTTTTATACTATGTATAGGCTATGTAATAGCAAATTAATTTTTAACTTTATTGAAAATTGAATCCTTAATAAACATCATAAAAATGTTTCCAAAAAAGGTTTAAAATAACATATAACACTGTAGTAGTTACTTTTAAACTTAACCGTTACAATGTCGCATCAGCAGCCGGTAAACTTTCTCTGAATTGGCATCGTAGCTGTCGTACTGCGGCTGCTAGTCTTTAGCTAATGTTTGTGTGACAGCGGAGCGTACACAAGACAAAGATATAAAGCAAACAGTGAATGCAGGGCACTGACTGCACAACACTTCACTGTATCGTGCAGTCACAGTGTATCGATAAGGCGCCTGGCAATTCTGTGACGCTGTGTTACCGCTGCCTTTAGAGCCCATTAATGTCCACCTATCAACTTGCATTTCTTAATACTAAAGTATTTTACCAGTTTCTCATATTATCTATTTCTTTATTTGTTTCTATTTTATTTTGTTTTTCATCAAACATAACGTTTTCACTTTCGATTTAATTATGTCTATAATCCTCACAGATTATTTAAAAAAAAACTTTTCTGCTGACTGTATTCGGTTGATATCAATCGAACTTGCTTTCCGTTAGGAATGTATAAGCTTAGATCGCCGTCCGTATTCATTGTGTCTGAATATTGCACTCGGTAGTAAATAACAGCAATTATTATACATTATTTCGTTTCAAATATATCATGAATTTATCTTGTATAATTGGCTACTAGTACTTCATTTGTTGATATTTTAGACAAGTTATGCGATAAGAAAAAAGTGATTTGCAACATGTTGTGACTAGGATTAATAAAGGAATGTTCCGGTGTTAGTGAAAAAGTTGGCAGGGAATATCATAGATAAAAGTCAATCGACAAAATGGGCGATATATTGAGGATGCGCCAAGTTTAGAGTACCCTTAACCGACGAGCGTGTATACGTATATATGTGAAGCTAGAACAGCGATTATAGGATTGTACCAAATAGAAGTCCGCAGTCTCTGCCTACCCCTCTCGATGACAGGCGTAATCATTTGCTTATTTTATATATAGAAAGGAGTAAACTCAGAGCTTTCATATATTGTTGAATTATAATAAGATACACGCAAATTGTTGTCATAGGTCGATATTTCGTTTATTAAATCGATATATTAAAGTCGTTTTAAAGTCTATACAATCTGATTTCACTGTTACATGTACATATACGAAATCTCTGTGTGCATGTCTATGCGTGTACGATCAGTAATTTTGTTTTCGTTTTGCATATTTTGAGTAATAAACAAATATTGATATCGTCTCCAAGCATGTCGTGTAATTAAGTTTTAATTAAAAACGATTTTGTAGTTTTTGTAAAAAATCGAACTTACTTCAAAATTAATGGCTTAATATTTATCATTAATGATTTAGTAGTCATTAATGTTGAAGGCACACATATTTTTAACAAAAAATATCGCGGTTCTGGAATATCGTCATGTTTATTCGGTGAGGGTTTGCGGGCAAACTGAGTCGCTGTTACCGTAGCGATCACTTAAAAGTAGCTTTTATTATAATTGCATAAGGTGTGATGTCGCTTGGTCGGAGTGATCCACGTGTTCGTGTCTGTATGTTTAGGTTTGATGTTGTGACGTGAATATGTGTCGTAGTTGCATAGTGAAATGATTTCTTGTGTCAACTTACACCTAGGCTTAACCGATGTCCTGGGATCCAAAGGTGTTTCTATTCTTATAATTCTGAAACGCTGTGCGTGTACCCGTCTCGCGGCTTCGTGCATGAACATGCTACAAAGGTTGAGATCAGTCCTCCTGTAACGCCTGCGGCGGACACCCTGTCCTGGTTAAGTTGGCAGCCGATGAGCTTCTCAAAGCACCCTGTCCCCGTCGTAATTTTTATATGAGTATTTTTACACGAGTTTACCTAGTTCGTATTATTTACACCCTGTAGGTTAGACAACATAACTCAGCTGCACTCTGTTCTAACGGGTCCTTCGTGTCGTGTCAGTTGAGTCACCGTCGGGGGGGGGGGGGGGGGGATGTTCAGAGCGTATGACATCAGTTATTTTTGTACAACTGAATTGACATATCAGAGACTTACTGCTGTAAAAGACTACAGTATAAGATTAAAATTTGTTATCAACTACGACACGAATAATTTATCATTCAGTGAACACGAAACGTCTCCTCCCCCATTGCTGACGGATAAAAATCTAGACCCCTAATTAAAAATAAAACGCATCATATCATCAATCACTCCGAAGTTAACTAATGTTTATAGATTTATATGCTTTTTTTGGCGGTAATTATTTTAAAAATACGTATAATATTCCAGCAAATCCTAAAGTAGAATCAATGCAGCAAAATCATGTGAAATTTTTGTATTATTTTATTGAACTTTTCTAGTGAATTGAGTCGTTTAGTTTATTATACTATATTCTAATAATTTTTATATTCAATTTGGGTCACATGGGTAGTTGACACTATCATTCATAAATCACTACATCGTATTATAACCGAAATGTGCTGCTTCCAGTAATGTAGTAGGTCAAAATGTGATCGAATTTTCCATTTTCAGTAAAATTACATTTCTGTTATTAAGGATACAAAATTTACGGATGTATTTATACAGTTGATTGTAAATTTTAAATATTTATTATCTCTATATCTGTCTCTTTCTATTATAATTTAGTAGAGAGAGAGAGAGAGAGAGAGAGAGAGAGCGAGCGAGTGAGAGTGATTTAAGCAATTTAATTGTATCTTTGATTTTTATGAGTAAAGCCGTATATGTCTATTTGATGACAAAATACTTTGACGTAAAAATGTCAATTGATTCGAGTGTCAACTATTCCAATAATTTCGGAAATATTTTTTTATTTAAAATATGTATTATGTGATTTTGGGATGATAATGCATATGACACTATCATCCAGAACCCACACGTGGGATCAACAAAGAAAGACAGAACACTACGTACATTTCCAGTGACGCCGAAACCGTGCTCAACTTATTGTAACAACACGCACTCACACTCGCATGTGTTGCACATTGGTTGTGAGCACGTGTATGACATGGTGTTAGCTGTGAGCTTCTGCGGGCTGGTGAAGAATGAGAGAAGAAAGATGTGTGCAGTGTGCGAGACAGTGCCTGTGTTTCATTGTTGATCTGGGCCGTGTCTTCCGCAGCAGTTGGCTTGCTCTTTACATGCAGATGGCGAACACTTGTACGTATAGCACTGGACGGCACCGCGGCACGCAATAACTTGCGCTCAGTTGTCCGGAACTTTTATTCGACGGCGAGCGAGCGAAAGCACTAGTTCTTTGTTTTGTAAACAGCCAACGTTTTTTTCGACAATCTTAACACTGTTATTGTTTAATGTGAGTAAGAAAACGTTGCCATTATTTATGTGCGCACTTTGTCAACGTGATTTAAAGTTTCAGTTAAGTATGGTAAGTTTATGTCATATTTGCTTAAATACAGTATCGTGGTGTATGGACCGTGCCAGCGTGTGACCCGTTAGTTCAGAACTGCCGCTCCAGTGACACACATAGAAGTCTTTGACAAATGCCGCCGCCTTGCTACTGTTGTATTATTTATTAATTGCAAAAAGATTCATTTTTTATGATATAACTTTATTAAGTGAAATGTAAATATGTTTTTAAAACGGTATTGTAATTTTTGTAGTGAATGTATATAATGTCTTTTATGTGTAAGCCTATTGTAAATTATTTTCTATGCAAGTTCCATGAAATATATAATTTGTTGTATTGGAATATTTTTTTCTTAAATACTGTAAGAACGGGCTTGTTAATTGAACCTAGCACTAGCACAATTTATATATAGAGAGATCAAGTTGTAAATATTTTTAAAGGCTGAAGAGTTAGGGTTTGGTGAAGTTCCTGCTTAGACAGTTCTGTCCAGTTAGCTCGGGTCTTAGGGTGACGATTGATTTAGTTGAATATTTGTTCTCGAAGAGTCGGTCATCGTGCCGCCTGCCGAAGCTGGTGCGACAAAGCGACTCTGGATAACTCCATTGAATCTGTATCTGCGAGATTCGACTGAGGACAAGATTGTTAAGTTTACATTATAAATGGAGAAGTTTTATACGTGGTAAAGCCATGCTGTAGTTATATTAGATGTATAGTTGTAGCACGAATGGGTCGGCTCGACCGGGGAAGGACCACGCTCTTACAGAATACTAGCGTGAAATAGTAGCTTAATGCTGCTGTGTTTCGTATGGTGAGTGTATAGAACCGGAGACCCTTTTTACTGGAAACGAGGCATTCCATCTTAGTCCTCACGGGTGACAACGCATCTGTATTTTGATACGTAATCGGGGATAAAGCAACCACTTACCATCAGGTGGACTGTGTGCTCGTTTTTCACCCTATCCTATAAAAAAGTAAAATAAATATTTGTAATTATAATTATTAATGTCATAAAAAATGTAAATGATTTAAAAATATTCTGTACGGATGTAAAATAAACGATCTAGTCGTTGGGATAAATCAAAGAGCCGGCGTTATAATGTACTCGCATACTATCGGAAATGTGCCAGTAAACACTGCAGTCGCAATACCATATTATTAATAAATGTTCTTTTAGTACAATAGAGAGGCCGCGGATAGAATAGAACAGAATCATTTTTATTCAATAGAGATTTTGAAAGTCATTTTTTACTTTTACCACTGGTTCGGAAAAAACCCTCTGCCCTGGGAAGAACCAGCAACAAACTCAATGGGAAAATTAAAATTAGTAGCCACTGTTATACAATATTCAGCATTATTTAAAATATTTTTCGTTATATGTCGAAAAGCAAATACATAGACAGATAATGTTCAAAAAAGAAATTTAGGTATAAACAAAGATTTTGGACGAAAAATTTATGGTCCATCGGAGACCACTGGAGGCATTTTTTTATTAACTAATAATAAAATATAGTTCTTAAAGTCGAATAATTACGGCAATTTTTGGACACTTCGCCATGGGAAGTGCCGAATAATCGCTAACCGCATCGCCATAACTATTCGCGGCACCTTTCATTTAAGACCACTGTTGTCACCTGCGACACATTAGAGTAGACGAGTCAAATAATATTATACGGATACTAGCGATCTACCCCGGCTTCGCGCGTGTGAGTTCTGTATCTCGACAACAGCGCCACCTACCGAATCCAATCGTGAATGTTAAACACACACACGAACAATTTCGATAAAATCCTTATAACGTAGTTTGGTGCGTCTATCATCTATTTTGATAGTGATATTACGGAAAGGAGGAGAATGTAAACTTGTGTTGTAAACTTCATCGACTGCGACGTATCGCTTATATCGCTATAGCAGGAATAATCAAGTGATAGGAAAAAATTAAATGCACTTTTGTAGTGGGGTGCAGATCAACAAACACGCAACTTTTTGCTACATTTCCTCGGCACAAATATACGATGACTATACATATTATGTGAATTCCAATGCTTGCAGAAAGTTGCGCATTTGATGGCCCAATTTGTATTAACATTTGTGTAAACAGCGTTGAGCGTGCCTCGACTACAACAGCCTCAGACTGTTTGTTGATGTGTTGTAACGTAGTGCGTGCTTTTTGAGGATCGACGTATATTTTTATTTTGGAAATAAATCTATGGACCTTCGTAAAACTTCTTTTATTTCTAAATCCTTATAACGTTTACCAACCATTTAGTTATTGAGCTTCCGACAGATTTGTGGAACAATTATCTCTGTACTACATTTAAATACTTCATTATTCAAAATCATGCATTTACGAATAAAATTTGCATAAAATAGAAAATAACAAACATAATTTCACGAATATCATCATTTATTTTCATCATTACACTAGACCACATGATTAAGTCGCTCTTTCATACCACTCTCTGAGTATTAAACCAATATGAACACTCAAAGATACCACTAGACTACCGAGGTAGTAAATTAAAATTAACTGATAGTGAAACGTGGTAGAACCTTGCTGCATGTGTATCATGGTTGTATCGAGAGAGGCTTGGCTCTACCGGGTAGAACCACGCGAACGCGTTGTTTGAAATCGCAAGTGAGAGACGAGCAGCAGCAGACTGATCAGCCATTTCGAAAGATGTTGAACGCGTGAAACGATCAAGGTACATATTATTATATAGTTAACATAACTGTAGTTAGTTATAAATCAAGATAGTGAAGACCTGACAAAACACGCAGACTGACATGTTATCCATGGGTATACAGGTCGCTCAGGACCGTACTTTTTGGCGTTCTATTGGGGCGGCCTATGTTTACTAGCGGACTTGTGACGCGCTGTACTGTGGTGTAGTATTGTGTATTCAAAGTTAAGCCCTCGTTTAGATCCATCAGAGGCGGCTAAACCGAGTAAGTGGCGCAAGTACGAGTCTCTGAGAGATGACTGGTCTGCAGAGACAATCGGTACAAGGGGTCCAAAATCCTAAAATAACTGAATCTGTGACTTGCATTTACCGCTGGTGATAAGAAGGCTATATAGTTCTTTTCTCGTTCAAAGGCTAAGTATAGCCATTTGCGAGCAAACTGCATTGAGTAGTTTTTATAATTATGACGCAGCTCACGAATAGGTCGACGAAACCGGGAAAGAATCACGCCTTGTAAAATAGCAGCATGTTGTTGATGTATTTTGTATGGTGAGTGTAAAGAACCGGAGACCCATTTTTCTATAAACAATTCGTTCCATCTTAGTCATCAGGGGTGACAACACATTTGCATTTTGATTATTAATCGAGGATTAAAATAGATATGTATGGCCCACAGCATACAGTTACCAGCAGGTGGACTGTGTGTTCGTTTGTTAACCTTATTCTTAAAAAAATCATGTAAATTTATTTTTACTACAAAATTAAAAAATTATTCTTTGCTTCTTTACTTTTATTATTATTATTATCGTAAGAATAATACCACCTGACTATCCGACTATTTTTTTTCTCTCTTTCACTTTATAAGTGATATTTTGTATAGGTACTTAATGTATTTTAATATGTGTTATTTTCTTTTTGTGTCATAATATTTTATTTAGGTACTTATAGATTTTGTATAGAAATACCCATTTATATATTTATTATTTATCCTATATTATATATTAAGTAAGTATGTATATTTTATTAACTATATCTATTCTATTCATTTGCAATTTATTTTGTTTTATATCCTTATTATTTATTTACGAAGTGAATGATTTCACCTGCCACAATTTCTCAAATCATCCAGGGTTGACTGGCAGAGAATGCCATAAGGCATTAAGTCCGCCCTTTATATCCCTTAGTATATAAGGTGTGTAATAAAGATTAAATTAATAAATAAATTTTACGTCTCATGGCGCGTGCGTCACGAATTCGGTTAAGTAAACAGGATTATTATAGAGAATCTGATAGATGATTATAAGATACGAGGCGTATTTACGTTAATCATGTTGACTTAATGTGAATGTTATGCTCTCAGAGCATTAGTTGACTAATAGATAAGAGAAGAAAAAGGATAATTATTTTTGTTCAGAATCTGTTGTCTCCTCACAACAAATCCTACCGCCGGCGCCGGCGTTGGCAGACGTTTACTTCATCACAAATAAATATTAAATTGGGCATACTTGATTAATTGATTCATACACTTATTAAATTACATTATCGTCAAAATTTATCATTAGGTACAACCTAATGATAAATTTTGACGATAATATATAAAATCCCTTATCATATTCCTAGACACCCAATTAGGTACTAATTTGTTCAATATTCCTATCAGTAGAACCAATTTAGGCAAGTTTTCTCCGTTAAGCAGATGTATGCGAACTTACAACAGCTTAAACAATCATGACATCGTCATCTTTAGCGACCCCGAACGTGAATTCAAAACAAAATGTAAAGACTTATTGTTGCCTGCCTTGCCAGACTAATGACTCAAAATTATTATTTATTGTAATTATTACTGGATGTGGTGCTTTTACTTTGATTGATTCGTTTAATTCCCTTTTGTTTTAGAGTTTATACGTTGTTTAGGTTTTTTTTTCTCTTACATTGATGTATACACCTGTAAAGACATATCCTTTATCTAAAAATGTAGTATTTTGATTGTAACAATGTTTACTGATATTGTCGATGGTGTATCTATTTAAATAAATAAATAAACTTTCAGTCGACTGCTGAACCTCCTCCAATTAATGTTATAAAATGCGATCCAGAGCCACCTGCACGGGTCGCCACTTTTCTTACCATGCTTAGACAACAAATCTGTTGGAGATCATTGCAGCATAGTTCTGATTCTGAGGTATTCCAGTGATACTGTTAAAATAGTCGGCAAATCGAAGGTGTGTGTTATACTCCTAGCCTGTTTAGTCCAGTAGCTTGAAAACGTCTTCTACTGCAGCGGTGAAGTTTCTAACCCTGTATTACAAGTTTCTGCTGTTGGATTGATACTCTGGTGCCGTGCTCTGATAGCCATCGTAGCCCTTCTGTGCAAACACTTAGGCAGTACACTCAACTTGATACAGAGTTCGATGCTAAGTAATGTTTATGCTGTACTAAGTAATTATTATGTTTTAAATTAATACGATATTAAATATAGAGAGCAAAATAATGAAACAGGTAGGGATTCAAACCTAGGACTAGCGATTTGGTATTCAAGTAGGCTATTCACCAAGCCGCTGTCTTCAATTGTAAATAGTTCAATTGACAGCGGGTGCTGCCTGGTCTGCAGAAATAAACTCAAAATATGTATTGTATCACCGATAATAAAACAAACTGTATTTTAAACAGATTGTATTAAAAATAAATTAAATCGTACAAAAATTGGTTCACACACCGTAGACTTTTTTGCGTAAATGGAAGATAAACTCGTACCTACTTGTGACTGGTTTTTTATCATTTTAATGACTGGAACTGGAGGGAAATCCCAACTTAGGTATTGTATAATTAATTAGCGTTAAATTTATGTAATATGTACACAGGTAGCTATAGCCGTCACAAGCAACAATCTAACAAACCTATAACAATTATTTCTTCATATCGTTTAAAATGCTTTCCTATTAGATTCACTGCATCCTTAGTAACTAAATACAATGGTATTTAAAGCTTATAATATATTGCTTTGCAAATAACTACCTACTGCAGATATAGTCACAAGAAAACTGATACCAAGACGTGAACGTGATGATTTAAAAATATCGGTACGTACTCTAATGTGTCGAACTATGGCTCAGGCCTTGCAGCCCGTCTCTTATTATAACAAACAATAAGAAACGTTTAATAATGAGCAATTGTTACTTAACAAAAAATATAACATTTAACCCTTAACTTGGCAAACTTTATGATGTCATTATTTTTATATTTCTGTCATATATTTGGGTTGATAGGTGCTAAATGGACAACAAAAAAATAAATAAAAAAATCTGCCAAATTTAGTTTTGTTTTTATACCATGTATCTTATAATGCACACTACCAAGTAACCAGAAATTCATCCTTGAAAATCCATGTGCACTATATGATACATTGCTGGGTAGGTAGTAAATAAAAATATATGTATTTTTATAGAATAATTTATGTATTTACTGTTCTAAACATATAATATCTTTATCAACATATTTAAAATCACAGTCTTCAACTTATAGTAGGAACAGAACTTCAACTACTTTATTATAATTATTTTTAGACCACCACAGTCACACACTTATCACATACCTAGAGATAATTAAAAAATAAAAATTATAAAGCGATTTAATATGAAAACAATATTACATAATTCACATTACAAAAAGACACGTGAAAATAAAAAATGTAAGTGACTACAACTATTTGCTTAGTCTAAAACTTTACTTACTTTTCTTTAATTTGAAGTTATTTGCGAAAAAGCTCTGCGGCCTCGTTTTTCCAAAATTTTATCAGGAGGAAGCTTTTTGTCTCTTTGCAAACGATTTGGTCTCACTGTTCCCAAGGAGAATATCCCGTACTCATTTCTCAGGTGATAAACTAATTCTATAGAGGTAAAAAAAATCATCAAAATAAATCGCTTAACAAGCAGGCTCTTTGATTGTTTTGCTCAAAGCTATGACAACTTGAGCTTCCAATTCTATACTGTTTTCTTCTTCATTGAATTGATGAAATCGAAAAGTGTCTTCTTCCCAATAAAGCAAAAATCATACACCATTCCAGATATTCCTGCTCCAACGAATATTTTAAATCCCCATTTTCGAGGCTTATTTTTGATGTACTGTTTGCGGGTACCCGCTCTCGTACCTTTATACGGCACCATCATTTCGTCCACACTGAACCGGTCTTCCTCTTCAATATTTATGAAATTCTTCTAACACAGGTCTTATTTTTAATAACGATTCCCATCGTCACCTAAAGCTTCCACAAAATGCAAATATCGTCGTATCAGTTGAAATCTTCTCAGTGTCATGATGTCTGCTATTTTTCTGTATCTGAGAGCTTTAGACCAATAATCCGTACAAGCTAGCAAACGTACACGACACCCACGACCATATTAATAGCAATAAAATCATTTGCTTCATCCAAAGTCAAATTCATGGGCGTGCCCTTTATTTGCATAAGATATAAATTACTTTCTCGAACTATCAATTCAAATATATCTCAGAAAAATAGTGTGTCATATCCTAACGATGTTTTTGTTTCAGAAGATTCGGTGAATATTTTATCACTGATTTCAGCAGTGTACTTGAATCTTGCAATTATTCACTTAACTTCAAGATTTTTTTAACTACAATGTTTTTGACTAGGTAATCTCTTTTTCTGGATCGAGTAGCATTTGATGGTAATGGAAAGAATAATATATATGTAGAGCTATTAGCTATTGAAGAGATCGGTGGGAATGTGAAAATGAAAATGTCGCTGGGAATATTACATTGTTTGGAGAAGCAACGACACTGGACGTAAACAAATTACTCAACAAACTCGTCTCAACAAACCGTCGCATTTTCGGCCGATACTATCCCCCAGTAGCCGTCTTTACTTTGTAAGTTTCGTACAGGCCTAAAAAGTTAACAAACCATTATATACACTAGACACCATAAATACGATTTCAATAACGTTTCGTACTTGGTAATTTATCTGAAAATGCTCACAGTAAAATGTACTCTCTATTGCTGTAAGTTTGGCAATGTGTCCTATAGTACACACTTCAAAAGTCAGGTCATAGTACAGGATCTTGGCGATGTGCATTTGTAGATACATGAACATTGACAGTAATATTTTAGATAGAAAATATTACTTTTCGATCAAAATGTTTTGCATTACCAACACAATATACATTTAATTACATAATTATCACATATATCTGTCGTAACAACAATATTTTGATAGGATTTTAATCGATTCTTACCATATAACTCGAAGACGCACGCGCATGCTTCACCATTTTGCGATCTACTTAATTCAAATGTAGCCAGACATAATAAATAATATTTTTACTGTCGAATAGAAGGATTTCATAAAATAAATAAAATATAATTTTAGCCTAACTCTTCTAAAATATTTCAAAATTATTTTTTTTAGAATATGTGCATTATTAGATACGTTACCAAGTTAAGGGTTAATAAAACAAAAGTGAAACTTCAACAAAAACAATATATTTAAATAACGAGTCGTGTCACAGTGTTGTTAAATCTTTAAATCTACAATGCAAAATACCTTATAGCCTTGTACACATATTATAAACATGCATAGGATCACATGGTCCACTCAATCACAAAACTTGCTACACTCCATAACTTGAACAAAACAAACGCGTGCACCGTTTAAAGGTCGGCTGCATACGTAACAAAAAAGTACTCTGTGAAACGTAACGTGTTTATTCCGGACGGAGCGGGACATGAATTTTGGGAAATATCGTTTCATAGATAATGTAAGTCCTACGAGCACTTATTAAGTGCTCGTAGTGTAAGTCATAATGCATACGTTACGGATGCACGGACGGGACGGGGACGTGACATGAACGGGACGGAAAAAATATCGTCAACGTCGATGTTTACCCCGTCCCGCCCGGCGCGATCCACGTCCTGTCCGTGGTTCCTCTGCGTATGCACAGTCTCTAAATTGTTCTAATAGTCACGTTCGAAAAGATCAAACTCGTAGACATGGGTCCTTCCATTCACTTTGTCCTCGTGTTGAACCGTCGGTGACGTCACTAAGAACTGCTTCCTTTTCATATGCATTTTTTGTGCACCCGTGAGCGCACTCAGCAGGGATTCACTGACGCCAGCTTCTATTTGATGAATCCTATCTGGTGGTATATTTGTGTGAAAATTTGTTAAAATATCACCAGAGTTTTTTGAGACGCGTCTAAACGGCAGACTGTGCGCCGCATTGCACAGCGCCAGCACCAGTATCGCGGCGTGCATCTTCAACGCCGTAGTTAGAGACTGGTCTCCATTCAATGTGTATCATTCTTATATACGGGTTGATTGTACTGCGGAAGTACAGTGCGCGGCAGATAAAGGTTTGCAGTTGGTTTCCTCGTTATGTTGCTATTTAATGTGCGTATAAATAATTCGAAGAACTCCGATTAGATAGAATAAAATACTTCTAAAATAGAAAATTTCCAAAGTGCGACATAATATTTACTGTAATGTACGTCTGCTTAGAAGGCAGATAAAAGCGTTATCTTTGATTACGTAGTAGGCAACATTTGCACCATCTTGAATTATATTCGCATCTCAAAGCCTAATTAGAGATTTTACTGTAGCAATTTTTATCATATTTTTTTTACGATTTCGTAATCAAGTTTGTGGGGTAAAATAGAATAAATATGTTTTATTCAATATAGATAATTAGGTAACACTTATTGAAAGTATTTTTTTATTTACCGCTTGTTCAGAAAATACCTTTGATCTAAGAAGAACCAGCAACAAACCAAGCGGGATTACATTTTTTTAAATATTATATCACTTTACAATAATTTTGTACAATTTTTTATACGAATTTTAATAGAACCAGCACGGTGGCGATCATCTCATTCCCAGGAATTATTTTCATTATGTATTCCTTGATATTATAATAACTCTTTTTTACAATTTTTCTATAGTAAAACTTTGACAATTTTGAAAACTAGAAAATATGATAATAATAAAATATATAGGAGCTCGCAAGCGGCCAATGAAGTTAAGTAGACAACCAAAAATCCTTTCATTTTTATTTGAAGATTTAATTACATGATGTGCAACATGATCTTCCTAATGACAAATAAAAACAGAACAATGCTTTGTCCTTTATACCGAATTTCATTTGCGCAGGACAGGACAATAGTGTTCGAAACATCCTGTATTGCCTCACTGTCATAGAGCGTTGAGACGGCAGTTCAACACGACCTGAGAGGTATCAGGCGCAGGACCGACGGCTTTACGTGCTATCTATCTCGTCGTATGAAACTCAAAGCATACCAGCTTAAAATAGCAGCTTCATGCTGCTGTGTTTCGTATATTCGTATACGATGAGTGTAGAGAACCGGAGACCCTTCTTACTGTAAACAGGCATCATTCATTGTTCTCAGGGGGACAACGCATCTGCATGTTGATTTTTAATCGAGGATAGATGTAAATGTCTATGGGCTACAACATCCCTTACCATCAGATGGACTGTGTGCTCGTTTGTGCTCGTTTGTCATCCTTATTTTATAAAAAGAAAAATAGGATGCCCTTGTTGGTTTATTGCTGCTGACTGTAGCTTACATTGAAAAGTATGCAGCGGGAAAACCCACGTGCGCTGCCCTGTGAGCGTACGTTGCCATTGAAGTATAAGCGTACTAGAACAGACACCGCGAACAAAATCTCTGCGGCAGTGCGGGGTGCGTGCTCGCAGGCACAGAGTACCTTTTTATTGCACATGCTAAAGTAAGTTAGAGCCTGTGGGCTCTACACGTATTTCTAAGTACGATGCACGGCAAATGTAACTAGTATTATTTAACTCAAAAATAATACAGTCATCCTCTAAATAATAAGTAGTATTAAAAGTGTCTGCATTTGTTTTATCTAAATCTTTACTCTTTAGGATCCCAGCCGGGACCAATGAAATTACTTTTGTTTTGTTTTTTACAATTTTAAGTACTGCTTTAGAACGTGCTCGGCGGTGAGGAAAATATCGTGAGGAATCCTGAATGTCTGCGAAAGTATGGGTGCTGTAAAATCTTCGATCAACAAAAAATACTCGAAACGTCAGGAATATAAGTTAAGTCGGAATAAAATCTGTAAAACTAGTTTCATTCAATGTGCAGTGTTCTCGTAAACATAAGAAATCGTTTTTTTTTTTGTATAGATACAAACTCTGGTTGATTTAATTATAAAAACATCTACCTGCCCATGCATATTAACGCATAGCGAACTTCGGTCTCAGGTTTCTCGACATAGGTTTTCCTAGTGAGGAAACCGTAAGATTATTAAATAAAAGATTATTACCTATGGTTTATTTCTTTTAAGTTGATAAAAAATTTTAATTTCCTTTATTATAGACATTTATTAGCCTAGCGACTTACCCCGTCTTCGTGTGGATAAGATCTATTAATGGCGTTACAAAGACTGTTATAATATTAGACTATGTTTCATAAATTTTTTTAATCTTTCAAGTTTTCGGACAAAATAATTATCGCCTAGATCCCTTTTTATGTACTCACTTAGAATAAGGGTGACAAACGAGCACACAGTCCACCTGCTGGTAAGTGGATGCTGTGACCCATAGACATCTACATTTATCCTAGATCAAGAATCAAAATGCAGATGCCTTGTCACACTCACCATACGAAACACAGCAGCAATAAGCTACTATTTTACGCTGGTACATGGTTCCACCCCGGTTGAGCCGACCCATTAGTACTATGACCATAATATGGCTGCAGCGTGCTACCACGTAGAATGCCCTTCTGGCATTGCGCTCTGTCTGTTCGAAAAGTTTCATCACAATCAGTTAAGCCATTCTGAAGACTATCCCGGACAGATAAACACACAGGCAAAAACGGTCTGTAATATAGAAATAAAACTATTTCTATATTATAGACAACACATCAATTTTATTTATTGGAGCGGAACTCCCATGGCGCAAGAAAACGATTCTTTTAAATCTATCTCCTCCGTAACCCGTAGGCCAATTTACATAATTTTTTCAGCAATATTTGTAGCTCAACGCAAACAAGGTTTGTAAACAATAAAAATCTGAATTTGAATTTTTTTCTTTTACTATTTATTATCCAATAAATTAGCAAATTGATTAGATCAGCTGATTGATTTGAATCGTTTAGATGAGCTGATTAATTTACATCTGCGCAGTGTCACACCATTTGATTGAATCTATTGCTGAAATAAAAATAGTTATGACTTTAGACTTTTACTCCGCTTCGTTTATAATGCTAGCAAAAGGTTTTACCTTTGCTACTGCATTAACCATAGTATTGATATAAAAATAGAAGCGATAACCTAATTCGCTTTTTCCCTTGTATTCCTTAATATCATAATAACACTTGACGTTTTGTTATGTTATACCTAAACAACGAAGATTTTATACTTTTAAAATAAATATAAAACATATAAATTTCAAGCCTTAAACGGAGACAGTAAAAAAGCTATTTCCTCGTACAAAGTGAATTTTGGATTTTTTAGTTTAGTTAACTATTTCCTGTTATTTGTTTAGTATATATATCCTGTTTTGCATTTTTATAAAGTCATTTGCATCTTTTTTAAGTGCTGTCAAATAATTAAATAAATTAGGATAGTTATAAAGACAGTATGCGTGCTGGTTAATACTTAGTGTAAGGTACAGTTTGTATTTTGTGGATACTTTGTAGTTTTGTACTGTACGTATCTTATACGCAAGAAGCAGACACGCGCTCGCACGCGACACGCGTTTGTTTAAATTTTACAATAGTTATGTACGGCACCGGGTAAATCCGTCGTAAACATGTAACCTAGTTTCACAGCCTTTTGACGTATATTGAAAAACAACGGCGCAAAGTATGAAGACGTGCGTCCGCTCGCTTAATATCACGAAGTATAGAAAGTTATCATTTCTTCCATCCATTAGATGCCTTTGCCTAATAGGGTGGATCTTTCCATAACTGCCACGTCTGGCAAGCAGGTCGGCAAGCGCAGTTGTTTGTTATTTTTATTTGTTTTCAGGAAGACGCTGCCGCCCGACTCCTGTTTCAGTTTCCCTCTGTCGCTTCTTACGTCGACCGCGGGTTGATATGGGGTGGTGGATTGCTTAGGGCAATTTATAATTACAAGTGTATCATTCTTTCTTTCTAGATCCTCATCATCATCATTACAGCCCTTCATAAGTCCACTGCTGAATATAGGGCTCTCCTAAGGAACGCCACAAAGCACGGTCCCGAGCCACCTGCATCCATCGACTTTCTGCATGTCTTACCAGGTCGTCACTCCATATAATGGCGGGCCGCCCACAAGTGTACACTTACAACAAAATGTTGAAATATTAGTAGTATACTTCTGGGGTATAGCGATACTTATATATAAAGAAACAATGAGCTGAGATTTGAATCTAGTATCGACAAATAAGCATATAGGTTTGCTAAGCTTGTGGTTTTGTAGTTGTAACATAAAGCGTGCACACGTGGTAGTAAAGGCAGCGCAACGGAGTCTCTATGGAGCCCTGTCCTTCTTAAATACTATTGGTCTGGTGTGATGATTTGTCTAAAACCTAGTTTTTACCAGACTGTCCCAGAAGGAGGATAGGGTATTTCGAGTGTGCGTGTATGTTTGTGTATTTCTTTGGCACGCTCTGCAGCCTGAATGTCTTGATTAAAGCTTTTCTAATTTCAGTAAACTATTTTACGCAGTTGGTTTTACTGTTTTACCGTTTGTGCTTCGACCGTACATTTGTTTTGTTTTGTAATATATTATTACTTGATAGCTTAGCCAACTGTGAATCGATTTAGATGACTCTTTTTTTATAAGAAGTTACCGCAAGGGTCCCGTTTAAATGGAAAGAAAATCCAGTCTTTTACGACATTCTAGTTGTTACCTATAGCTTATGAGATTCAACCAAATGTTAGCTGGCAGAGAATGACTTTTCAGCATTATGTTTGCCTCTGTATTAATTATTTTGAGTGCAATAAATAATTTTCTATTGATCTTTGTATGTCCACTCAAAAGGATAAAAAATTAAACTATGGTAATAATAATTATAAAACCGATTAAAAATAACTATAACGAATAATATATATTTTTCACAGCAGCTTCTGCAGTCGGGTCTTTATTTCTTTTATATCCGTTGTAGTATTTTTTGATTATATTAGATTATATAGATATTTTTTGATTTGATTATTTCTTTTATATCCGTTTTAGTATTGACTTCCGAAACTATAGTTAGATATGTAGAAATTATTTTATTCATTTTTTAACTGATTGTATCAGAAGGAGGGTATTGTTCATCGTGAGTATGTATATATGTATGTATAGTTTGTATAATGTATATATGTTGTATGTATATCTACTTCTTTGACACGCTGAAACGGCTTGAAGGATTTTGACATATACGTCTTAACTATGGAATTATCAAAGGCTATATACACAAACTAACTAGGCTATATAATATTTATATATTGTATCTCCGAATATAAAATGGGTGGGGAAGTTTTTTTACGCTGTCGATTTTTTGTAAATTACAGTTTTAAGCGTTTTGCTTGTTACTTCTTTGCAGTCATCTTTTGCTCTTTATTGAAAGGTGAATTTTAAAAGGGACGAAACGAGCTTATCACTAGCTGACACCGAGTTTACGAGTCAGGTGCCAGGTGTGATGCGATTAGATGGGAATTCCACGGTAACCGTGCTGTGCGTCAGATCTTGAGCAATTCTTGCGCTCGTCGTAATGACCTCCGTAATGACTAATTCTTGTAATCTTCCTTATTTTTGTTTCCATTGAAAGTCTGATTTTACTACGTGGTAGAGCCACATTGCAGCTACGAGTATATTATGGTTGTGGCACGAAAAGCTCAACCAAGGATACCTAGACGTAGAACACACAGAGTACTGGAGTGAAATAGCGGCTTAAAATACTGCAGTGTCTCGCATGGTGAATGTAGAGAACTGGATATACATTTTTGGTAACTACTAACAAAGCGTACAACTACCATCTTAGTCCTCACCTTACATCAACCATCTTCGTTTCGGCGTACCCAAGGCACACGCACAAGCACACGCACCAGCACACGCACAAGCACACGCACAAGCACACGCACTAGCATACGCACAAGCACACGCACAAGCACACGCACATGCACACGCACAAGCACACGCACAAGCACACGCACCAGCACACGCACCAGCACACGCACCAGCACACGCACCAGCACACGCACCAGCACACGCACCAGCACACGCACATCCACACGCCCTCGAAAACAAAAACGTATTCGCGCACGCACACACACACTTATACTTGTTAAAAGAGGGAAGTTGTGCTCTAAACTATGGAGGTAACTATGGCATAAGTGTATAAAAAGATATATAAGAATTGTAAGGTGTAGGCATCGATATAAATGATCTTGTTGATTTAGTGCGAACAAAAATTTTTCACAGTTTAAGCATAGAATATATCAGCGCCATCGCTTAAACAATCATGAACAATCGCAGTACAATCGCGGAACCAGTGTTTCCTCTTATAATTTTGGTTTTATCCTAGAACCTGTAGAAATACTCCCTAAATTATCCAAAAACAATCTAAATAACCTTATTTACACCTAATTTTGAATATTTTAAAGAGCAAATCATGGAAATTTTTAAATATCATTTCACGATATTTTTTATAGTAACTTTAATACAAAAAAATTAAAACTTGTGTTTCGTGATAAAGAAGACGTTCTCCTTTTTAAATTATAATAACATTTAGTGTCATAGGAGTAATGAATGTAAGTGTAACTATGTAAAATATTATACCATTATTCCGATATACAGAATGAAAACATTTTCAGTCTACACTTTTCTAGCTTTTTTTACCCCTTCGATAAATCTTAAAAATTTACATTGGATGGGTATAGAAAACAGGGTTACATGAAGTTCGATTTCGCGCCAAATTATCCAAAACCCCGTCAACTTGAAGAAACCCCTACAGCCGTACCTATATTAGTAGAATTGCCATAAATAAAATGATGCAAAATATCTAAAAGTGGAAACTGTACGGACGCACGGCACGCTTATGAGCTCGCGTTGGTGTTCCATAAACATTTTAGCACCAATGAGTCGGTGCCATTTTATTTGTTCAATGACCCGGTTCTTACGCAGTAGTAGGTAATAAGGCTATGGGTGTAGGTATGTAAAAAGTATACATAAAAATCATGTAAATATCCATCATGGGTTGTGTTCATTCATAAATGAATAATGTCGAATCTCAAGTAATAAAATATCGTCACATTCATAAAAGAAACATAACATACATAAACACTCACGCCTGTCACCCAGAGGGGTAGGCAGAGACTACGGACTTCCATTTGGCACGATCCTGACATACCTCTTTCGCCTCATTTACATCCATATATCTACGCGTACATGCTCGTCGGTTAAGGGTACTTCTAACGTGGCCCATTTTCAAAATATCGCCAATTTGGTCGATAAACTTTTTCCTAGGGCGTCCCTTCCCGACTCGGCCGTTTACATCTGCCATATAAATTTGCTTTGTCACTCTTTCCTCATTCAATCTTTGCAGATGACCAAACCACCGAAGCATTCCTTTCTTAATCCTTTTATCTCTTATCACGCAATTTCTCACCCTGTCATTCTGATTCAACCCTAGCATATTCCTTAAAGACCGCATTTCTACAGCATTTATTCTACTTTCGTGCTTCTTCTGCCACACCCAGCTTTCACTACCATACATTAAAGTAGGGACTAACACAGCATTATGAATTACCATACGTGCCTGCTTTGACACATTCTGGTTCTTCATAATAGAGTGTAGTGTCCCATTCACTCTATTCCCTGCAAAAGTAAATAATTAAATTTATAATCAGTCTTTGATATCAATATAAAAATAATTCTAATGCGAAATGGGCTAAGTTTTATTAGTGTAAATGTAATCTACAAAATTTCTATTTGGAGATTTAGGTTTATTTTTGAGATTTCCAATAATCATCTGGGTGATAACATAAACATTGATAATAATAATGCATATTTCGTAAATAATCTGGAAAGCCAATGCATAAAATACGCCATCTAGTTGTACTTACCGCAGGCCGCGTTGTACTTCCTATACGCCAACAAGCGTACCTACACGGTACACTTTTTCCAAAACTGAAATGTGAGTGGCGCATTTGTCCCTGGTATATAGTGTATTATCTATGTTCTATGACTTGAGTCGTAGACATTTTGAGATCGACAGATCGACATAAAACCTTTTTCCTCACTGACGGATGCGGATGGAGCATCGCAGAATTAGTTTGAGTATTTTACGATTGGTGAGATGATTATGGCGTCACCAATCGGAAGTCATAACTGATGTCTCACATCTTTGAGCTGAACATAGCCATTTTGTTTCATAGCGACTGACCTTCCCCACACACAAGGTGAAGGACCACGTCACAAAGTACTTTTTATATGGACCACGTCTTGTTAACGTTTTCAATTCCCCTGATATTGCAGTTGTTCGTGGAACGGCGGTAGTAAGATATCATGAGGTGAGCTGCACGCTGGTTTGTTGTCTCTTATATAAAAAAGTAAGCCATTACTGGCAACACGCACGTTCAGAAGTCCTAAAGTATATGTTTACAAAAAAGTGGGACTTATATAAATGTTAATACCGATTTAAAGGTTTATGAAGCTTTATTATAGTTTTTTTTTTGTCTGTTTTGTTTTCCATATGCTTTACTTAATAAGAAGAGTTGTGACCCGGAGAGACTAGCGTGACCATACGTGATGTACAGCACTCGAAACGTCGGAAACTAAAAATTGAGTTTATTAAACGTCTAAATTCAAAGCTTTATTCAATAACTAATTACTTTATTTTTTACGTGCTAGAGCTACACTACAAAAGCCGCAGTACGGACGAGCCGACTCGATCGGACTCACAGTATGACATAGAGTAGCATTAAGCTGCTATTTCACGCTAGTATTCTGTGAGAGCGTGGTCCTTCTCGGTAGAGTTGAGCCGACCAATTCGGGCTTTACCATAATAAAGTTGCAGCGTGGCTCTACCACGTTAACTGGTTGTATTTAATGAATATCACTTATTTTATAAAACTTTTAATTTTTGTAAACATTTTGAGAGGCCAAAGCTGATAATATTAATTTCCTTAGGGTTTTGTTTTTAAATCGTAGGTTGCTCTTATGAGCCTATCATCGATTATAGCACAAAAGTATTAAACTGCTAACAGTTATTATCTTTATGTTTACGTGTACACTTGTGGTGTTATATCTTTGGTGCCGCTGAATTTCCATATTCGGATGTTAACCTCGTGATTGGAATTGGGCTAGAGAGACCAACGCACGTTACGTTTTTTAATCCACAGTCGGAGTCGGACGGAAGCCTCTTCTATAAACTATGTACCTATTTCTTATATGAATTATATAATTAATTGTAGAACATAATGTGTACATGATAGTGAATTGTTATTTTTAATGTCCCGCTGGGTTTTTTTTATCTGGTTTTTCTCAGAACGGCGGTATTTTCGAACCAGTTCTAAATTAAACTTAAAAATGATTTTCAGTTAGTATTATTTGTAATTTATATCTAAAGTACAATTGTATCACTACTGGAATAGAAAACCCTTTTTTGTGTTACCACACAGGAAAGTCGGTTCATGAGCATAAATCTGATAGATTTATTTTATAGAATGAGGGTGGCAAATTAACATGCAGCAACAGGTGGTAAGTGGCACCCACGTCCTTTTTCCTCCTTTAAAAATCAAAATACTGATGAGTTATCACCCCATTATCAACATAGTATGCCTCTTTACCAGTCAAAGGAACTCCTATTCTCCACACTCGCCGTAGGAAATGTATAAGGATTAAGTTGCTATTTTATACTAGTATTCTGTGAGAGCGTGGTCCATCCCTAATCGCGCCGGTCCCGTCGTGCTGCGAATGATACAGTTGCAGCACGATCTTGCGTTACAAACGAACTTGCAACCCACCTGGTGGTACCACCAGTGGCTACTGCACTCCGTGGACAGCTGCAGTCAACTGCACAGGCACAGATGTCCCTGTTGAGGACTGAAATGGCATGTAATTATACTGGCTCTTCGTACCCTTCAGATCAGGACGCAGCAGTGCATGCGGAACTGCCACTTTGCTACCAGAAATAGGTAAGAGGGTGGTTAAGTACTTTTAATGTTCGTCTCAGTGGCACCTGACGCCCCGTCCCGGCTCATTTGTATGTGGTAGAGCCACGTTGCAGCTATATTATGGTTGTAGCACGAATGAGTTGACACGACCAGGGAAAGATCAAGCTTTCACAGAATACCAGCGTAAAAAAGCATCTTATTGCTGTGTTTCTTATGGTAATCACATGGTTTTTCGTACGGTGAGTGCCGCTGCATTGAAAACCAGAGACCCCTTTTACTGTAAATGAGGCATACTATCTTGGTTCTCAGGGGTGACAACGCATCTGCATTTAAATTCTTAATCAAGGATGGATATACTCGTAGATGTTTATTGGCCACAATAACCACTCCTTTTTCATCTTAATTCCTTGAAAAAACTCAATAAACCGTTTGCTAGTGATTAGAGATTGATTGATATTTTGGTATCTTAAAAACGTATCAATTATTTACGGTAAATATTATTCCGTCATAAATAAACTTATATTATATTATTCTGTAATAAATAAACTTATATAATATTATTCTGTATAAATCAGTCTAAGATAAAAATATGCTCAACTGATCATGTTAAATTTTGCTTCCATTTTATTTTTAATTATCTTGACTTAACAAAAACATACTTATCAAGATATATTTATAGTATAATAAGATAATGGATATTGTTGTGTTATATATATCTATGTCTTATATTCCTATAGCTCTAGATTATTGATAATTTTGGCTTGGTTATTATTCTTCTTTGCTTATAAGCATCCATATCATTACAATCTATAAGAGTCCACTGCTGAACATAGCCCCCCCCCCACGGAATTGCCTCATAAGATATGCATGAGGGTTGGTACACGCAGTCTTCTATCGTTCTAAGTTTTCATCAGGAAGACGCTGCTGTCCATTTCTGGTTTCAGTTCCCCCTGGCAGCTGCTGCGACACCCACGGGACCGTATGGGGCAGTGGATGTTCTTACAGCGCCACTAAAATTATGCTTATAAGAATAATAATGCAATTTTACATTTTTCACAATAAATTAATAGCATTTGTATTGAGATAAACTTTGGTGATAAGGGAATTCACAAATGTACACAATGTGTGGAATTTTTGCTGGAGTAATTTCCAAGGTACTTCCCTAGTCAACCTAATAATTATAATTCATAACAAACAAGTAATAAGCAATTTAAGCTTTGAACGCCAGCGAATAAAATTTTCTTAAATATTTTCTAGTAAAGTCCTGCAGACCGAACTTCAGTCACGGCGGCCAGTCTCAACGGAAGACGACCCAGAACGAGATTATGTGCTCGAGTGTAAGCACAGGTGCACTCTTTGTGCCCTCCGCAAGCACAGCTGCACTCTCTGTACCCTCACTGTCATAGACCGATGGAACAATGGAACGAACGATAAGTGCTTGGAAGATAAGACGGCGGACGGTAAGAGTGTGGTTTTTCGACTGCGCTTTGACGAAGTACCAGCGTAAAAATAGCAGCTCAATGCTGCTGTGTTTCGTATGGTGAGTGTAGAGAACCAGATACCCTTTTAATGCAAATGAGGCATTCCATATTATTTATTTATTTTTAATCGAGGACTGATGTACTCGTAGAAGTCTGTGGGCCACAGCATTTGGGTACTAACCATCAGGTGGACTGTGTGTTCGTTTGCCAACCTCATTAAAAAAACAACGGGTTGCACTCCGGGAGTGCCGGCAAAAGTGAAAACTTGAATTGAAATTGAACGTCGTGCATTTTTGATATTTTGGAATGATTAGGGAATAATTTTGCACGAATTGCTTACGAACATTCGCGCAAGCGCTCTGCGCCACCTGGTGCCGCCTAAACGAAACAGCAGGCGCAGGCATACATTTTCGCCGCGCCGTAGAAAGAGAGGGGGAAACTTCCTCTCCTACGCCGCGCCAGATGTCTCTCTCTCTCTCTCCATCCGTCTTACGAATTTTCGGTCAGGGTCAAGTGTCCTGATGCGAATTTAACATTTTTTACCCATTACAAAAAGTGTACAACGCCGCTAAAGAAGTTTCACTTCAAAAATAAGACACAAGCTGTGAAGGTATAAAAAAAGGCACAAGCTGTGAATACTGTTCTAAAACCCTCATAGAAATGATAAGAGGCTTGTACCCAGCAGTGGGACTTATAATGAGCAGTAAGTTTCCTTATGAAAATTGTGGGAAATGTAATAGTGTAACATCTTAACTTTAACATTATTTTTTTATGGCTAATGCTTTACAGACTAACCGGTGTCAAAGTGTTAGACATCGACAGCGAATTAAATAAATTGCATGTTTATATTGTCAAAGATATTATGAAAAATAGAATTTATGAAATAATTACGTAGCAATTATCAAATCGCGAATCTCTCCCAAATTGAAATACAGTTAGCTAGAATTGTTTACTTTGCTCGAGCGACTTCAGATTCAGACCGTCGTAGAATAGTAATATAGGTACTGTCATAGTCACAGTTTGCAGTCTATATAAAGTACTTTGTAGTCATAGTGTCGTCCACAGAACACTGTTACTCTCTACTGAGAGGTGCCGCCAGTTACCGTCTAGAAGTTCGTCTCTCAACGAAAATATCTTTTGGTATTCTATTTGACCAAATATTGTAATTATCATAACTAATTAATATAAAATTTACTTACAAAAAATACAATATAATTAAAGTACAAAAACAGTTATAACTTATAATATAATGAAATAATTTAAAAAATGTATTGTTGCTAATGGTTGAATTAAGCGAATTAGCGAACGTACTTGTTTTTTTTTAAATTTATTCCGTCTCAGTAACTGTATTCACATATAATAATAAATTTAATTTTGATTAGAAAATGATGCTGAAAGTTTTCCTATTGCTGACTGCTCTGGCGCTGGTCTGCTGCCAGCTCGAGCAGAGTATCCTCACGCAGTTCTACTACCCGCGGATAGCGTACCACAACCAGAGGAGCCACAGTCAACCATCACGCACCGTCACTGCACAACTTAATGCCAACGAAGATGCAGAGTCCCTCAAGGTGCTGTCAGCGGTAACGCGTTCCAGACGTAGCGTAGCTTAGCCAGATTCAATCGAATACTTTGGATTCAAATACTGTCATGCGGTGACGGAATTAAAATATATAATGATAGATGAAATATGTGGTATTGGTTTGTATTGTTCTGTTTACATTTTGCGTTATCGATCGATTTGTGAGATGTTTTGGCCGTTGATATTTTGAAAATATAAAACTTTGTCAAATGATAAAAACTTTTCATGTTCATTTTAGTACCGCATTACAGAATACATATTCCATTACACACATAACAATATTGGCCGTATGCTTATCGTATCATTTCGTGGTATCGTTAGAGAAACCCGAGGAAAACTGAGACCTAAAAAAACTGCATAATTAAATTGATAGGTTATATGGCTTAGTATAAGACAGTGTTCTAACTGGTGAAGACTGTCTTTAAACTATGGCAGAGCGAAGAAAGTATATTCAGCAAGGAAACGCAGCCAGCGTTCTTAGCACTAGGTAACTCTATCGCGTGGAGTAGGAATGTATGGTAATGTAATTGAATTCTTTTTAAACTGTATAAAATACAAAAGAAAATATTTAAAAATATATTTTACTAGTTGGCAACTTAACTCTTTAACATTTATTTATCTATCGAAAAAGAAATTAAAATTTTGTTTCCCAAACGCTATATAGGAATCTATACGACTCCTTTAATAATTGGTCAGGGTTCGAATTCCGTCCGTGCCAAAATCAATTATTGGGTTTTCTGTGAAGATATTTTCAGTAGCAGCTCGGAGTCGGGGTGTTAGTGGTGTTTTGCCACAGTGCCGCGAAAAGCACGTAAAGCCGCTCACCAGATGGTAAGTGTGGTCCATAGACATCTACACCTATCCTCGATTAATAATCAAAATGCAGATGCGTTGTCACTCCTGTGAGCTAAGATGGAACTCTTTGTTTCCAATAAGTTCTCCGGTTCTCTACACTTACCGTAGCGAACACACCAGCAATAAGCTGATACGTTGCGCAGTCGACCATTCGTGCTGCAACCATAATACAGCTACAGTATCACTCTACCACGTATGTATAAGCTTACTACATAGCTTATAAAAGTGTTGTAATGACGTAGTAGGTTAAGCAGTCGTCCTAAATTTCACAGTAAGCGGGTAACAAGAGTCCAATCCGCGTGGGCATACATGTAATTATGAATTACAAGTAAGTAGGATGTTTATAATAGTATCATGAGTGCAGCGTCGCGCTGGGGACGTGCTGAGAGGAACCAACTTATTTCAGCCAGCTTGGTTAACTGGCTTCCTCCGAGGTGCGTAGGCTTTAAGTTTACTAAACACGTTATATCAGGCATGGGTTGGTCAGGTGTAGTTAGTGGACTTGAGGTTGCGCGCGCACTTGAGGCACATGAGTAAAGAAACCGTCTTTACTCATGTGCTTAAGCCACTTTACTGTACACGGAATATAAAAAAAAAAACTTAAACAACACGAATCGATTATGAGCTGTGATGATGCTGATAATAATTTTAATTTATCCTAACGATCCTGATCAGGATACTATAATAAAGATGCAGCTGTATTATGCCTGCACTATGTTTGGGTCTAACCGTACGGTGGCGGTGTGAAAGAATCCGTCTCACTGGCTACTGGAAAAGCTAGAAAATCCTATGGCTTCCGCTTCCGGTAAATGGCAGTTTAACCATCTCGTTGGCACCAGACGTAAACACACACGGACGCCGGTCCGCCCGAGCTGCATTTTATCAAATATACATTACAAGAGTACTTATTGAAAGTCATTAAAGCTTTACCACTGGTTGGAAAAACCTCTGTTCTGGGAAGAACCAACAAGAAAAAAGGGACTTTTTTAAAACGTTAATTTACAATAGGTAGCGCGTATATGGTAGCGATCACGAGCGCGAGGAGAGATGTCTGGTATTGTAATCGTCAATCCACCTATCACCTGTCAAGCGTGACAATTAAGGCAACTCCCCCCTCCCCCTCAAGTCTCATGTCCAGCATCTTTATATACTACTGTAGTCTTTGTGTCCAGCTGTGGGCTTTTCGTGGACGTGAGTCATATCTGTTTTAATTGCGCAAATTTTTCTACCACCAGGGCGGCGCCACTTAAAGTAAACTTTTAGGAATTAGTTGAAATATATCAATTTCGTACTAGTTTTTCAGAAAAGTGTAAGTAGAGATTAATTTCTGAAATCTATATATATATCTATCTATATATATATATATATATATATATATATATATATATATATATATATATATATATATATATATATATATATATATATATGTATTTCAGAAATTAATCTCTACTTCTATATATATATATAATTCTAATAATTCTAATATCTATATATATATATATAATTTCTGAAATATATATATATATATATATATATATATATATATATATATATATATATATATATATATAATCGGGATCTCGGAAACGGCTCCAACGATTTTCATAAAATTTAGTGTCCAGGGAGTTTCGGGGATAAAAAATCGATCTAGCTAGGATTTATTTTTAGAAAATGTCTTTTTGTCCGTGGTTTTAGGCAATGAAAAACTGCTACAATATCGTTAGAATAAGAAGGTAAATTTTGACGGATTGTTAGTGATTATAAGTAGCTTAATTGGTATAATGGTCGCCCACAGTATCTTAAAACCCCGGATCGAGCCCAGACCGACCCACCGACTTTTTTTAATTTTTTTTTCCTTTCTTTTTTGAGAAAATCTATTTTTTGAGCCCTTTTTTAGTATTTTTTAAAACACAAGACCGACCCACCGACTTTTTTAAATTTTTTTTTCCTTTCTTTTTTGAGAAAATCTATTTTTTGAGCCCTTTTTTAGTATTTTTTAAAACACGAAAATTTAAATTAAACTAATTGCACTCATGATTTTTTATTCAAAAAACAGTTCAGTTTTTTCTATTATGTCGCTAAGATCAAAAAATATTATTCTTATTTCATTAGTATGTAATTTGTATCTAAATGTAATTTCCAAAACACACGAATTAAAAAAAAACAAGCGAAAAATACCGAGCAAAGCTCGGTCAACTTGGATAATACATAGATAAACCTAGATAATATTACGGATATTCCTAAAAGTAGAAGAATTAAAAAACGAGAATAATGTGTGAAAACTAAAGAATACAGCAGTGAGGCATTGATTTATGAATATACATACACCAGAAACCGATTTTTTTTAAATTTAAAAACGGAAATTTTAAACGACCCTTTATTCCCAACTACTGACATCTGGTGAGTGTAAAATTAGCCCTCATTTAAATCGGTCATGACTCATGATAAACTATGTGGTTTACCGCCATCTATCGGAGTCCACGACATTTCTTTTCGGTCATTCACATGGTTGCCTCTCACGTAATGAGATAATAAATTCTCTTACGCCGCTATCACTTTGAAATGTTTTATTTTTTTATTTTAATTTAGAAAATTTGCATTTGTGTTAGTACTAAGTATTAAGTAAATGTTCAATAGCTTTGTCGTTTACAAGAAAATCTGATAGCTGTGTGGATGTGGTCCAAGAAGCCCAACTTTTTGTCGACAGATGGCGATATCGTTAAATGTTTTATTGTTTAAATAGTTTGTAATCCAAGTTTTGAAAATATATTGTATTGTTTTTTTTATTAAAAATATCTTTTGTTTTAGTTATTATTAAAATAAAATTACAAATAAAAACAAATAATTTTAAGTACTAAAGTAAAAAAGTAAATGATGTTAAAATTTGCCAAATCTAGCGTTGACTCCGTGGCGCAACGGTAGCGCGTCTGACTCCAGATCAGAAGGTTGCGTGTTCAAATCACGTCGGGGTCAATTTCAGTTTTTGATGATGTTTCCGATAGATTATTAGTTTGTATTACTTTCTATTTCTATACACAATTATATAAAATTATATTAAACATTAAGTTTTTTGTTTGTGTTATTAAATACAGGGCTTTATAAATATGATTAGGTTTTCTTTAGCAGGTTGCCTGGTAAATTATTATTTTAACATTTTTAATTACTATCTAAATATTTGTTAAGGCTGTGTATTGTTATAATAAATTCGTTAGATATTAAAGAAAATAAGATAATTTTGAAATATATGAAATAATTTTTTCAAAAATAAAAGTTTATTTGCGTACTATCAAAAATTGGAGATGCCGGGGATCGAACCCGGGGCCTTTCACATGCAAAGCGAACGCTCTACCACTGAGCTACATCCCCATGTTACGGAATCAGGTAAAACTTAAATAAAACATCAAATATTTTACTATTTATGTAGTGTGTGTAATTTTGATCGATTTCAATTTAGGAATTTATTGCAGGGGCAACTACTCTTCTACAGAAATTTCAATAAAATTCTTGACTTCCGTATGTTGGCCTTCTAATGGCATTACATGCTCGAGATTTATATACATAATTACTTACATATGTTTTATTTTCCCGATAAAATATTCAGGTAAAATTAAATATTACATCCATTCCGTTATTACAGCATAAGCCTCCTCCATAATATATTGTCTCAAAAGGGGACTTTTCCATAGCAGCCACAGCTGAAGTCTTTTATTATTATTACTAATAATGGGGCTTATTCACAGAAATAGTAATAATTATTATTATTACTATTTCTTATTGTGAGGAACAGAGAGGATTGCCAAAAGTTACAACAAGATATAGTAGATAGGGTGGTAGCCTGGAGCCAACATAATAACTTACAATTTAACATCACGAAGTGCATAAATATGACCTTCAGCCGTGTACTATCTCCAGTTACGTACCAATACCAGGTTAACGGGGCACCAATAGCGAAAGTGTCAAAAGTCAAAGATCTAGGGGTTAATTTCTCCTCTAAACTAGAATTTGGAGAGCATATAACCAAAATCTGTAAGAAAGCCTACAGAAATTTGGGATTCGTACTACGGATAGCTAGGGACTTCACTAATATAAAGACAGTTATTGCATTATATAATTCTTTAGTGAGGAGCCAATTAGAATTCAACGCGGTCACCTGGTCTCCACATGAAACTAAGTATAGTATCATGTTGGAGAGAGTGCAGAATATACTTATTAGATATTTATATCAAAAAATGTATGGAGTATACCCATTTTACCCAAATAAGTATCCTACCTTATTCACCTTAGGTATGGTAGGATACAATGAGCTAAATGTTAGGAGGAATTTAGCGCTTGTTTTATATATCTTTAAGGTGATGAGGGGAAAGATTCACAATCCAGACGTATTGCAACAAGTGCGCATATGTGTTCCGGACAGATACGTGTGGCGGCGGCGGCGGCCGCAGCTGCTAGCTGTGCCGCGCGGCCGCACTAAGCTGGTGACTGAAGCGCCCTTTACGCGCGCCCTCCGTATCCTCAACCGTATAGCAGAAGACATAGATATATTTTGTTGTACTCTGGGTGGGTTCATAGTAAGAGCTCTGTTTGAAATTAGTTATGGTCCTTCTGTGATATAGATACGTGTTTGAAATAGCAATAAGTATGTATATATCTGTAATCGAAAATTATTAGCTTGTAACTGTGTAGTTGGAGTTGGTAAAATAGTTGTCTACATTATCGCATTAGGTGATAAACCTGTAAAGATAATTGTATAGTGGAAAATAAATAAATAAAATAAAATAAATTAATATTGGTAATTAATTAGTCTTATTATTACGATTTCTGTGGGCTTATTAGTTACTGAGTAGTTTTATCAGGAAAATGCTGCAGTCCATCTCCTGGATCCTTTTTCCCCATCGCCTCTCACGACATCGACGGGATGGCTTGGGATTGGGCCGACCAAGACTTTAATTTAGTGGATTGTCTTTCGAGGCCACTTCACAGCAATATAAAGTTAAATGAAAAAATACATCAATATGATTACAAACAAACATTGAACGTCAGTTACTTTAGTCGTCGGAGTCACAACTTAATTAAACCTAATCTTTGTTTGTAAACTAAGGTATAAACGATATCAAAGATATTGTATTTAAAACACGGTTAATTAAATACAGTTATTAATAGAATTTAAACTACATAACTACTAAGAAATCACATTATAAAACAGTTTTAAGTTATCCACATATTCCTAGCTCTTAAAATGAAAGTTTTTGAAACCAAATACCTATCTACCTACTTCAATATACACTATTACAAACAATTTTATACCTCTGGAAATGATAAAGACGAGGAAGTAAATAAAGAACCTGCAGAATCTTTAGTAGTGGTCATTAGGCAAGTAGTTTATTTATCGAAAAACAACTATAAAACTCAATTTTTGTTATTGTCTAGAAAACTATGTGCGATATGGAAAATTATTCTGAAATAAAATTTGAATATCTATTTCACGTAAAAATAGTAGGTATAATCTGCTTATTGTGATTAATAACAGACATGATATTTTGTAATAAGAATCCCAATCATTTATGTATGATCAAGTTTTAAAACAGTTTTGTGTAAAATAAAATTTTGTATGAAATTTAGTTCATGAGACAATCATCAAAAAATCATTTTATCGGTTTTATAATACCAATAAACTGATAGAACAAATGTGAAAACTAATTATATAACCTAGATCTAAAAACAAGACCTTACATCACAATTATCATTAGTGAGATATTTAGCTGCTGTATAAAATTGCTAATTAACAATGATCTATGTGTATTGAAATAGCAATTGTGGAGACAGAAAGAGAGAGGCAATCTTAACATACTGCAAGTAATTTAAGTAGAATATCCGTGTAGTTGATGAGCATTCATCGTGCAGTAGACTCCATGATCAGTTCAGCCATCAGCATTTCCATGGTGGGCGCGATATTGCGCTCCTGGCAGGTGGCCTTGAAGCATTCAGAGACGCGCAGGATGCGCCAGCAGTGGTCCGGCTCAGCGTCGTGCTTTTTCTCGCACGAGTGAATTATTTCAATCATTTGCTTCGAGAGCATTTCGCCTGGTGGTAAGAATCACTTTTAAATGAAGGATATTACAAGAAATGGCACATAGTTTTTACGTAGTAGAGCCATAGATGAGGGACGGACCACGCACTCACTCTAACAGCGTGAAATAACTGCTAAACGCTAAAAAGCAGGCTTTTTATTGAAAACGAGGCATTCTATTTTAGTCCTCAGGCTTGACCACGTATCTGCATTTTGATTTTTAATCGAGGATAAACGTAGATATCTATGAGACACAGCATCCACTTACCATCAGGTGGACTGTGTGCTCGTTTGTCACCCTTATTCCATAAAAAATCTTTTCATCCAGTACAGCCTGGAACTTCACTGCACAGTCTTTAGGGGAGGCCTTTGTTCACTGCTGAACAAAGGCCTCCCCTAAAGACTGCCTCGTAGGGGGGATTTTGCCATAATTATTAGTTGCCACGGTCTGCAGGCAGGTTGGCAACTGCAGTATTTTATTATTTTGAATTGTTGACAGGGAGCTGCTGCTGCCCATCTCCTGTTTCAGGTTCCCTCTCTCGTTTGTCACTCACTTATATATTATAGAACAAATGAGAATTATATTAAAAGACAGTTATGGGTTACCGTTCGGGAAAGACTTGATAAACTCTTCTGTCTTTTCGTGATGCATGCGGTGCGAGTCGGTGAGCAGGTTGAAGTAGCGGCTCATGCACTGGATGGCACAGCCCACCTCGCGATCCTCGAATTTGAAGTCGTCACGCCAGAAGTGAAAGAACTGTTCCATTTGGTTCTCAGTCAGCTGGCTCTATCGTGCGACACGAAAACAATATTTTATTAAGGATTCCAGTAACGAGCCAGCTTAAAATCTATCTTACCTACTAAACATCTTTCAGAACTCGTTTCTATAGAAAAAGGAACGACCTTGCGGCTCATCCATGGTGAGTGACCACCGCTTCGTTAGTTTGGATGCCGTAAACACGATTACTGATCATGAAGTGCCGGGTTAGAATCTCGGCTCTAGCTAAAAATCAGTTTTTGGATTTTTGTGTTAAGAAATTCTCAGTAGCAGCCTGAAATCAGAAAGTTGGCGGTGTTTCACTTCATAAAAAGCACCTAAAGCCGTTGGTCCTGCACCTGATCTCTCTCCGGTCGTGTCGGATAACCAAGCTATCGGACTATGAGTGTGAGGAAACTAAGAGTACACCTGTGCTTGCGCATGAGCTCGGACACTACAATCCTGTGCTGAGCAGATGGCTTGTTTCCGTTGGGACTCCCCGCCGTGATTGAAATTTGGTCTGAACAACAATATGTGAGTATCGCCGTCCATGAATAACTGCAACACCAATACAGTTGCAGGTGCGTTGCCGAGTACCTATCATCTTTCCTTGAAGTTCACTAAGTGAGGGTGAAGAAAAATTGCTGGTAATAGATGATTCGACAAAGAAGAATCGCAAAGTAGTGGACCGTCGAGCATCCACATAGTGCAGGTGTAGTGTCATACTCTTTTACCCTTGCCCTTCATATTGAAAGTGGTTTCCGTGTGTTAGCAACATAACAATTGCATAGAGTAAGAACATTTAAAATATAATAAAATACTTTTTCTTCAATCTAGACTGTAAATAATTCTTAATGGGAGTCATTTTTTCTTTTACCATTGGTTCAAAAATCTCTGTCCCAAAGTAGCACTTTACAATAAAGAACAAACTGTGCAATTAACGGCTTAGAAGTGATCACTTGATTCCCAGGTGTTATTATCAACCCCGCTGCATTTATATGAGTATTATAACCCCTCATTATTAAGTCTGTGTTTGATAAAAATATTTAAACTTCGTAACAGCAAGACTTATATTTTCTGGGTATTTTCGTTGTAAAAGCGTATTATATTGCCCCATAAATTAAAGTCGAATTACTGGTATTATTATAAACACAGTTTGTTTGTTTCTTGTGCTTATACAATCTATATCACTGTTTTTTGTTGTGATATTTGTCATTTTTGTTAACAAAAAAAAAAATAGTTTCCAAATTATTCGCATCTTCTCATAGCAAAATCCTAAAAGACAGGTTATGGAAATAACTGAAATCAACTAATGTAGCTGTCTCGACACTAGTGCGATTTCTAATCTTTTTTAGTAAGAGCTGCAGATCTTAGTCTGCGTGCTGTTTTAGATACGTGCGCACCACACTGAAGTTTTACGTCGAGTGTTATCAAGAAAACCAATGGAACTGAAATAGCTCATTTGTTCTTTATTTAAATACACACTAGTAGGGTATTAAAAGAATTAAAGCTCAGACGTCAGAGGCTTTTAGTCTGTTTTTAGTCATTCGAAGTCAACTTTTACTTTTTATTATAAGTATAATTTTTGACCATTTTGACTATTGACTTGACTGAATACATGTGCTCTAGGTATCAACTGGAATGCCGTTTTAATAGTTACATTTAAAACTTGATTCCATATTCATACAACCTTGGGGGCGGGGGGGGGGGGGGGGGGAGGGGACTTTCTTTTAACTTACATGAGATCACTCCTAAGGTATAAACTATTGATTGAAAAATTGATCATTAAAATCGGTTTTCAATTGACGAGGACCTCCTCCTTTTTAAGTTGTTAAAACACGCAGCCTGACGACGGGCAGCAGCGTCGAAGGTGCGAGACACGCACCACAAAATAACACGCCTAAATTTTGATGTTTTTCGCCAAAAATGTTTGTATATAGAAAAAAAAACATAAAACTTAAATTTATTCTCACTTCTTCCCTGCAATGCTGCAGTGCTTCGCCAAAACCAAGAGTGACGTCTTTCATGATATCCGAGTTGGCCCGTATGCTGGGTAGCAGACTGGTCGCCGCCGCAATCCACACCATCGTTTCCCACGCCATGTTGATCACTCTTTCCACACATTACTTACTAGGTATTATATATGCCCAACAATACCGAACTCCGTAATAACGGGGCGTGCCGTGATGATATCACCTATAGCCGAAGTCTTTGGAGGCAAGGTTAATTGGCTGTTGTGTATTTTTCTGTGTCACGCTGTTATTTGCGTTTCCTATTCAATTGATTGTTACGCGATATGTATAGTAATTATTTCGTGCTCACCTAGCAATTATACTAGTCTAGAGTAGAACCTCAATGCATGTAATATATTAAACAAACAGATAAATACTTATATCTCTCTGATTTTATCTGAATAAAACCTTAAGGGAAGGGAATAATTTTAGCACGTTTGGAGATACGAGGTATTAATGATGACTCCAGCAAGTAATTTGACGTAGTTACGCAATTAACATCTAACACACAAAGGGCTATATTTGAGATACTGATTAATGAAGCTTGGTTCGATATTCGGTATAATTGCTTGCATATTTAACTTGTCTAAACATTTAGACCCTAAAAATTCATTAAAATCATATTATTATTTTCATGTATTGTGTGTGAGGTCAATTCCAAGCTATTTCTTAAAAAAGTTTTGTTAGTAGTTTGTACAACTTGTGTTTTTTTTATTATAAGATTTTTACTTTGAAACAAGACCCGTTGAGATTTTTGCTGGTTTCTAGCCGAACTAGTCAAAAGAGTGAAAAAATTACTTGTAATCTAGGTATATTGAATAGAACTATATTCTGCTGATTATGGGGATATTTTCGTAATGGGTTTCGCAAATAATTTTTTTGCATTGATTTAGTAATATTGTAAAACTTTTAGTTAGCAGCCGGCTTCAAGGTTAAGGGCGTCATAAATTTATTGATAACCCACTCGTCAAGTTTTTTCTTATTGTAATTACTTAGTATGAAAACTTTATTAAGAAAAAGCTGGCTCGTAGACGTTGTTTTGCCCTATCCGGTAGGTGGCTCGATGGGGTCCACTGAGAGTTATTCTCTTCGGATTTTTTACAGTGTAAATATAACATTTATTAATACCGAGTCTATATCACCATTTATCGGGTCCAGGTTTTATTTTTATAGATATTACTGATGGTAAGTAGATGCTAGCGACACCTTAGTTAAGTTAAAAGCGTGGTTGCTGAACTATACGAGTAAGTTAATATTGTTTAAATTAAAAATAATAAGTTTAAAGAGATTAGTAGTAATAGTATAGTAATATATAATAATATAATAGTAATAGTATAGTATCGTAATAGATTTAAATTTAGTACAGTTATTTACATATCTCATATGTAAATAACTGTACTAAATTTAAATTTATTTTTTCTATTTTAAGCTTTAAATCCAAGATTAAGATATTAATGAAGTTATTCCTATTCTGAGAACGTAGCCATTGAAGGCTTCTCCAAATGTCGTCGAGTCATAAAATAATTCAAAGATAATAAATGTAAATAATGCTCTATCGAAACTAGTAGGTTTACGCCAACAATTTGCTCTTAAGCAGCAATAAGACAAAATGTATAAATTTTACATACTGAATGTAAACATTCGAATACCAATGTGCTCTTAATTGGGGAGGAGTTGGGTCTCGTGGATACCACTGTCACTGTTTTTCTTGGTATTACCATTAACGTGAAGCTTCGATGGGGTCCCATATATCTAAATTAGCAGGCAAACTTCTTTCTGCAGCATAACTAGATTAGTTTATTTTAATTATTTTTATACCGTATGGCTAATGGAATTTTCCTATGGAGTAATGCGACTGACGTTGAATTTATATTTGTTTTGCTAAAGAGAACCGTACGGGCGATTTATAACTTAAATTGCGAAGAGTTCCTTAGAGAAAGATTTAATGAAATAAACATATTAACTTTTGTATCGCAATATATTTATGAAAATGTAATGTATGTACATAAAAACATAAACAATTTTCATAAGAATAAAGATGTTCATACTTTAAACACTAGGAACAAACATAAGCTTGTAATACCAGTTACTAGACTCCACAGTACTAGTATGTATACGCTTCTACAACCAAATCAAAGAAAATGTACAAAAATTGTCATTAAACAAGTTTAAACGAATGAATGAAAAAATGAATAAAATATTGTTTTGGGTTATTTTTATATCAAAAAATACATAAATGAAAATAACCTCTAGGAATGAGGTGATCACCACCGCGCTGGCTCTATAAAAATTTTATCTAATCTCTATAAAAAATAATAATTTAAAAATTGTACAAACAAAGTTATTGTAAAGTGGAATATGCTTAAAAAAAGTCCCGTTGTATATCTTGCTGGTTCTTCACATTACAGAGGTTTTTTCGAACCAGTGGTAAATAAAAAAATGTTTTTCAATAAGTATCTATTATACAATAATATATATTGGCGAAAGTAGTATAAATAGCAATAGGCTATATTTTACGTTATAATGAAACAAAATAAATCAAAACAAATTTAATAAATGATAAATTTAGACGGCCCATAGACGTTGTCACCTCTGAGGATTAAGATGGAATTAGCAACCCAACCGTCATCTCAAGAAAACTAATTAATATATTGTGTGAATATGACCCCAAGTGGTCAAGTCACTTAGAAGTTACATGGTCACTATTTATTTTATTTAGATACATCATCATCATCATTACAGCCCTTCACAAGTCCACTGCTGAACATAGGCCTCCCTGGGAATGACACAAAGTACAGTCCTGAGCCATCTGCAGCTATCGACTTCCTGCATGTCTTACCAGGTCTATTTAGATTCGTTAGTTATACTTTATACATTAATGTGGCGTCATTCACTTTTAAGATAATCAAAAACTTTATTTTGTAAATTTTTCGTTTTAAAATATAACCTAGTTCGCTCTTGGCATCGCTCTGCATCTGTGGGTAAAGTTTCATCGCCATCAGTTCAGCCGTTCTGAAGACTAGCCCGAACAGATAGATACGAAAACAGACAGTCAAACATTTTTAAAAATGATTATTTATGTCTTAAAGGCATGCAACACGGAATATGTAAAAACAAGTTACATTCCGTAACCTGCAAGTAACCGCCTTAGCTTAATGGGAGCCAGTTATTTGAATATTACCGACAGACTATTCAATTTTATTCACGAGGCTTCTATTTCATACATCGATTACACCCAGTTATTTCCTGACGGTGAAATAGTCAGCCGGTATATCATGACTCTGCTCAATAACAGTAAGTACACATCAATCAACGCTATTTAACGGTCTGTAAAGACAAATATCGCGTGACCTGCTATTATCTCTAAATGTAGCAGTCACTGCTGACTGCAAACGTCACATAATATTAGAGATACCATATGTTAGAATTTGTGCTGATATGTCAGGACTTTTAGGTTCATGTCAGAATAGCGATCGGATTTATTTTTTTATGGAAGAGAGGGGGGAACGAGCATGCAGCTCACCCGATGTTAAGTGACTGCCGCCGCCGTGATCAACCGCAACACCAGGGGAATTCCAGGTGCGTTGCCGGCCCTTTAGAAAGGAGTAAGCTCTTTTCTTGAAGGTCCCTATGTTCGTATCGGAAAAATCGTCGGTGGTAAACCATTCCACAGAGGGGTCGTAGGAGGAAGAAAGCTGCTAATAAAACGTACAATGGTTGACCGCCAAGCACTTAGATGGTGTGAGTGGTATCGTGAGTTATGTTGCGATGTCCGTCAGTAAAATTTGAAGGCTGGAGTTAATCCCAAGAATTCCTCAGAGCACTCCCCAGGATTTATCAGGGTTTTTCAATTTTCCATCTGGTAACCCCACATAGTATGGATAACATTCGTACTTATTCCGAGATGTATATAAGAGATTAATAAGGCTTATTAATCCCTTTACACTAAACATAGTCCGATGTCGCGCGTCCAGCGTAACACGTATATTTATATAGTTTTATAAAATTTTAGTGTTTTTGTGCTTTGACATTGCGTTTTTGTTGTTAAAGCACAGGGAATAAAAGAAGAAAGTATGAAAAGCGAAATTAAATTAAAAAAGGGTCAGTAAATTTAATGAAGTTATAGAATTTCTGTTGAAAAGGTCAAATTTTGACGTACCAACGTCTTTTTTATTGAATAAGGTTGACAACACCCCCTAGGACTAAGATTGAAAGTTTCGTTTCCAGTAAAGAGGCGGTTCTCTATACTCTTCATAAGAAATACAGCTGCTATTTTACGCTGGTATCTGCGAGAGCGTGATCGTTCCCTGGTCAAGCAAAACCATTCGTGATAAACCATGTACTGTACACAAGTAGATATTGCACTGTACACAAACACGTACCGTGTTAAAATCTTTATACATACCTTTTAATTCATACCACCTTTCGACCTTAAATTAGCTGCATGATCTTTGCACATAAGGCTGGGCGGGCCGCTGGTGCACGTGAGAGTGGGGTTAATTGCGCAGATTGCATCTGGACCGTAGATTACTAAATCTGCACGCCGAGAAACTATTATATTAGCGCCGAGCCGAAGAGGGCGTGTTCGGCGCCCGACGTCCGATAACCCTTAAGCTTCGTCTACATCTTCAGACGCCGCACGCGACAGGCGTTAACACACACACGAAAATATTATGTTTTGTAGAATAAGGGCAGCAAACGCGCACACAATCCACCTAATGGTAAGCGAATGCTGTAGCAATAGACATTATATCTATCCTCGGTTAAGAATTAAAATGCGGATGTATTGTCACCCGTGAGGACTAAGATGGAATGCCTCGTTTCCAGTAAAAAGGGTCTCCGGTTCTCTACACTCACCATAAGCAGTATTAAACTGTATTCTGTATTCAGTAAGAGTGTGGTCCTATTCCATTCAGCTACAGTGTGCTACAATCCTCTAGCACTCAAATAATCATACTTTATGCGTAAACGTGTTCGTAGTATAGTGGCGTCGTGGAATCCAGCACCTCACGTCGTGCTGTAGGTATCGTTAGAGGCGACGGAGAGAAACTTGGGAAGATGGGCAGCAACATCTTTCTGATACCAACTCAAAATTATGAAAAGCTGCAATTGCCAACTCGACTATTTATGGGGGAGGCTTATGTTCAGTAGTGGACTTTTGGTGGACTGTAAATAATGATTAACGAATGAAAGGAACAATGATGTACAAGAGAAGTTTGAACCTAAATCAAAAGGAAAAAAAATTTACAAGTAAAGGTGGACCGCACTTCTACTAAGTTCACATTCTTAAGTCGGGCCTTCATTACTTCTCTACAATATATATATATATATATATATATATATATATATATATATATATATATATATATATATATATATAGTGCATTGGGGTAAGATCGGTGATGGGGAAGACTGTAAATTCAAATTTCCGGTGAATTATGTTGTATTTTTGAAAGCTAGCAAAATGGTACAAGACTCCATTTTATTCTGCCCCGACCCCAAGTTTCAGCCAGTTGCTCCGAAAAGTAGGGCGTGTGCTGCGCAGTATTTTATAAAACAAGGTAATTTTTGAATTTTTTCGTCTGTCCGTCTGTCTTTCCCTATCACTTTTATTTGCGATTTTTAGCGACGTCTGGTCTTCCCCTTGATGGCCAATTCTTCATCACGCAAATAAAAAATTATGCCTTGTCTTCGCACACGTTTTAAGCAGAAACTGTTGAGTTTTGAAAATTAAAAGCTTCTTATAGCTAAATTACGTGTAACCATTAACGATTTGCGCCATGTTTCAGAAATCTGACGTATATGGATGTCGAGAAAATAAAGTTTTTGCCAGACTCTTTTAACTAGTCGAAAATCCGTCCGGTATTGCCCCAACGCACCTTATCTATATATATATATATATATATGTATATATATATATATATATATATATATATATATATATATATATATATATATATTAGAACATTACAAAAAAATTAAAAGTAGAATTAAAATAGTAAGTACTTAGGTTTTCGTTTAGTTTTAAAAACTTCAGATTCTTTTTTTACCAAAGTTCCTATGTCCAGAGTAATTAACATTAAAACACGTGCGACTGATTTTTCATTAAAGGTTACGTATGAACCTACTTATTTTATTATTTATTTGAATTACCTACATATAAAACTGATGTCGGTTTACACATGGGAGAGAAACTATACTTTTCTCAAATTTAAAGCTTTACTCATATAAATGTAGCCGCAGTTACCACGCAGAAAATCACGAAAAATCTTTGCTGAAATTAATAAAATAAAAAGCCGATTAATCGGCTTCACCGATTAGTCGGCGGCTAAACGGACCAACTGTAATATATATATATATACAGCACCGACTTCAGAATATGAAACTATTTTATTCTTTTTAGTTATTTGAAGTCGGCTTTTATTTTTTTGTTTAAGTTAGTTTTTAACATACCTTGTTAATGTAACATAAATAGCCACTCATAAAATATTATCATTGTAACCGTACGCTAATAAACTTGCACGCATATTGAGGCAGCTTCCCGCGCCGACATTAAGTACGCACTCACTTGCTTCTTTTTGCGCTGCTGCGTGCCCGCCTCCACAGATTTCACCGCGGCCACCACTAACATTTCATTTAAAGAAATTCTCTGCAATATTGGAAAATAGTTATAATCATTTTAAAATATTGCAGGTAATCGAATTAGATCTTGGTAGAATCACTCTGCTGGTGTATTATGCTTGCTTTAATTTGCCATGCTTTAATTCCTTCCTCTCTTTTGAACTATCGGACAACCGGGCGGTTGGCAGGTCTTCACCCCGTTGTTGGCGATAATCCAGGCATTAGAGCCAAACGATGTGCTTCGTCTATCGTAATGCGTACAGCAAAGGTATGGAGTATTTTGGCAGTGTCCGAATTCAATATGTCGGTCAAGAAAAATCCCTGGTGATGAAAAATTCCACAAGGAAGTCGTATGAGGAAGACTACTCCTAGTAAATCGCACAGCGGAGGACTGTCAAAAATCCAGATGGTGTGGATGGTAACGTGACTTTTGTCGCGACGTGCGTCAGTGGAATTTGGTGGCTATAATTAATCCGAACATTCCTCGGAGCATTCCAATGCAAAGGATGGTAACGTGACTTTTGTCGCGACGTGCGTCAGTGGAATTTGGTGGCTATAATTAATCCGAACATTCCTCGGAGCATTCCAATGCAAACTAACGCAAAACCTCCCTGAAACCCCGGTGAAACGAACCGATTAAAAATAACTTGATCTTCCGTGAATCAGACCGCTCCTCGCTAGAAGCGGTCAAATTAGCTGGCTAGGTGACCAGGGTGGTCTATCTCTATACTGCACTATAACATTAGAATAGGGATTTCGGAATTATGCCGAGGTTAAAAGACATTATTCCTCTACTACCCTGTCACCTGATATAACATAATAGGGCCATGCTGCACATTTATATTATAGTTGCGGCACGAATGATCATGCTCTCTCTAGAATACCAGCGTAAAATAGCAGCTTAAAGCTGCTGTGTTTCATATGATAAATGTAGAGAACCTAAGATCCTTTTTACTGGAAACGAGGCATTCCATCTTAGTTTTCAAAAGTGACAACGCATCTGCATTTTAATTTTTAATTTAGGATAAATGTAGATGTCTATGGGCCACAGCATCCACTTACCATCAGGCGGACAGTGTGCTCGTTTGTCACTCTTATTCTATAAAAAAAAAAACAATCCTTCACAGTAAGACACCGCGGATACATTTTTGTTTCAGAGAGCACGAGGGATTGTTAGCACTTTATATATTTATTTTCAGATTACAGACGTATGGTTTAATAATATATTATAATTTAATGTGGTAAGAGGTGTTGAGTCTGCAATTGTATTTTCAAAGGGTCAAGAAAGAAAAGCAAAAAAAACAGACTATATTTTGCGTTCATATTTTTCGTTTAATATTAAACAATACTTATTCGGCGTTGTAACACAAGAGTGTTGTCGTGGTTATCAAGAAGAGACGTTTCGAAGGGTAGAAGGGTTGGAGAGTAGATGTTCGTCGTTTCACGAGCATTTGCTAATTCTCACTAAGGTCTGACAGCCTGGTACTCTTATGCAAATGACCACCCACAGCAGACTTAATTTGGTTGAGCCATCGCATGTGTGACCTTCTTCTCCTTCTACTCTTACCCTTAGTAACCGTGCTCGAGAGATGGAGTCACTAATAGTGACTCCCTATATACCGGTATACCTGTCCGAAGAACTTCAATATGCAACTCTGTTCTAACGTTGACAGGTGTTGCTTAATGCCAAGTTTAGGAGTATGGAGACATTGGTGTGAGTTCGGTTCATGATATTTATAGTATTCTACATGTACGAAAAGCCCTGTGGTTCCCGTTTAGTGCGTTATCAGAATCAGTGTTTAAACGTATATAAATAACTTTACTTCAGAAAACTCGACAATAAAAACATTGATTAAATTAATTATCATTTGCAATTTGTGGTTTTATTTCCTCTAACAATCACGCAGATCGAAAGAGTGGGTTCTTTGACAATACTAGAATTATTTAAATTAAACTGAATTTTCTTATGGTTGAGTTTTCTGAATTAAAATTATTAAGTACTCGTATTCGTTTGAATACTGGTTTTCAACCACAGAGTTTTTGTTACATTTTGTACATATTCGTATTGTGAATATAGGTATTATTTTTGAGTAGCGTCTAATGATAAATAGTGAAGCTATCTATGATATGATGATGGAGATTTAAACCTAGTAGTTAACTCTTACTGGCTGGTGTAGAAGAGAAACAAATAGATGTTTAATACCTAAACATCGTATAAGTAGTGGAAAAACACTTTTAAAGTTAACTAACTGCTAATATAAGCTAATCGACTTCTGTAACAATTATATTGACTTTCTATACCCTTCATTACCAGTCCAAACTCTACATTTTGTACGTGGTCGAGCCATGCCGCAGCTCTATAGTTGTAGCACGAATGATCAGCTTGACCGGGAAAAAATCACGTTCTCTAAATTACCAGCGTGAAATAGCATCCTAAAGCTGTTGGGTTTCGTACGGTGAGTGAAGAGAAACGGAGATCCTTTTTAGTGAAAACGAGGCATTCCATCTTTAAACAACAAATTTTGCATTTTAATCCTTAATCGAGGATAGACGTAGATATACATGAGCATTCACTTACCGTCAAGTGGACTGTGTGCTCATTTGTCACCCATATTACATAAAACATAAACACTCACGCCTGTCACCCAGAGAGGTAGACAGAGACTACGGACTTCCATTTGGGACGATCCTGACATACCTGTTTCGCCTCCTTTACATCCATATATCTACGCATACATGCTTTTGCAATTTGGTCGATAAACTTTCTTCTAGGGCGTCCCTTCCCGACTCTGCCGTTCACATGTGCCATATAAATTTGCTTTGTCACTCTTTCCTCATTCATTCTTGTTACATGATCAAACCACCCTTCCTTTCTTTCTTAATCCTGGGCACGACATCATCTTGCATACCTCCTCTCTCTCCACCTCTAATCACGCAATTTCTCACCCTGTCATTCAGATTTAACCCTAGCATACTCCTTAAAGACCGCATTTCTATAGCATTTATTCTACTTTCGTGCTTCTTCTGCCACACCCAGCTTTCACTACCATACATTAAAGTAGGGACTAACACAGCCATACGTGCCTTTTTGATACATTCTGGTCCTTCACAATAGAGTGTAGTGCCCCATTCACTCTATTCTCTGCATTTACTCGTCGTTCTATATCCTTATCCCGTATTCTATAAAAAGATCGGCTCGGAACACAGCAATTATATTAGAGGGTGGTATCTGTGGTGGTATCTACCGACCAAAAAATAAGTGTACCATCTAAAGTTGCGCGGTTATCAATATTTGTTAAAAATAACAGTACTATAATTACATACCTTGTTTAGTTCACATGCATAATACATACTAAATTATACTTACAGCAGGTGAACTTATTATTTGCGTGTGCTGCGTACTCATTAATGAACTCGTTTATTAGTGCCTCGCTCGCCGTTCGTGTAATCGGTGCAAGAGTGCCAAGTGCAAGAGTGCACGTTCAGAATAATTCGCTGGGAACCACAACTCCGCCAAATTGTGAAGTCGTTCTACATTACAAGGTACCTTGCAATGACTTGTCTTTTTTATTTTGTCGGATAATTTTTATTATTATAAGGTCTTATCACATTACTGGGAGGAGTACCCGTATTATTAATGAGATGGGAATTTAGGGGTAAAAGCGCAGCTTTAGTCCGTGTTGATGGATTTCAAATGCTAGTAAGTAATATATTTTATAAGCAGGACTTATAATGAATAATAAATTTACTCATCTTGCTCTGCACACTCTAAAAATGCGGCTATGATGTAGGTGACTTGATCGATTATGTTTTCGCGTAGCAGAGCGAAAGCCGTTAGTAACTGAGTGTGAAATTTGTAAAACTATCGATCGATCAGTTGCTAAAATGTATGGATAACCTAAATTAAAAATAGCAATATAAAAAATATATGAGCCACCAGTGGACTTGAAATAAATTAAGAATTATTTCTGTACATCATTGTTTACAATATATTTATCGAATATATGTATAGTAGGCATTTATAAACAGAATTTCCTTGACAAATAATAGTTAATTGTTATCATCAACATCATCACTGATTATCAAACACGCACACACACACACACACACACACACACACACACACACACACACACACACACACACACGCGCACGCACGCACGCACGCACGCACGCACGCACGCACGCACGCACGCACACACACGCACACACATACACACCACTTGATATTAACTTTCAAAATGTAATTTATCGCTTATAATAATCAAGAAAGAGCGGTTTCTTCTGACACAGGCTTTGCTTAGCTTGATAGGAGACACCTGCCACTATTAGTTAAATAGATAATGTTGTTAAGGAATTAAAGATTATTATTATTATTAATATTTATTATCAAAATTCCTCTGCTGAACATAAGCGTCCCCATAGAAACAATAGAAACAATAGAAATGATAGTAAAATTTTCTGTACCTAAGTGTTCGCGACTGCAAGCGATGTGCAACGTCCACGTGTGCAATATTGTATCAGGCGTACGATATATAATTTGGCGGCGCAGCTAACAACCGCGGTCCGATCTCACTCGCCACTCGCCATTAATAAGAGCACATTCTTCTCTGATGGCTTAGCGATGCATCCTAATTAGATTTGAACTTGAGCGGAAGTCGAGAGAGCTGTGCACGTTTATGTTGCTTGAAGATATTCATTTGTGCAGTAAGTTCAAAGTAAAATAGCCATTGGGTAAATTGCTTGTTACAGGTGCGAGTAATTTTATCTGACTGCAGCGGATCGAGCGGTATTCACAGTCGGAGGATAGCATTTTTGTACAGCATAGTACGTACTTGTATGTATTTATTTGTACGTCCACTCGTAACTTTTACTAGAAACCCTTTTTACTGGATACGCTACATTCCTTCTTAGTCCTTAGGAGTGCGCCGCATCAGCATTTTGATTTTTAATCAAGGATAAAAATGTAGATGTCTACGTGCCTCAGCATGCACTTACCATCAGGCGGGAATTAAAATAGTTAATTATATGCTGTTATGTATGTGTATTCTATAGAAAAAAATGTATCCGGCCAGCATTTAGTCGATACCTGCATCACTACTATCAGTAGTGACGCAGGTATCGTAGCAGGAGTTTAACAAAACGGGAGATGGGCAGTAGCATCATTGTGATAAAAACCCAAAATTAAAAAAAACTCAGGTTGGCAACCCAACTGCCTAGCGCGACCACTGAGGCTCCCCCAATGAGGTAATCTTTGAGAAAACCTAATTTCAGTTATGAACTTTTGATAGGCTATAAAATTAATTTGTAATTAAAAGCTATCAAAATGCTTATGATTCTATTGGCATAATTTTTTAAATTATTTTCTTCTACTTGTATGAATTTATTAAAAATATTTTAGCAATTATATATTAAAAGGGATAATTCCTTGATTTTCAAAAAAAAAACGTAAAGCAGTTATTATCCGTGCAAAATCTTCCATGGTACCACTATTTTCAATATTCACAAAACAGAGGCTTTTCGTATACTATTGAACTTAAAAAATCATAAATAGACAAGTATCGAGAGTAGATAGAGCAGATAGACGTGCCGTGTAGTGGCGGTTAAGAATATCCACTACCCCATATCTTCCCGTGGGTGTCGTAAGAGGCGACAGAGGGACACAGGCACGAGATGGGCAGCAGCATCTTCCTGATAACAGCAACTGTACGACAAAAAAAACTGCGGTTGCCAACCCGCTCGCCAAGCGTGGCAACTATGGCAATATACCCCCCATGAACAATTACACAAATAGACGGCCCTCAGTCCCCGACGGCCCCGCTATTCCTGGCTACGGTGGCGACTATGGTAACGGCGTGGCAGGGGGTGCTAAGAATCTCCGGTGGAGGTTCGGTTGCCACCTACGATGACTCGACCTGGCAACATTTAACGCACGTACACTGAGGACTGACGAGAAGATCCTGGAGCTGGAAGAAGAGATAGACAAGTTGCGCTGGAGTATTATAGGATTATCCGAGGTCCGAAGAGAGGGGGAGGACACGGTAATCCTCGAGTCCGGCAACTTGTTCTATCACCGGGAGGGCGACCATCTGTCCCAAGGAGGTGTCGGATTTATCGTCCACAAGTCTCTCGTCAACAACGTTGTAAAGATTGGGAGTGTGTCGACGAGGGTCGCGTACCTGATACTCAGAATCACCAAACGGTATTCGCTGAAGGTCATACAGGTTTGCGCACCAACCTCGGCACATCCCGATGAGGAGGTGGAGGAAATGTATGAGGATATTTCCAAAGCCATGCATTCCTCCAAAACCCACTACACGGTGTTGATGGGAGACTTCAACGCAAAACTAGGCACAAGAGAAAGCGGTGAGCTGAAGTTAGGGAAATTTCGAGTAGAGCAACGGAACCGAAGGGGCCAGCAGCTGGCCGAATTTATGGAGAAAGAGGGACTCTTTATGATGAACTCTTTCTTCCAGAAGCGGCCCCACAGGAAGTGGACCTGGTCGAGCCCCGACGGTTCGACAAAATATGAGATTGACTTCATTATGACGACCAGACGCCAACTGTTCAGTGATGTCTCAGTGATCGCAAGGGTGAAAACTGGCAGCGATCACCGAATGGTTAGAGGCACACTGAACCTAAACGTTAAGTTGGAGAGGTCTCGTCTAATGAAGTCAACGCTCCGTCCCCTCGTGCTCTAATCCAGAATCCCGAAAACTTTCAGCTCGAGTTACACAACCGCTTTCAGTGCCTACAAGATTGCAATGCAGTGGACGATATGAATGACAAGCTCGTGGAAACTGTCCATGCGGTCGGAGCTAAGTTCTGCAAGACCCGCCGCAGAAGAACACAAAAACTCTCCGATCACACTCTTAATCTCATGGCTGTTAGACGGGAGATGAGGCCGCAATCGTCAACAGATTTGACAGCATACAGGCAACTGAACAGACAGATCTCCAAATGCATGCGGCGAGACTTACGCAACTTTAATACTGCTCGTATTAAAGAAGCGATCGAGCGGAACCAGGGCTCCAAAGTCTTTGCCAGAGATCTGTCTGCCCGTAAGAGCCAACTGTCAAAGCTGAAGACTGAGTGTGGCAGCTTCGTTTCCGGGACACCTGAGATTTTGAGTGAGATTGAGAGATTCTATGGGCAGCTGTACACATCATCGTTGGAGCCACACGCAAGTGTGAGTAACAATCCAAGAGCAAGTCTTATCCGACACTATTCCGATGATATCCCGGACGTCAGTCTAAGCGAGATTAGAATGGCTCTCCAGCACCTTAAAAACGGCAGGGCCCCAGGCGAGGATGGAATTACAGCGGAGCTTCTGAAAGCGTGTGGAACACCGGTACTTGAAGTCCTTCAGAAGCTCTTCAATTCCGTCCTTCATGGTGGCACTACTCTAGAGGCGTGGAGCAAAAGTGCGGTGGTCTTGTTCTTTAAGAAAGGCGACAACGCTCTATTGAAGAACTACAGACCGATTTCCCTTCTGAGCCGCGTCTACGTGCTGTTTTCGAGAGTCATTACGAATCGTCTCGCACGCAGACTCAACGACTTCCAGCCTCCCGAACAAGCCGGTTTCCGAAAAAGCTTCAGTACCATAGACCACATACATACCCTGCGGCAGATTGTACAGAAGACTGAAGAGTACAATTTGCCACTTTGCCTGGCGTATGTGGACTATGAGAAAGCCTTTGATTCCGTCGAAATTTGGGCGGTGCTGCAGTCCCTTCAGCGGTGCCAAGTTGACTGTCGGTATATCGAAGTGCTGAAGTATTTGTACAGTAGGGCTACGATGGCTATCCGAGTACAGAACCAGGGCTCGAAACCTATCCAACTGCAGAGAGGTGTAAGACAGGGTGACGTTATATCCCCGAAACTCTTCACCGCTGCTTTGGAAGACGTTTTCAAGCTACTGGACTGGAAAGGATACGGTATTAACATCAATGGCGAGTACATCACTCACCTTCGATTTACCGACGATATAGTCCTTATGGCAGAATCGCTGGAGGACTTAAGCACTATGCTCAATGACCTCAATAGTGCCTCCCAACGGATAGGTCTTAAGATGAACATGGACAAAACAAAGATCATGTTTAATGTCCATGTCACACCTATGCCGGTAGTTGTTGGGAGCACTATGCTCGAAGTTGTTGACGAGTACGTTTACCTGGGACAAATAGTCCGACTAGGTAAGTCCAATTTCGACCGAGAGGTCAATCGACGGATTCAACTCGGCTGGGCAGCGTTCGGGAAATTACGACATATCTTCTCGTCCGGTATACCTCAATCTCTAAAAACTAGATTGTACAACCAGTGCGTGTTGCCAGTGATGACTTACGGATCTGAGACGTGGTCCTTCACTGCTGGCCGTATGAGGACGCTCAAGGTCGCTCAGCGAGCTATGGAGAGGGCTATGCTCGGAGTTTCTCTGCGTGATAGACTCAGAAATGAGGATATCCGCAGTAAAACCAGAGTGACCGACATAGCCCAACGGATTAGTAAGCTGAAGTGGCAATGGGCCGGCCATATAGCTCGAAGAACCGATAACCGATGGGGAAGAAAGGTTCTCGAGTGGCAGCCTCGTACCTGTAGGCGTAGTGTAGGGCGACCCCCCACTAGATGGAGTGACGACCTGCTAAGATATGCAGGAAGTCGATGGATGCAGGTGGCTCAGGACAGTGCTTTGTGGCATTACTTGGGGGAGGCCTATGTTCAGCAGTGGACTTGTGAAGGGCTGTAATGATGATGATGATGAAAGTAGATCCAACACTTTGGAAGAAGATTTAGTCTGTGAATAATACTGAGTAACGGCCGAGGCTTCTATAAAAGTGATTAAATGAGCATAAAACAGTATAATTAGGCATATGATCAACAGTGGACTTGTGAAGGGATGTAATGATGACGATGATGAAACAGTACATTTAAAGGTAACGAAGGCAAAAAATGCTATTTAAATATAAAATAATCAATCCACTGGACAGGTAGATTTGTGGGTCGATAATCTTGCAGCTAAATTGTTATTTATGCCCAATGGGGCACCCTGCTTCGCTGTGTGGAGCATTTATACGTTCCAGAACCACGCTGCAGCTGTGTATTATGGTTGTAGCACTAATAAGTCGGCTGTATCGGTTAAGAACCACGCACCACAGAACATCAGACTAAAATAGTGGCTTAGTGTTTATATAGTGAATGTAAAGATCCGGACAACATTTTTACGCAAAACTAGGCATTTCATCTTAGTCCACAGAGGTGACAGCGCATCTCCATTTTGATTTTTATTCGATGGTAAATATAGATGTTTATGGGCCACAGCATTCAAGCAACTTGACAGAGACCATCAGGTGGACTATGTATTCGTTTGTGACCCTTATTCTTTAAAAAAATCCTGGTTCCTGCCGCCCCCTTCAATTTTTATACATCTTTAATATCAGAAAAGTTGTGTAATATTTGTATGTTGTATAAAAATGAATTAAACATTATAAAGTGACGATATCTAACATATTCTTATTTAATAAAGGTTTACTAATAGTAAGTGCTTATGTGTGTATAATAGTAAGTGCAAATTCATAAGGGCCAATGTTCTGATGTAACTAACTATATTTAAATAAAAATAGTTTTTACGGATTACATCACGTATATTAACTTAGTATATGTATATTCCCGAAGTTTAAGCACAACAATCATCTTCATTCACAAACGCACATCGTGTCAGAACTCACGATACGATCCACACCAGCTCCACCGCTGTACGTTTTACTAAGAGTATTCTTCCTCATATAACCCCTCTGTGGAATCGTTTACCACCTGATATTTTTCCGGACCGATACGACTTGGGGACCTTCAAGAAAATAGCTTACTCCTTTCTAAAGGGCCGGCAACGCACCTGCAATTCCCCTGGTGTTGCGGTTGATCGTGGGCGGCGGTAGTCACTTAACAACAGGTGAGTTGCTTGCTCGTTTGGCCCTCTTCTATAAAAAAATGAAATTATAGTGTCTTGAAGTCTTGCAGTTGTATGCTTGGGTTGGAATTTAATTTAATTTATTTTAGGATCACAAGCAGATGGTAGCATATTCTCTATTGAAATTAAAATGTTTTTTTTTATTTCAATGGCACGTCGAGGTCAGAAATCAAAACGACCAAAAAACACGGCCCATGTTCATCTTTGTTATGTAACGGATATCTGCTCTGTCCTACCTCCTCCTGCCTGCTCTTACCTACATTATAAAACAAACGTCTTTGCTAAATTTCAGCTTTCTAGGTTCAAGGGTTAGGGCTGGGCGTTGATGACTGTGATTGCGGTGAGTGAATCGGGACTTGTTTTTTATATTATACCAGGTGGTCCCATAATGAACTGGCCTGATATAGTTCAACGCGACATATCGCTACATGTTGTGTTGCATTAAATAGTACGTTTATCGTGCATTTAATATAAGAAACATGCATCAACATGAAATGCTTAGTCTTAGTTTAACAGGCATTTGAATAACGAGAGTCGCGTATTTTTTCAAAATGTCGAAAACTGAGTATCGAAGTGTCATAAAGTTTCTGTTTAAAGAAGGTTTATCCCCTGCCCAAATAAAAGAACGATTGGATGGCGTGTATAAGGAGTCTGCCCCCTCCTATAGCACAGTGAAAAATTGGGTGAAAGAGTTTCGCCTCGGGAGAGAAACCGTCGAAGACTTTGGCCACGACGGTCGAACTGTGGAAGTGCTCACTCCCGAAACGATTGCTCTTATCGAAGAGGAGGTTCTGAGTGACCGCCGTTTGAAGATTAGAGAAATTGCAGCAAGGCTCTGCAAGAGTACCATTCATCACGCGATCCATGAACATCTTCACATGAAAAAAGTGAGTGCAAGATGGGTACCGAAACTTCTTTCAGCGGTACAGAGACAGGAAAGAGTGCGCTGCGCTTCGGAGTTTTTGGATCTTTATGGCGAAAATCCAAAGACTGTGATCGAGCGGCTAGTGACTGGTGATGAAACTATGATCTTGTATTATGATCCACAAAGCAAGCGCGAGTCAATGGAATGGCGTTATAAGGGTGAAAAGCCCCCTAGAAAGGCAAAGGTGCAACAATCGACTAAAAAACTGATGTGCACAATATTTTGGGATTTTCAAGGCATTTTGATGGTGGATTTTAAAGAACGTAATACAGTCGTGAACGGCGAATATTATGCTTCTTTAATATATAAATTACGAGACAAGATAAAGGAAAAACGAAGAGGCAAGCTGTCTAAAGGTGTCCTGTTGCTCCATGACAACGCCCCTGTTCATACCGCTGGTGTTTCGAAGGATGCAGTTCGTCAATGCGGGTTCACAGAAGTTCAAAATACACCTTACAGTCCAGACATGGCCCCGTCCGACTATTATTTATTTCCAAATTTAAAGCGGGACTTAAGAGGAAGAAAATTTTCAAGCGATGAAGAGTTGCAGGCGGCCGTCTTCAGTCATTTTGAGGATAAAAATGTGATTATTTTTATAAAGGTTTAGAGATGTTGATTCACAGATGTCAGAAGTGTGTTAGTATTCATGGTGATTATATTGAAAAATAAAATTGGTTTCGTTTCATTTCCTTCATTGGTTCATAGTTAGGCCAATTCATTATGGGACCGCCTACGTATGTTGATAACCTAAATATGTGCGCACTCGTGACGACTATCGCCATTTTCATAGTTTGCTATGTATTCGTACCTGGATCAAATGCAATAGTTATGTATTTCAAATAACAGCAAGGGTTTTTTAACACCCTTCTCATTCATTAAACCACAAAACACTTCACTCGCCAATTATGTTTTTATTTTTTTTTATCTGCGGGTAGGTGATAAAGTCAACAGCTGTTTTTAAGTTCTCCTATTTATAATTTCATATTTTATTAATTTCCACAATAGATAAGTGTAAATTTTACGATAATTATATTGAGAAAAGAGATCTTAATGTGCTCAAATAATAATTTATCTATGTAAACAAGCTTTTAATAACTTACTGCATCACCCATCAGCAACACTAGTATTTATCACCATTAAGTACTGTTACATTACGATTACAATATGGCAAGCATCAATAATGTATACAAAATACAGAAAGAACTGGAAGTCAGCTGGATGCAAGAGATGGCAGAATTCGAAGATCGTTTGAAGGCTGCACTGGTCCCATCCAATCCAACGTAAGTGCAGCTAAGTCAGGAATTTTATGCATTCAAGGATATGGTCACACAAATGTTTAGTCTACTACAACTGCAAGTTAGAAGTTGTATAAACACAATTGATGGACTTGACATGCGGCAACGACAAAATGTATTGCTATTCAATGGCATCCCCGAGGACTCTGAAGTAAGCTTAATTGATAAGGTTCTAAGCTTGATACATGGCAAAATGGGCCTTTCTGATGTGAGCAGAACCTCGATCAAACGGTGTCACAGATTGGGCTCACAAGGTAAAGATCAAGTTAGAGCAGTCCTCGTCCAGTTCCATCATCACCATACAAAATCATTAGTATGGAAGTCTAAGGCTAAGTTAAAAGGTACGTCTTTCACATTGTTTGAGTTCCTCACAAAGACTCGTCAAAATATTCACAAGCAGGTCAGGAAGTACTTTGGCATGAGGAATGTGTGGACGCTTGATGGCACAGTATATATTAAACTGCCTGATAGTAGTCGGGCAAAAGTATCTTCAGAGGAAGACTTCAATAATCTTGTCACCAAGTACTCGCCAGGGTGTTCTCCTCTTTCAAATACATCACCTCCCAAAACCGAAGATAGCACAGGTAATCTCTCTGGTGTATCACAACCAAGTATATCTAAATGTAGTCGCCAACAAGAAGTGGTCTCACGCTATCAAGGGGCACAATCGGGTCCAAGCAACGAAAAAAAAGGATACGCCGCGTTGTGACCAAAAAATAATGCCGTTGTTGATATTTTCACACACTTTCTCAAGGTTGTTACGATTCTTTAAAATAATTAAGTTTACTTTATTCAGTCCTATGTTACTTGGTATCATTCAAGCCTTTTATTATTCCTAATGATCGTATCTTAGTAATTATCGTTGCACTATATTTATCTTCTTAGTTTAATTGATTTAACTAAACTACTAAGGGTTTAATATTGTTTATTATTTACTTTTTATATTAGAATTTTTTTATAATAAGTGGGTAGAAAAATATAAACAAACTGTTATTTTGTTACTTTGTAAAGATAAAGATTATTGTTGTAATTACGATACGCCAAGTACAGGCAAAGGTATTATACCTTGCATCCTAGTGTGTTTTAATGTTTCTAAAATACTGTTAGCAAACGGATGTTATTTTATATCATGACTAAATTTTACAATTTTTACTATATCCCTGTTAACATTGATTTTAGGAAATGATTTGGATACACAGACACTAACAAATTAAACGTTTGATTTTGTTTCCGTTGGGAAAAATTAATTGTGGACTTATTAGTTTAATTTTGATGTTTTGTTATATCCTGTTTCTGTATTTACTTGTATAATAGTGTATTTTAATGTTCTATTAATTTAAGGTTACTTTTAAAAACAATGATTGTTATCTTTATCAGTCAACTGATTGGATAGAGCAGTGATAGTGGAGTAGTTGATTTTCTGGTTTATACGTATAGCGTTGTAGATATTTTATACTTAGACTTTGTTTTATCTCTTAATATATTTAATATTTTATTATTTATTATTATCTAATATACATATTACATATAAATCTATTTAGAAGTTAATAATGTCTGATGATGAATCTTTTTATTCCATTTATAGTTCAGATTCCTCATACGCCTCTGGTAATGATCTTACAGATAATTTACTTCCCTTACGCGATCAGTTAAGTAATATTTTTCTGCCTCATAAAAATATTTTAATGTTTGTCATATTAATGCACAGAGCATTCCAAGTCATTTTTCCTACTTAGAAGAAGCATTCTCACTAGACTGTGTCGATGCTATCTTAATATCTGAGAGTTGGCTAAAACCATCTATTATGTCGAGTTTGTACCCATTACCTAATTTCATTCTTATATGCAATGATCGGACTGAGAAGGGGGGAGGTGGTGTCGCTAAATATCTACGAAAAAATATTCCTTATAAAGTTGTTCTATCTTCCCCCTCCCCATTTTCTGCCACTGCTGAGTTTTTATTTCTAGAAATAAACATTATAGGTGCTAGGGCAGTTTTAGGTGTTGTATATTGTCCTCCTTCTGTGGATTATTTTACCTCACTTGAGACGGCTCTTAACACCATTGGATCTGTGTACATACATTGCATGATAACGGGTGATTTCAACACTGATTTGTTAAAAAATGCTTCTCGCTCCCAAAAACTTCGATCAGTCATTGAATCAGTCGAACTCTGCATTCTCCCATTGGCGGCAACTCATAGAAATACTGACACTGATGATTCGTTGATTGACCTCATCATTACTTCTTCTTCTGATCGTGTGATTCAGTTTGGACAGCTCTCTGCTCCTTGTTTCTCACGTCACGACTTGATTTATTTTTCTTATAAACTTAAACCTCCAAAACAGAAACCTATTTTTCTGCAGTTAAGCAATTTTTCAAGAATAAATATTGAGAGTCTCAGGAGAGACGCATCTTCAATTGATTTTGGCCCTTTGGTGGCAGCTTCTAACGTCGATGATAAAATATCCTTTCTAAATAATAGCATCCTGAATCTGTATAATATTCATGCTCCGGTACATTATGTAAAAGTTAAGCGTCCTCCTGCTCCCTGGATGACTAAACGGGTACAAGTGGCAATGGCACGGCGAGATCGGGCTTTCCAGAAGTATAAAAAGAATCGCTCAGAAAAAAATTGGTCTAACTTTAAAACGCTAAGAAACAGATGCAATCAGGTGGTACGAAATGCTAAACGCCGCTACATTCATGACAAAATAACTAATTCTTCGCCCACTGAGTTACGGAAATTCCTCAAGTCTATCGGAATTAATAAAACTAATTCTCCGGAATATGGCGCTTCTATCAATTTGGATGACATTAATCGTCACTTTGTTTCTATTACTTCATTGGACCCTCAAGTCCGTTCTCAAACTATTGCTTCTATAGAATTGTTACGAGCTTAGGGTTCGTGACAATAAAAATTGCCGATAAAATTACCTAAATTAACACTTTAATTTACTTTATACAAATTAAAGTTAAAAAACACTAATAATTATACACACTAAATCACTTAATTTCGCTCCGAAGCTTCGCTTGTGTCGCCGAGTTAAACTCTGTCTCGATCGCATCTCGCGCCATCTATTTATTCAAATCAGCAAAACATCCGGAATGTTCAAGTAAACACGCGTAAGGTACCGAGAGCTCGAGTATAGATTTTCTAGAAACTTAGTTCCTCGGGTGGCGCTGTTGGCCGAGAGATCGGCGATGTCATTCTCTGCAAAGCCCCCCCCCCGCTCTCGCTCCTGACACTAGATGGCGCTAGTTGACTTATTCACATAACACTGCCCCCTCCTAAGACATGCTCGTCCCGAGCATTATCGGTCCCATAATAACGCGCCAAGCGATCCACATGGACGATCTTAGGAGTCCCTCTTGCGCCTTTCTGTATCCGGTAGGTCACGTCGTTGATCCTGGTTACAATCCGGTACGGGCCGTCCCATTTAGCTTGAAGCTTAGGAGATTTCCCTTTGCTGCGGACTGGATTGTGCAACCACACTAATGAACCTTCGTTGAACCCTTTATTGTTCATTTTGCGGTCATACCGGGTTTTCATTTTCTCAGACATTTGCTGGCCCGATTGTCTGACGTGCTCATAAATGTCATTCATTTTGTTCCGCAAGTCATATGCATAATCGGTTACACTGCGTTAGGCATCAGGTGGTATCCCAGTGATCAGGTCTGCAGGCAGCCGTAATTCTCTTCCAAAGTTTGCGAAAGCTGGTGTCACTGCCGTACTTTCGTGAACAGAACTTCGATATGACAACAAAAACGGTTGTATGTGCTTGTCCCAATCTCGTTGCCGATTGTCCACAACTTTTGCTAGGTACCTCTCCAATGTCTGATTAAATCGTTCCACCATTCCATCAGATTGCGGGTGATAAGAAGTCGTTCTTGTTTTATGAGTACCCATAACTCGGCAAGTTTCCTGGAATATTTGAGACTCAAAATTCCTTCCTTGATCGCTGTGAATCTCTAAAGGTACTCCAAAACGACAGAAGACTTCATGAACTAGTTTATCTGCAACTGTTGAAGCTTCTTGATTTGGAATGGCAAAAACTTCTGGCCACTTAGTGAAGTAATCCATTACAACCACGAAATACTTGTTACCGCTTTCACTCTCCGGAAACGGCCCCGCCACGTCAATGGCTATTCTCTCCCATGGTGCACCAACATTGTACAACTTCAATGCACCTCTACTACGAGTCTGAGGTCCCTTTACAGCCGCACAACTTGTACATTTGCGACACCAGTCCTCGACATCGTTTCGACCGTGGACCCAGTAAAACCGTTCTCGGATCTTCAGTAGAGTTCGTTTAACTCCCAGATGGCCTCCTGAATAATCATTATGGTACAGCTGTAGAACATCCGGTACTTTAGCTTTAGGGACAACCATTTGTAAATGACAGCTGTCTCCCCGAACATTTTCCCATTTACGGCACAGAACTCCATCCTGAAGCAGCAAGCTATCCCACTGGGCCCAATAGCTTTTAGTGATCGAACTCATCGCTGAGACGTCGCTCCACTTGGGCTTGGGGGCACTGGCCTTCATCCATTCCAGGATCGGCTTGATGTCCGGATCTTCCTGCTGTGCACGTTGTAAGCTGTCCTTCCACTCGTTGCTGAGGTGGTCTGCCCTGAGCATCCTCACGGATACTACTCCCTTACTCTCTTGCCTAGTACAATGTTTGCAATCTTCAGGACAAGGTCTTCGTGATAATGCATCTGCATTGCCATGAGATTTCCCGCTGCGATGTTCGATCTCAAAGTCGTATTCCTGCAGTAGTTCAATCCACCTCGCAACTTGTCCTTCTGGATTTTTAAACTGCAATAGCCATTTTAGTGCAGCATGGTCAGTTCGTAAGTGAAATTTTCGCCCCAGAAGATATTTGCTAAAATGCTGCAACGACTTTACCACAGCTAGCAATTCGCGTCTTGTGACACAATAGTTCCTTTCCGGTTTTGACAACGACTTGCTGAAGTACGCTATCACGACCTCTTGGTCACCATTCCGTTGAGACAACACACCGCCAAGTCCTATATCACTTGCGTCTGTGTCAACTACAAATTCTTTGCTTGCATCAGGGTATCCCAAAATAGGTGTTTTGCACAGACGGTCCTTGAGCTCCTGGAATGCGATATAACAACTTTCATCCCAGCAGAAATGTCGCTTCTCCTCGGTTAGCTTATGCAGAGGTTTGGCTATATCTGCAAAGTTCTTCACAAATCGCCGGTAATAGGAGCACAAACCCAAAAATGCTCTAACCTGCGTCTTGTCTTTTGGAACCGGCCAATCCTTTACAGCTGCAATTTTCTCTGAATCCGTGCGGATACCTTCTTCCGACACTACATACCCCAAAAACTTGACTTGCCGTTTGAACAGTGAACATTTCTTCGGACTCAGCTTGAGATTGGCACTCTGAATCTTCATGAGCACGCGTCCCAGGTTTTCAAGGTGTTCCTCAAACGTACGGCCTACGATGATGATGTCATCCAAGTAGACCAGACAGGCATCGCCAATTAGCCCGGTAAGTACAAGTTCCATCAGCCTTTCAAACGTTGCTGGAGCATTGCACAACCCAAACGGCATTACTTTGAATTGCCACAGACCCTTTCCCGTCGAGAACGCAGTTTTCTCCTTGTCCTTGGGGTCAATTTCAACTTGCCAGTAGCCACTTTTTAGATCCAGCGTGCTAAACCATTTTACTCCTGTAAGCATGTCCAGCGTGTCATCAATTCTTGGCAAGGGATAGCTGTCCTTCTTTGTAACGTCGTTCAGACGGCGGTAATCAACACAAAACCGCATGCTGCCATCCTTCTTTTTCACCAGCACCACTGGCGAACACCATGGACTAGAGGAAGGTTCAATAACACCATCCTTCACCATTCCTTCAATCATGGTTTCCACTTCCTTTTCACGTGCTACCGGCAATCGTCTTGGCCGCTGACGGATAGGCAACTCTTCACCTGTGTTTATTTTGTGTTGAACTAAACCAGTCTTTCCTATGTCAGCATCGTTTGATGAGAATACATCGGCGTACTTGAGTAACAACTTCTTCGCCTTGACCAATTCGTTCGGGGAGAGAACACTGCGACAGTCTTCCAAAAGTGTGGTCACTCTCGTTTCTGCATCCTTGCTGGGGGTCCCAGTCGATAGATATTGGCACCGACGTAACCAATCCACTTCCTCACAAGTACCAATCAGTGTGCCTTTTTCTATAATCTGTTCCTGGTCGCAAAGGTTCAGCACACGTACTCCTGAGATGTCAGTGGTCCTGACCAAGGTTCGAGCTACTTTCCATGGAAGGTCATTGTTTACCCTTTCCACAAGTACACAACGGTGAGCTTGCCCAGTGTTCCGAGGAAGACTAACCGGAATAATCGTTTCCGATCTAGGCGGAAGAACAATCTTCTTGATGCTGTACACGTTCCCTGGTAACGCACCTTCCATAAAAAGTTCCTCCTGTCCACATTTCAAAACACCTTGCTTAACGTCGATCTCGCAACAATTATTCCTCATAAAGTCTAAGCCTAGGATGCAGTCGTCCATTATATCAGCCACGATGACATTATGCAGGTAGATCACGTTGCCTAGCTTCAACTCCATCTCCTTCTCTCCACGGACGGGTATACGCTGACCGGTGGCTGTTACCAAATTAATGCGTTCTCGGTTGTATGCGGAGTCCCCAAGGAACTGACTTATAAGTTGGGAACTAACAACCGTACGAGAGGCTCCAGTGTCTATGGTCAGTTTACACGGCATTCCGTTGACCTCACCCTTGATGATTAGACTGTTCCCATCATGGGTTTGTGAGATCGAGATCCTTGGGGCTCTTTTAACATCAGCCAGCACCCGCCCCGCAGTTCTGGCTTTTACTCGTTTCCCTGCTGCTGCTGGGCGGTGCGGTTGGCCGCACTACCCTCCTGAGATCGTTCACCTTCCCTTTCTAGGGTTCGCTTAGGGCAGCTGGATCGAAGGTGGCCCTTTTCCCCACAGCCATAGCACCTTGGGCTGTATCCTTTGTTGCGGTCGCGAACTGTAGCTGCTGCAACCTCCCTGACGCGATGGGAACGATGATCCTGCCGCACGGCTTCCACTTCCAGTGCATGGGCCAAGGCGTCCTTAGGTGTCTCGTGGTGCCCGAGCCTCACAGCAGCTCTGACTTCCAGGTCGCGGATGCCGTCGATGAATGTCTGCACCAGGTTCCCTTCAATGAGCGCAGGTACAGACCGGTATGCTTTTCGCACCAGCTTCTCCACTTCTAGAGCCCACTGCTGCAGGTTTTCGTTGCTGCGCTGCACACGATCTTTAAGCTGCGCACGAAAGACGTGTTCCAGGTGAGCGTCGCCATATCTCGCCTCCAATGCCTCAAGGAGTTGCTCATAAGTCACTTCCTCACCGAGAGCTTCCAGAACTGTTAAGGCCTGGTCGCGCAGGCCTAGTGTGAGAGCAGTCATGGCCTGACTTTTATTCCAGCCATTCGCTTTCATAACAGCCTCGAACTGGATTTTGTAGGCTGACCAGGAAGAAGTCCCGTCGAACGGTGGCACCTTGAACCCACGTAGCGAAGGTGCTGAAGCTACTACGGGAGCTGTAGTTCCATCCCCAAGTTTGAGTTCATCCAGCGTTTTCTTAACTTGGTTGATTTGGGTCTCAGCTTCCGACAGGCGGTTATCATGTTGAGCAACCTTATCCTTCACCTCCCTTATCTCTTTCCCGAAGGTCGCGTGAAGGTCCTTCTTGAGAAGCATCTGCTCTTCCAACCGACGGGCCTGTTCATCCTGTCCACCCCGCAGCTGCTCTTCCAACCGACGGACCTGTTCCTCCTGTCGGCGAGCCTGTTCCTCCTGTCGGCGAGCCTGTTCCTTCTGTCGGCGAGCCTGTTCCTCCTGCTGCTCTTTCAACAGACGAGCCTGTTCCTCCTGCTGCTCTTTCAACAGACGGGCCTGTTCCTCTCGTCCGCGCTGCAGCTGCTCCTGTAGCATGGCCATCAGAGCACCTAAGTCAGGTGCCACAGACGTAGAAGCTGCTGGCGGACCGGCTTCCGTGGCCGGCGGCTGGCCCTCAGACATCTGCGGCGTTGCACCACCAAATCTCCTCTGGTCCGTCTCCTGCTGGCGTTGACTTCGGGTACGGACACCCTCCGTTTCCTCCTTGGGTAAAATCGGCATTATTTTATCCCACTTCTGACACCAATTGTTACGAGCTTAGGGTTCGTGACAATAAAAATTGCCGATAAAATTACCTAAATTAACACTTTAATTTACTTTATACAAATTAAAGTTAAAAAACACTAATAATTATACACACTAAATCACTTAATTTCGCTCCGAAGCTTCGCTTGTGTCGCCGAGTTAAACTCTGTCTCGATCGCATCTCGCGCCATCTATTTATTCAAATCAGCAAAACATCCGGAATGTTCAAGTAAACACGCGTAAGGTACCGAGAGCTCGAGTATAGATTTTCTAGAAACTTAGTTCCTCGGGTGGCGCTGTTGGCCGAGAGATCGGCGATGTCATTCTCTGCAAAGCCCCCCCCCCGCTCTCGCTCCTGACACTAGATGGCGCTAGTTGACTTATTCACATAACAGAATCAATGCAGCGTCTCCAAATCCCTGATTTTTGTTTCTCCCCTGTTACTCAGGATGAAATTAAAAAAGCTCTGTTAGCCATCAATCTAAGGCTGTGGGTTATGATGAAATTAGTAAGCAAATGGTGTCTATGATTCTTGAGTACCTTCTTCCAGCTATAACACACATTATAAATTATTCTCTGGACTCAGGTCAATACCCTTCTGCATGGAAAAAAGCTTTTGTAAGACCTCTTCCTAAAATACCTAATCCTGTTTTCCCTAACCATTTTCGTCCTATTTCAATTCTCCCATACCTCTCTAAAGTTCTGGAAGCCTGTGTTTTTAAGCAAATATCTGTATTCGCTGCAAAACATAACCTGCTGAATGAATTTCAATCGGGGTTTCGCTCTGGTCACAGTACTACCACTTCGCTTATCAAAGTCACAGACGATATAAGAAAAAGCTTAGATGAGCAAAAATTAACAGTGGTGGTGCTTATTGACTTTTCAAACGCTTTCAACACAGTGGATCATGGCATCCTCCTATCCATCCTTAAACACCTTAAATTTTCATCCCCAGCCTTGGAATGGTTTTCTTCTTATATTCGCGGTTGCCAGCAATCGGTTCGCTCAGGTCAGCGGTTTTCTGCATGGGCTGAAATTGAATCTGGTGTGCCGCAAGGCGGAATACTTTCTCCTATTATGTTTTCCTTATTTATAAATTCTATCTCCTCAGTTTTAGATTGTTCGTACCATCTGTATGCGGATGATCTCCAGCTCTATGTACAGTCAAGCTTAAACAATCTTAACTTTGTAATACACAAATTAAATGATAACCTGGAAGCCATAAGAGAACGGTCATGTAAATATGGCGTTTCTGTTAATCCTGCCAAATGCAAAGTTGTAATATTCGAAAGTTCGCAATTATTGGCTAAGGTTGATTATGGATATCTCTCTCCTGTATTTTATAATGGAAGTTTGATTCCATATTGTGATTCCATAAAAAATCTTGGCCTGTACATGGATAAAACTATGACCTGGAAATTGCAGATCTCTGAAGTTAGTCGTAAAGTTGTTGCTACCTTGCGTTCCCTTTATCGTCTTAAAAATTTCCTACCCTTCAAAACCAAGCTAACGCTGGTTCATTCCCTTATTCTACCTATTATCGACTATGCCGATGTATGTTAACCAGATCTGTCAGAAAATCTTCTAAACAAGTTGGAGCGCCTTCTTAATAATTCCATAAGGTTTATTTTTGGTTTACGTAAGTATGACCACATATCATCCTATCGTTCAAAGCTTAAATGGCTACCTATACGTCAAAGGCGATGCTCTAGAATTTTACTTGTACTTTATTCAATTTTAAACGATCCAAGGTCGCCTTCTTTTCTTAAGGATAATTTTCATTTTTTTCATCCGATCGACGGTCGAACATCCCGACAGTCAAACCGTCTGAGGTTAAGGTTTCCACAGCATAAATCAAATTTTTTCAGGTCGTCTTTTACGATGCAAGCTATACAACTTTGGAACACCCTCCCCAACGATATTAAGAATGCCACAAATAAAAAAGCTTTCAAAGTTCTTCTCCGAAAACATTACCTGAAGGAAACCACAAATTAACACTATTTTTCCTTAATTTTGTCTTTCTTTTCTTCTTTTTGTACTTCAAATATTTATTTCATTATATATTATTCAAACATTATATATATATATATATATATATATATATATATATATATATATATATATATTTGAATATTTATTTACGAAGTTTATAAGCATGTATATATATTATATATATGTATGTATGTATTATTGTACGTATATTGATACTATATGTGTGTATATTTAAACGTAAAGTGTATGTATGTAATTTGCATATATGTATATTTTAATTAATGTATAAGCACTTATTTACGTATAATGGTCGCACCTGCCAACAATTATCCTTGCCACCCAGGGTTTGCCACGAGCTTGAGGTTCGTGACAATAAAAATTGCCGATAAAACTGCCTAAATTAACACTTTAATTTACTTTACACAAATTAAAATTAAAACACTAATAATTAAACACACTAATTCACTTAATTCCGCTCCGAAGCTTCGCTTGTGTCGCCGAGTTCAACTCTGCCCCGAACGCATCTTGCAGCGCCTATTTATTTAAATTAGCAAAGTAACATCCCGAATATTCAGGTAAATGCGCGCAAAGGGACGAGTGTGCGAGTATAGACTTTCCAGAAACTTGGCGCTGTCGGTTGAGAGATTTGTGATGTCATTCTCTGCAAAGCTCCCCTCGCTCTCGTTCCTGACACTAGATGGCGCTAGTTGACTTATTCACATAACACTGCCCCCTCCTGACATGCTCGTCCCGAGCATTATCCGTCCCATAATAACGCGCCAAGCGATCCACATGGACGATCTTAGGAGTCCCTCTTGCGCCTTTCTGTATCCGGTAGGTCACATCGTTGATCCTGGTTACAATCCGGTACGGGCCGTCCCATTTAGCTTGAAGCTTAGGAGATTTCCCTTTGCTGCGGACTGGATTGTGCAACCACACTAATGAACCTTCGTTGAACCCTTTATTGTTCATTTTGCGGTCATACCGGGTTTTCATTTTCTCAGACATTTGCTGGCCCGATTGTCTGACGTGCTCATAAATGTCATTCATTTTGTTCCGCAAGTCATTTGCATAATCGGTTATACTGCGTGGGGCATCAGGTGGTATCCCGGTGATCAGGTCTGCAGGCAGCCGTAATTCTCTTCTAAAGTTTGCGAAAGCTGGTGTCACTTCTGTACTTTCGTGAACAGAACTTCGATATGACAACAAAAACGGTTGTATGTGCTTGTCCCAATCTCGTTGCCGATTGTCTACAACTTTTGCTAGGTACCTCTCCAATGTCTGATTGAATCGTTCCACCATTCCATCAGATTGCGGGTGATAAGAAGTCGTTCTTGTTTTATGAGTACCCATAACTCGGCAAGTTTCCTGGAATATTTGAGACTCAAAATTCCTTCCTTGATCGCTGTGAATCTCTAAAGGTACTCCAAAACGACAGAAGACTTCATGAACTAGTTTATCTGCAACTGTTGAAGCTTCTTGATTTGGAATGGCGAAGACCTCCGGCCACTTAGTGAAGTAATCCATCACAACCATGAAATACTTTTTACCGCTTTCACTCTCCGGAAACGGCCCCGCCACGTCAATGGCTATTCTCTCCCATGGTGCACCAACATTGTACAACTTCAATGCACCTCTACTACGAGTCTGAGGTCCCTTTACAGCCGCACAACTTGTACATTTGCGACACCAGTCCTCGACATCGTTTCGACAGTGGACCCAGTAAAACCGTTCTCGGATCTTCAGTAGAGTTCGTTTAACTCCCAGATGGCCTCCTGAATAATCATTATGGTACAGCTGTAGAACATCCGGTACCTTAGCTTTAGGGACAACCATTTGTAAATGACAGCTGTCTCCCCGAACATTTTCCCATTTACGGCACAGAACTCCATCCTGAAGCAGCAAGCTGTCCCACTGGGCCCAATAGCTTTTAGTGGTCGAACTCATCGCTGAGACGTCGCTCCACTTGGGCTTGGGAGCACTGGCCTTCATCCATTCCAGGATCGGCTTGATGTCCGGATCTTCCTGCTGTGCACGTTGTAAGCTGTCCTTCCACTCGTTGCTGTGGTGGTCTGCCCTGAGCATCCTCACGAATACCTCTTCCTTACTCTTTTGCCGATTACAATGGTTGCAATCTTCAGGACAAGCGATCTCAAAGTTGTATTCCTGCAGTAGTTCAATCCACCTCGCAACTTGTCCTTCTGGATTTTTAAACTGCAATAGCCATTTTAGTGCAGCATGGTCAGTTTTTAAGTGAAATTTTTGTCCCAGAAGATATTTGCTGAAATGCTGCAATGACTTTACCACAGCGAGCAATTCGCGTCTTGTGACACAATAGTTCCTTTCCGGTTTTGACAACGACTTGCTGAAGTACGCTATCACGACCTCTTGGTCACCATTCCGTTGAGACAACACACCGCCAAGTCCTATATCACTTGCGTCTGTGTCAACTATAAATTCTTTGCTTGCATCAGGGTATCCCAAAATAGGTGTTTTGCACAGACGGTCCTTGAGCTCCTGGAATGCGATATTGCAACTTTCATCCCAGCAGAAATGTCGCTTCTCCTCGGTTAGCTTGTGCAGAGGTTTGGCTATATCTGCAAAGTTCCTCACAAATCGCCGGTAATAGGAGCACAAACCCAAAAATGCTCTAACCTGCGTCTTGTCTTTTGGAACCGGCCAATCCTTGACAGCGGCGATTTTCTCTGGATCTGTGCGGATGCCTTCTTCCGATACTACAAACCCCAAAAAGTTAACTTGCCGTTGGAATAGTGAACATTTCTTCGGGCTCAACTTGAGGTTGGCACTCTGAATCTTCATGAGCACGCGTTCCAGGTTTTGAAGGTGTTCCTCAAACGTATGGCCTACGATGATGATGTCATCCAAGTAGACCAGACAGGCATCGCCAATTAGCCCGGTAAGTACAAGTTCCATCAGCCTTTCAAACGTTGCTGGAGCATTGCACAACCCAAACGGCATTACTTTAAATTGCCACAGACCCTTTCCCGTCGAGAACGCAGTTTTCTCCTTGTCCTTAGGGTCAATTTCAACTTGCCAGTAGCCACTTTTTAGATCAAGCGTGCTAAACCACTTTACTCCTGTGAGCATGTCCAGCGTGTCAACAATTCTTGGCAAGGGATAGCTGTCCTTCTTTGTAACGTCGTTCAGACGGCGGTAATCAACACAAAACCGCATGCTGCCATCCTTCTTTTTCACCAGCACCACTGGCGAACACCATGGACTAGAGGAAGGTTCAATAACACCACCCTTCACCATTCCTTCAATCATGGTTTCCACTTCCTTTTCACGTGCTACCGGCAATCTTCTTGGCCGCTGACGGATAGGCAATTCTTCTCCTGTGTTTATTTTGTGTTGAACTAAGCCAGTCTTTCCTATGTCAGCGTCGTTTGATGAGAATACATCAGCGTACTTGAGTAACAACTTCTTCGCCTTGACCAATTCGTTCGGGGAGAGAACACTGCGACAGTCTTCCAAAAGTGTGGTCACTCTCGTTTCTGAATCCTTGCTGGGGGTCCCACTTGATATATATTGGCACTGACGTAACCAATCCACTTCCTCACAAGTACCAACCAGTGTGCCTTTTTCTATAACCTGTTCCCGGTCACCAAGTTTCAGCACACGTACTCCTGAGATGTCAGTGGTCCTGACCAAGGTTCGAGCTACTTTCCAAGGAAGGTCATTGTTTACCCTTTCCACAAGTACACAACGGTGAGCTTGCCCAGCGTTTCGAGGAAGACTAACCGGAACAATCGTTTCCGATCTCGGCGGAAGAACAATCTTCTTGATGCTGTACACGTTCCCTGGTAACGCACCTTCCATAAAAAGTTCCTCCTGTCCACATTTCAAAACACCTTGCTTAACGTCGATCTCGCAACAATTATTCCTCATAAAGTCTAAGCCTAGGATACAGTCGTCCATTATATCAGCCACGATGACATTATGCAGGTAGATCACGTTGCCTAGCTTCAACTCCATCTCCTTCTCTCCATGGACGGGTATACGCTGACCGGTGGCTGTTACCAAATTAATGCGTTCTCGGTTGTATGCGGAGTCCCCAAGGAACTGACTTATAAGTTGGGAACTAACAACCGTACGAGAGGCTCCAGTGTCTATGGTCAGTTTACACGGCATTCCGTTGACCTCGCCCTTGATGATTAGACTGTTCCCATCATGGGTTTGGGAGATCGAGATCCTTGGGGCTCTTTTAACATCAGCCAGCACCCGCCCCGCATTTCTGGCTTTTACTCGTTTCCCTGCTGCTGCTGGGCGGTGCGGTTGGCCGCACTACTCTCCTGAGATCGTTCACTCTACCTTTCTAGGGTTCGCTTAGGGCAGCTGGATCGAAGATGGCCCTTTTCCCCACAGCCATAGCACCTTGGGCTGTATCCTTTGTTGCGGTCGCGAACTGTAGCTGCTGCAACCTCCCTGACGCGATGGGAACGATGATCCTGCCGCACGGCTTCCACTTCCAGTGCATGGGCCAAGGCGTCCTTAGGTGTCTCGTGGTGCCCGAGCCTCACAGCAGCTCTGACTTCCAGGTCGCGGATGCCGTCGATGAATGTCTGCACCAGGTTCCCTTCAATGAGCGCAGGTACAGACCGGTATGCTTTTCGCACCAGCTTCTCCACTTCTAGAGCCCACTGCTGCAGGTTTTCGTTGCTGCGCTGTACACGATCTTTAAGCTGCGCACGAAAGACGTGTTCCAGGTGAGCGTCGCCATATCTCGCCTCCAATGCCTCAAGGAGTTGCTCATAAGTCACTTCCTCACCGAGAGCTTCCAGAACTGTTAAGGCCTGATCGCGCAGGCCTAGTGTGAGAGCAGTCATGGCCTGACTTTTATTCCAGCCGTTCGCCTTCATAACAGCCTCGAACTGGATCTTGTAGGCTGACCAGGAAGAGGTACCGTCAAACGGCGGCACTTTGAATCCACGTAGCGAAGGTGTTGTAGCTACTACGGGAGCTGTTATTCCATCCCCAAGTTTGAGGTCGTCCAGCGTTTTCTTCACGTCAGCCATTACGTTGTCAACCCGATTGTTTACTTGGTCGATTCGGGTTTCGGCCTCCGACAGGCGGTTGTCATGTTGAGCAACCTTATCCTTCACTTCCCGTATCTCTTTTCCGAAGATAGCGTGAAGGTCCTTCATGAGGAGCACCTGCTCTTCCTTATCGCGTTGGAGTTGCTCTTCTAAACGACGGGCCTGTTCCTCCTGCCGGCGGGCCTGTTCCTCCTGCCGGCGGGCCTGTTCCTCCTGCCGGCGGGCCTGTTCCTCCTGTCCGCCCGCAGCTGCTGCAGCATCACCATCAGAGCACCTAAGTCAGGTGCCACAGACGTAGAAGCTGCTGACGGACCGGCTTCCGTGGCCGGCGGCTGGCCCTCAGACATCTGCGGCTTTGCACCACCAAATCTCCTCTGGTCCGTCTCCTGCTGGCGTTGACTTCGGGTACGGACACCCCCCGTTTCCTCCTTAGGTAAAATTGGCATTATTTTATCCCACTTCTGACACCAATTGTTACGAGCTTGAGGTTCGTGACAATAAAAATTGCCGATAAAATTACCTAAATTAACACTTTAATTTACTTTACACAAATTAAAATTAAAACACTAATAATTAAACACACTAATTCACTTAATTCCGCTTCGAAGCTTGGCTTGTGTCGCCGAGTTCAACTCTGCCCCGATCGCATCTTGCAGCGCCTATTTATTTAAATTAGCAAAGAAACATCCCGAATATTCAGGTAAATGCGCGCAAAGGGACGAGTGTGCGAGTGTAGACTTTCCAGAAACTTGGCGCTATCGGTTGAGAGATTTGTGATGTCATTCTCTGCAAAGCTCCCCTCGCTCTCGTTCCTGACACTAGATGGCGCTAGTTGACTTATTCACACAACAATAGTATAGGATATATCTATATATATATATATATATATATATATATCATTCATTTGGATATTTATTTACGAAGTTTATAAGCGTGTATATATATATTATATATATGTATGTATGTATTATTGTACGTATATTGATAGTATATGTGTGTATATTTAAACGTAAAGTGTATGTATGTAATTTGCATATATGTATATTTTAATTAATGTATAACCACTTATTTACGTATAATGGTCGCACCTGCCAACAATTATCCTTGCCACCCAGGGTTGACTGGCAGAGAATGCCACATGGCATTAAGTCCGCCCTATGGACCCTTTAGCTTAAGGTGTTATGTGTAAGTTTATAAATAAATAAATAAACAAATATACCTTTCTATAACCTCTGTTTCCCTTATTTATCCTTGTACAATAAATTACATTTCATTTGTTCATTTTTTTTCATTCATTCATTCGTTTATTTATTCACCTATTCATTCATCCGTGCACTTTAAGCATTTGACATAAATTTCCAGACAGTTCTAGACTTCGGTCCGTGTATCGTAAGACAACGTCGTATCTAACTATTTGTCACCACGTCCCGTGGGACCGGTCCCCACCCGACGGGACTGTCAACAATTAGCATTAGATTGGTTATGTAAACTATTTCTCGAAACGTCCACGTCCTGCTTCACAATCCATCGCTCTGAAGTAATAATTCTATAAAAAGCCGCAAGGTGTAATCGATTTGATACAAAGTGTTACGTGAAAATATCTTAAATGTTTATTTCCCGTTACAGCCTTCTAAAGTCTACTGCTGAACATACACCTCTCCCACAGGTTGCTTAGTAAAGAGAATATTTGCCATGGCTGCCACGCCTGGCAAGCGGGTTGGCAATCGCATTTTTTATTTGGTCGCTATGGGCGACGCTGCCGCCTGTCTGCTGCATTGTGTCCCTCTGTCGTCCTCACGACACCCACGATGTCGGTTAATGGATGTTCTTACAACGCCACTACACGGTATTGAATATTTATGGAATGTTTATTTATTTATTTTTATAATGATTTCTTATATTTACGCGAACACTACACATTGATTCAAACCACTTTTACGGATTTTATCGCGTTTATTTATGTTATTTTTAATACCCGACGTTTCGGGTGCTTTCCAACACCTATGGTCACGGGGGACTGAGATGACTGACGTCCCGATGTCAAAGTTAACACGGAGTACCTTCAGCTTTTTAATTATTGTCTTTGGTCCGATATACGCAGAATGAACTAACTGTGTTGTGTCTTGCAGTGGTATGCTTGGGTTTACTTTTATACCCTATAATTAATAAAATTAAAACCCTTACCTAATATCCAGTCCTTAAAGGTGTTGATTAATATCAACATGCAGAAGTGGCAATCTCAAAAAATATGGCTTTCTTTGCTTTAAAGTAGTTGGTTTGATAATCGATTTCTTGCTACTACTAGCGGTGCTTAATATAGAATCTGTGTCTGAGGTGTCTGGGGGTGTATGAAGTGAAGTGGAGAGTCGACATGGAAAAGAAGAAATTAACATTTTATTGACATAGAATAGTAGGAGTTATATAACATTAAATTCATTTATAAATAACTAGCTTGCCAGGCAGACGTTGTCTGCCCTTTTCGACAACACTTTGTCATGCCTATTAAAAATCCTTAAATACGCAAAAAAAATTGTGTGTCACTCATGGGCAAAAAAACTATCCTATCTCTCAAGTTGAACCAAACTGCACACGGTGTACAAAATTGATTAAAATCGGTTTCGTAGTTGAGTCCATCACGGACAAACAACGTGACACGTAATTTATATATATTAAGGTATTTTGCATTTTGATTCAATTTCAAAGATCAGACTTCAAAAGATTTTGAACGACTCTGGCATTTTCCTTTTTGTGGTGTAGCTATAGATGGGAAACATGTAGCTATTAAACATTTTATAGAATCGTCCTATTTGGTATAGCAAATCGAAAATAATAGTTCATCTACGTAGACATATTTTTTGAAAAGATATTTTTTTATAGAACAAGGGTGACTAACGAGCACACAGTCCACCTGATGGTAAGTGAATGCTTTGAAATGAAACATTTATCCTCGATTAATAATCAAAACGTAGATGCGTTGTCACCCCTGAGGACTAAGATGGAATGCCTCGTTTCCAAGAAAAAAGGGTCTCCGTATCTCTACACTCACCATAAGAAACACAACATTATTAAGCCGCTATTTTACGTTGGTATTGTTTGAGAGCGTGGTCCCTCACCGGTGGAGCCGACTCATTCGTGATAAATATAGTATAGCTGCAGCTTAGCTCTACCACGTATAAATATAATACGCGTAAATATAATACCTTGTAATGTAAACACTGATCATGAAGATAAAAATGTTCGTTTAGTTCGTTGTGATTGGCGTCAGTATACTAATCAATTAATTCGGCAGTCCTTAGGAGCACAAGGCAACCGTGAAAATATTATGTAGGTGTGTATGAGGCACAGCGTCTGCTTACTATCAGATGAACTATGTGCTCGTTTGTCACTCATACGTCTAGCATACATGAAAAGAGCCCGTGTTGATCGAAAAATGTAGAAGCGTAAAATATATATTGCTTTGTTTACTTTTTGGCTTTTACGTTGCACTAATGGCGCGTTGTCTAATTAGTATTGCAATTCCATCTGAAGAGAATAAAAACACGTAATGGCCCTCTTACCAGATCGCGCGGGATCAGATAAAATGCCTGTCCTCAATAAAATGTCGATCTCCTCTGTTTGGCGGCTACAAAGTGCACTTCGTTGCATTTAGAGCAGTTTTCAGATGTCGCATAATTTGTGTCAGAAACGACTTTCTAATGACGAGTAATAACTTACCATATGCAATATCGATATTTATATTTTATCGACATATTTAATTTTTTGCAGCTGTACACATCATCGTTGGAGCCACACGCAAGTGTGAGTAACGATTCAAGAGCAAGTCTCATCCGACACTATTCCGATGATATCCCGGATGTCAGTCTGAGCGAGATTAGAATGGCTCTCCAACACCTTAAAAACGGCAAGTCCCCGAGCGAGGATGGAATTACAGCGGAGCTTCTGAAAGCGGGTGGAAAACCGGTACTTGAAGTCCTTCAGAGGCTCTTTAATTCCGTCCTCCATGGTGGCACTATTCCGGAGGCGTAGAGCAGAAGCACGGTGGTTTTGTTCTTCAAGAAAGGTGACAACGCCCTCTTGAAGAACTACAGATCGATATCCCTTCTGAGCCGCGTCTACGTGCTGTTTTCGAGAGTCATTACGAATCACTACGAGTCACTTTACCTGGCGTATGTGGACTATGAGAAAGCCTTTGACTCCGTCGAAATTTGGGCGGTGCTACAGTCTCTTCAGCGATGCATTCAGCGAAGCGCTGAAGTGTTTATACAGTAGGGCTACGATGGCTATCCGCGTACAGAACCAGAGTATGAAACCTATCCAACTGCAAAGAGGTGTAAGACAGGATGACGTTATATCCCCGAAACTCTTCACCGCTGCTTTGGAAGACGTTTTCAAGCTACTGGACTGGAAAGGATACGGTATTAACATCAATGGTGAGTAAATCACTCACCTTCGATTTGCCGACGATATAGTCCTTATGACAGAATCGCTGGAGGACTTAAGAACTATGCTCAGTGAACTCAATAGTGCCTCCCAACGGATAGGTTTTAAGACGAACATGGACAAAACAAAGATCATGTTTAATGTCCATGTCACACCTATGCCGGTATTTGTTGGGAGCACTAAGCTCGAAGTTGTTGACGAGTACGTTTACCTGGGACAAATAGTCCGACTAGGTAAGTCCAACTTCGACCGAGAGGTCAATCAACGGATTCAACTCGGCTGGGCAGCGTTCGGGAAATTACGACACATCTTCTTGTCAGGTATACCTCAAAATCTGAAAACTAAGTCGTACAACAGTGTGTGTTGCCAGTGATGACATGTGGAACTGAGACGTGATCCTTCACTGCTGGCCGTATGAGGACGCTCAAAGTCGCTCAGCGAGCCATGGAGAGGGCTATGCTCGGAGTTTCTCTGCGTGATAAACTTAGAAATGAGGAAATCCACAGTAGGACCAGAGTGACCGACATAGCCCAACTGATTAGTAAGCTGAAGTGGCAATGGGCCGGCCATGTAGCTCGAAGAACCGACAACCGTTGGGGAAAAAAGGTTCTCGAGTGGCAGCCTCGTACCGGTAGACGAAGTGTCGCGCGACCCCCCACTAGATGGAGTGATGACCTGTTAAGACATGCAGGAAGTCGATGGATGCAGGTGGCTCAGGACTGTGCTTTGTGGCATACCTTGGGGGAGGCCTATGTTCAGCAGTGGAATTGTGAAAGGCTGTAATGATGATGATGATGATGATGATATTTAATTTTAGAACACACACACACACATACACACACACGCATGTTGAAAGATTTGTGGCAAATAAATAATTTATTAATTATTTATTTATTTAGAAATGAAAGTAACCACTACTATATTTCAAGACTATTGCGTTTGAAAAAAAAAACTTAAAATTAGTTTTATGGTACTGGCGTATAATAATTAAAAAAAATAATCGGAGAGAATGTTGTATCACCTAATATAATCCTGAGCCACCTGCATTCATCAACTTCATGTAAGTCTGACCAGTTTGTCACTTCATCTAGTGTAGTCGGGCGCCCTTTTTACATGGGGAAATGCCTACATCCCTTTCAGAAGACAAGACTTGTTTTCCTACGCAGCTTCCAACGTTATCCGGACAGAAAAACGAGAGGTTCTCCCTGGTCAAACAGTTCCGTTCATGTTGTAGCCACGATACAGTCAGAGCGTGGCTCTAAAGTGATAATATTTTATTTTCACAAACAGGATTTTTTTAGAAATAGGAGTTACAAACAAATCTACAATCAACCTGATGGTAAGCGGCTACTGCAATCGCAAGTGAAGAAAGCCGCAAATGCGTTGTCACCTCTGAAGACTAAGATCATCACATCCTGTAATCATACCGGCTCTTAAGATCCCCAGGCGCCAGGAAGATTTCCTTGCAGAACAGAAGTCTAACCACTTAGTAAAATAATGCTTCAAAGCTGTGTTAAAACAGGTTTTGCGTTTTCGTTGCAGACTCACAACACACAAGATATCTCTCTCTATATAATTTTTACGACCAAACAGTAGACAAATAATATCACTATTTAAATTTAAAAATTTTAACTTTGGACCGCGCTAATGAGAACCTAACGCTTCTGTTCTTAAGGTGAACGGGTTTATTATAAATTTGATTCGCTTTCCCTTTTTGGTTATTGGTTTATGAGATTGATAAGCTTGGCATTTTTATTCAAGTTAAGTTTTAAGTTTTTAGATAATGTTATTGAACTAAAAGAATACAATACAATACTCTTTATTGTACACCAACAAAACATTATTAAATAATGAAAAAATAATGAGGGATAAACAAAAGGCGGTCTTATTGCTACATAGCTATCTCTTCCAGACAACCCAGAAGAGGAAATTAATAAAAATAAAAATAAGATTAATGGGTAGGGTGCACTAAATTAGACAAAAAAAAATATAACTTATATGCTATATAATGACAACATACTTAAGGTATATTAGTGACCATAACTAAGAGGAGAAAGAGAGAGGAGTTAAAGAGACAAATAGTGTTCCTTAATTTGTTTCTTGAACACAATTAAAGATTGAGCACTTTTAATGGACTGGGGTAAGGAGTTCCAGAGTCTTACTCCAAGAACAGCAAAAAATTTATCATAAAATGTCGAGGAGTGTATAGGACATTGGAGCGAAAGGTTTTCTTTGGACCGTAAGGAAAAATCGTGACAAGAGCTAAGAAACTTAAAACGTTCTTTCAGATAGGGAGGACTTGATACATTAAATAAGACGCAGTAGAGCGCAGAAAGTATATGAGTATTCCGACGAAGACGGATTGGGAGCCACTTGAGTTTAGTGAGGTATTCAGAGACACGGTCATATTTACGAAGCCCAAACACGAACCGTATACAGAGATTTTGGAGTCGTTCAAGTTTATTAAGTTGCTCCTCGGTGATATCAAGGTAACAACATCTGGATGCTTGGCGGTCCACCACTGTACGTTTCACAAGGAGCTTTCTTCCACGTACAACCTCTCTGTGGAATAGTTTATCACCGGCGATTTTTCCGGACCGATACGACCTGGGGACCTTCAAGAAAAGAGCTTACTCCTTTCTAAAGGGCCGGCAACGCACCCGCAATTCTCCTGGTGTTGCGGTTGATCATGGGCGGAGGTAGTCACTTAACATCAGGTGAGCCGCATGCTCGTTTGCCCCCTCTTCTATAAAAAAAAAAAAAAAAAAACAAATGTCAGCATAGTCGAGGATAGGGAGTAGCAAAGATTGTGCAAGCGTAATTTTGGTGGAAATGGGTAAAAAGTAGTTAAGCCTTCGGAGTGAAGCATAAGCCGCAAACATTTTTCGGCTCGCTGCATTAATTTGGGGTGTCGAAGACAGACTGGAATCCAAAAAGATACCTAAATTTTTAACTACTTCATTATATGGAATAAGAATACCATTAAATACAACGGGTTGAATTTGACATTTTTTAATTTTGGAAATAGTTCTTGAACTCCCAATAATTATAGCTTGCGATTTTGAAGGGTTAACCGTCAACCCATAAGATCGTGTCCAGTCGAGAATAAAAGCCAGATCCTTGTTGAAACATTCAACAGCTTTGGCAAGATCTTCGATGGTTGTTTGTAAATATATTTGAAGGTCATCTGCATACCAGTGGTAGAGAGAAGATATTTGGGATGTAATCGTATTAATAAAGATTGCGAATAAAAGAGGAGATAAGACACCACCTTGTGGAACGCCAGCTACGGTATCAAGCCACGAAGAAAGTCTATCTTGGACACGAATACGTTGCCGGCGCCCGTGCAAATAACTATGAAACCAGGAAATTGCAGTTGGAGATATGTTAAGAGAACGCAGAATCCCTAACAGGATATCATGATCAACAGTATTGAAGGCATTGCTGAAATCCAGCAACACCAATACTGTGACTTGATGATTCTCCATACCGTAACGAATGTCGTCGGTAATTTTTAATAACGCCGTAGTCGTACTATTACCAGATCTAAAGCCAGATTGGAGAGGGCTAAGGATGCTATTTCTTAAACAAAAGGAATTAATTTGTTGTTGGACAAGGCGTTCTAAAACTTTGGAAAGGAAAGGAAGAATTGAAATAGGACGATATTCAGAAAAACTTGAAGGATTTGTTTTTTTAGGTAAAGGTATGATTTGAGCGTCCTTCCATTGGGAAGGGAAAGAAGGTAGGTGTTAAAAAGTCCAACAAGGGAATGATCATTTTACGACTGACGTCGTCACTTCCGACAGCGTCGGAATGGATAGAGAGTATGTGTTTCCTAACATCACAATCTGCAAATTGCCTAAACACAAATGGAGAAAAGTCAGGAGTGAGAAACGATGAAAGTTGAGTAAGTGTTGCTGATTTTGCCATATTGTTCAGGCAAGAAACGGCAGAAAAATGCTGATTAAGCAAATTTAAATCAACGTTATTTGGAATAGGACATGAACGTGTTTTCCCAACTCCAATAGACTTTAAGAAGTTCCAAATACGACATGGATATTCGTTTTGTACTGATTTATGGATGTGGCGGCGTCGTAAATCTCTACACATCTTGTTGCATTGATTTCGCAGGAGTCTGTACTTCTCCCGAATCCTGTCATTCTTAGGATCTGACTTGTAACTCGACTTTGCACTATTCTTCCTGCAGATTAATCTTTTAAGATCTTCGGTCAACCACGGAGCTGGAGGATGACGTATTCGCACTGGGCGGACAGGAGCATGAGCATCATAAAGTTGAACAAGAAGTGAATTAAACAATGCTACCTGTTCGTCAACATCACAAGCCTTCATTATAACGCTCCAGTCCATATTAGCAGCGTCTTTTTGAAGCTTATCCCAATCCATTTTCTCAAAATTACGCTGCAGAAGTATCTTTGATTTGGCTTTGGGTGGTCTTATTTTATAAGATAGAAACAGGAGATCATGATACGAAAAAGCATTTGCAGCACATTGACCAAAACTATCAACATGGTCAAGAGAAGAAACGATAACCAAATCAAGGAGGGATGGGATACAGTTAGGGAAAAAATGAGTTTCAGAGAGAGGAAGGATATTTAAATTGGCTGCTTCTATAAGGGCCTTAAGCCGGAGAGATCCGGCATCATTCTTGAGAAGGCAAGTATTAAAGTCGCCCATTAGCACTGTATGTGTATATAATGGAGTTAACTCTTCAAGGAGGTTATCCAAAGTAGTAAAATAGTCCACAGTGTGAAGAAGGACTATAAAAAACTCCGAGAAGTAATTTGTTGTGCGAAAGAAGTACTTCAACCGATAAGTATTCTGCTTCGTTCTCAGCTTGAGATGGAGATGATAAACAAACAATAGAAAAAGGAATATGAGCACGAATGTAAATGGCAACACCACCACCACCTCACGCAGTTCGGTCGTTACGTATTAACTGGAATCCTGGAATGGAATGGGATATAGAAAGAAGACATGGTTTTAACCATGACTCTGAAACGAGAATTGCGTGAACATTATCACTTTCAAAACTAGCTAACATATCGGGAAATGAGCCGGAATACTCTGTGCATTTATGTGGACTATATTGAAGTTTTTGATAGCTTGAGAAAAATGGGAGTCAAGGGTCTCTTTTAATGGAGGAATGCTCTCAAAACTGTCGTCATTACTTAATACATCAGATACTGAAAAGAAAGGGGAGGAGCTTTGAATATGATCACTTTCACCAAAAGACATGTTATCCTTACAAATATATTTAAAAAAAATTCAAAAAACTGTAAATTATTAAAAAAATAGTAATAACATAAAAATTATAAACTAAACCTTTTAGTTAAATTTACTACCTACCAGCATTTACAGAATAGAAAATAATGTAAATATTTAAAAAAAAAACAAAAAAGGTACTACATATATGCCATTCAGATATATTTGATTGAACAAAAAAAAAAATAAAAAAATAAGTATATATAACACAAGGTGCTTATGAGAAATAACTGAAACCGCAGACACTAATATTAAATAGAATTATGTACTGTGAGTAGTACGTTAGGAGTCATTTGTGAGTATATATTAAACATTAAGTCAAAACCACTTTTATGCTTGCAATAATGTTAACAAAGTACACGTCCGACAAGGCCGCATAAGCATGGATACCTTTGCATAAAAAAATACAAGTAAACAAATCTCCATGTTAGTACACCAAGAGCATTTAATACCTACTCTATAATGAGAGGATATTTCTCTAAGGTAAATAACATAGTGATAAATATACTCTTTGCATAATTGTAGAAACAAAAATTTATTAATCTGTGGTCGAAACCTAAGATAACAGTTAATTATCAGTATCAATATCAAATACTTACATTGTTAAAATAACCTAACTTAGAACAACAAAATCAGAACAATAGACAAAGTCTAAGTTTCAAAGTGATGTAGATAGATAATAGTTCGTATATAATAGGGATCCATAACGACTAATTAACTCACATCTTATTTAACACTCAACATTAGACTGGTATAAAAGAATTAAGGTTATCGAAAGTACAATGCAGAGACTAATAATTAACTCATATACGAGTATATATAAAACTACTAGACTAATTATATATATGGAATAATTAACTCATATCTTATATAACACTTAACATAAGACTGGTAAAAAAAGAAATAAGGTTAGCAAAAAGCACAATGCAGAGACACTGAAATACCTATTGACAGAAACCATAATGTGATAAAAGACAATACATACAGTTTATTGAAGAGAACTAAAGGTCCTATACCACATAACTATCACTTCTTCACTATCCTCTTGGAGCGTTGAACTACTTTGTCAGTAGATCTATTACTTCCAGCGACTGCCTTCTGTGCTTGGGTAGCAGCAGCTGGTGCCACTGGGACGACTTCGAGCTCAGCGAGGGATTCAACTTGATGGCGCGAACCGTCATAAGCGATAATATGAATGTAACCATCCCTAGTCCAGCAATTACTTATGCCAAACTTCTGCCTGGCCACCATGAACATCTTGTGACGATCTTTTGTTAAAAACTCGGACATAGTTACACCCGTGTCTTTCAGTTTTGTTTTTGAGAACCAAACTTGATCACGGACTCGGACATCCCGGAACTTTACAAGAACTGGTCTTGACTTCTTTTCTATCGGACGTCCAAGGCGATGGCAGCGGCTGAAAGAATCGTTAGAGACATTGGGAATCTTGAGCTTGTCCATAATTAGGTTAGAAGCCATTGAAGATGTATCCTCGGACTTGTCCTCGGGAATCCCATGAAGCAGCAGAATCTTACGACGCCGTCTTATCTCCAAGCGGTCGATCTCTCTCCCAAGAAATTCAACCTGTTTTTGAACAGTTTCAAGAGCGGACAAGATAAACTTTCTGAATGTTGCGAACTCCGTTGAGAGTACAGATATATTTGAGGCTACAGTTGGACTAGTCTTATTTAAGTCCTGCTGAAACTCATTCATACGAGTATTGAAGAGTTCTGACATAGCTGACAGTGATCCTTTGAGGGCTTCCATGGTTTCGTGTAGTGTTAGCAAATTAAGGAAAAAATATATCAAGGAATCAAGGCTGGTAAACAGATGATTATTACATATATATTTTACACATTAAAATATCCTAATTTCTATTTTTAAAATATAAATTACGCGAGACTGATCAAAAATATGTGTTACTTATTAAATTACAATAATAATTTGATAGTTTTATTTCTATAAATACTAAAGTGATTTAATTTCTTTATATATAAAATAATAGAGGGAAAAGCAATTCTTCAATCAAAATCAAAAAAAATCAAAATATATTTATTTCATCAAAAAACTTATATCCATACAATATTCATTGTTGGAGCTGCCTAGTAAGCATATATAAATATATATATACTTGTGGCAAGCAATTCTTGGTTTTACTTTGATTGCAAGTTTGGTATCATGGATTCCTTCCTACAACTAAGGCAAACAAAGAGTTGTACAAATGTACTGTCACAGCTGAGTACTAAGACGTAAATCCTAACAACATGTATTAAGCTATTCTTTACACTGGAGTGGAGCGGTAAGTGTATATCTCTTATCCAGATAATGTGTACAATGTTTTAAATATTTCCGTATGATTTAATGAGGTTGAAAATCCACGTGTTAATGGAATTCTTGAATCGTCCTTAAGTTTGAATATCCAACTGCGTAATATTTTAGACATACAACGAGGTTCTCTAGAGGAGGATGAGGATCAAGTAATTCAGTTAAAAATTTAAGCCTAAAACTAAAACCTTAGTGGGTTTTAATTTTAACATTAAAATATTATCAGCCCATACACTTTCAGATAGGTGAGCTCAATTAGTTAATACGATTGCATATCTTGCAAATACATCAGATATCATCCTGCATGATTATCAATGATTTATTAAGTTTCCTTTTGTCTACTTCTGAGAGGCCCAGAGAATAGTTGGGTGCCTTGGGTGTCTCAAGTCTCAAGGGCACTGGGTGGCTGTTACCGCTGGGTTCGGATAGCCAAACCAGCTGCTCTTTAAACAAACTTGTTGACATACATGCTCACTGTGTAAGGACAAACATACACGTAAGGACAAAATTTAGTCAATTTCTTTTGATGATGCCTCGCTTAAGAGGTTAAACATATTATTAAATATTTTGTATATATAACTTTAATAGGTAATTAACCTGATAGAGCCACGCTGCAGTTATGTTAAGGTTGTAGCATGAATGGGTCAGCTCGATCGATGTAAGACCACGCTCTCACAGAGTACCTGCGTAAAGTTGCAGCATTACTGCTGTGTTTCGTATGGTGAGTGTAAAGTGTAAAGAACTGGAGACCCTTTATACCGGAAACAGGGCATTCCGTAATAGTCCTCAGGCGTACAACGCATCTGCATTTTTATTCTTAATTAAGGATAAATGTAGTTGGGGTGATAGTATGGACCACAGCATCCATTTACCATCGAGTAGTCTGTGTGTTTATTATTCACCTATTTTATGATGACGATGACTTACAACACTTAGTTCTAATATTCGGAATATCAACCAACTGTGGATGGTAACCTACAGCACTTTTGGTATTCCGATAGGAGAATGGAGATGGCAGTATATACACACTACTCTGAAATACAATCTGTAGAAAACTGACAAACGAGCAAATTGGCGGCGATGAGCTAAGCTATAAAGCTTAGTTTCCACCAGCTTTTTGTTGCCTATAAGCCTCTTGGCTATACGTTGCACTGAGTCCAGCAAGTTGATATTTTGCTGAGCCATCGAAAAGGTGACTACAACACTCCAGTTCTGAGATAGAAGCTGTCCAGGCGTGAAGTTTCGCTTCACCATGTTAAATTACCCGTTGTTTTGGACGCAGTTTGTGTTTTCAACTCAATGTGAGCACCAAAGTTCAAAAGATCAGTAACCTCCACAGAGGTACCTCGAAAAGTATGAGTCAGATTAAACGAACGCCTGCGAAAAGCCTGCGTTTTGGCGGGGTTGAAAGTGACCAGATTGTCGTCACCCCATTAAGAGACAAGACTTCAGGTCGCATTTATCCGCTCCACCATGGCCTCTCTGATTGATCGTATCATTTATTAATAAAAGAGCCACAGAGAGAACAGACCCCAGTAGAATTCCGGCATTAACATGCACTAGGTCAAAAGGACAGCCATCTGTGACTACCCTAATCCTAACCCTAATCAACGGTTTACTCAGAAAGACAGATATCTAGTTGCAAGATTTTGCGGAGATGCCGTAAGCAGGAAGTTTACTCAGCAGACTTGCATGCCAAGCGCCCTGTCAAAAGCCTTAGAGATATCGAGTGAAATTGCGAGAGATTCACCGTTTTTCTCAATGGCCTCACCCCAGAAGTGCGTGACATATACAAGAAGGTCCTTATTAGACTGTCCCTGGCGGAAACCACATTGATGGTCACTGAGGAGCTCATTTCTTTCAAGGTATGTCAGCAGCTTACTGTTAAATACCCTTTCCATAACTTTTCAGACGGCTATGTAGCTCGATGAACCGATAACCGATGGGGGAAAAAGGTTCACGAGTGGCAGCTTCGTACCGGTGGGTGAAGTGTAGGGCAAACCCCCACTAGATGGAGTGACGACCTGGTAAGACATACATGAAGTCGATGGATGCAGGTGGCTCGGGACTGTGCTTTGTGGCATTGGCAGCAGTGGACATGTGAAGGGCTGTAATAATGATGATGAGGAGAGTAGGAAGCGCATACTAGCTTCCTACTCTCCTCATCATCATCATTATACCTTGCCCCTATATGACTGACATGGTCGAATCGTGCCCAGCGTAAAACTCGTATGCAGAAGGTGGCAGCGGAGTTAAATGCTTTCTTCTTCGCACGAACCCTCTGAGTCCTAACTTTGCGATCGCGAGCTTGAACCTAGTCCCAGTGTTTCCAACACCCCTCGTGGATAAACTAATGCAGAGTGATATTATTCAAATAAATGTATCGATAGATTATGCACATCACTATTAGATCGCATTGGGTGGTCGGAGCGGTTATTCACGGAACGTTTATTGCCAATATCGGAACGATTATAAGTTGTTATCACAAAAAGTGTCTCATCCGCTCAATCGCAGCTTAAACTCGCCAACGAATCCGATAAGGATCACTTTCAAGCACCCAGCCGCATTTTAATTAACCGTGTCACAGCCTGGAGGATTACCATAGGTGTAAGAATTTTTTTTTCAATATAGGGATAAAGATCTCGTGTTCTTCAAGCCTCACGTTAAAGTAACCAAATGGCAGTCGTTAACAGTGTAGGGTATAATAATTAAAAGTCAATAATGTCCATGAATATATGAAAAAACAAATAAAACGGTCCTTTCTCTCTGGGTGATGCGGGCTATAAAATGATAATTGCAATTCAACTCAAAAATTAGTTTACATTCATTCATCTTGTATACATTCATTACAGCCTTCAAGGTCTACTGCAGAATATAGGCCACCCCATAGATTGCCTCATAAGCTTTGCCATAGATGACACGCTTGGCAGGCGGGTTGGCATCCGCAGTTTTTCTATTCTAGTGGTCATTATGAGGACGCTGCCGGCCATCTCATGGTTTCTTGCCCTCTGTCGCCTCTTGCGACACCCACGGGACGTCCTGGGATACTGGATGTTCTTACACCGTCTGTACACGATCTATACAGTACCTGTATACATTTTTTTTTGCGCCCGAAGCAAATATGGGCAACCCTCCGGAAAACGGGGGAGGGAGGTGGGGAATGCTCATAGCATACCACGCAGCCGGCTGCGTGGTTATGTGGAGACTTTTACCCACTAAACCCCACCTTTTAGGGACTGGCTTAACGGTCTAACTAGAGATCTCTAAGCCGTATACGAACGCGACCCTCCTTGGCAGAAAGGAGGGCGCAAGCGGCGAAAAGCCGCTTAGACGAGTGCCTAACTAAGGCAGATTAAGGGATGTGTTGTGTAGGCTCGGCCTGAGCCGCCAGGAGGCAGTTCGGGTCAGCCGAAAGCTTGTTGGGGGGGGGGGTCCGAGAAAGAGTTGCGCACACTATAGCGAGTGTGGATAGGGGCTGCATAGGCAGCTGTCTCACGAATGAGATGATTTGGGTGGGACTCTGAGGCTTTGAAAAATCTTAAAAAATTAAAGAGTGATTTAAGGAACTGCTGGATTGTTGGGAGCTCTAAGTCTCGGTGTAGGTCGGCATTACGGACATAATAGAGCGAGTTAGTGGCCCTACGACAGAATAGATTTTGAACTATTTCAAGTTCATTTATAGCTTTGGGCTCAGCATGTGCGAAAATGGGGGCCGCGTAGGTCATGACAGGTCGTATGCAGACCTTATATAGGGATCGCTTGTTGCGGAGGGACATTTTACTGTGTCTGCCCAACATGCTGTTGAGCCTACCCATGTAAAATCGTGCGGTGCGAGTAACCTTCTTGATATGGGGTTCGAAAGTGAGCCTTGCATCAAGGGTGACGCCTAAATATTTGGCTGTAGTTTGCCATGGGACAGCGGTTCCTAACATCCTGATTGGCGGAGTGGTGGTGAGACGGCGTCGTTTATATTCGAAGCAAACGGCGGAGCTCTTCTCCGGGTTTACGTCGATACGCCATTTTTGGAACCAAGCTCCTAAGTCGCTTACTGACTTTTGGATCTTGTTCCGAATCTGTGCCAGTGAGTTGCCTTTAGAGTAGAGTTAGAGTTTAAAGGACTGTGTAATCTGCGAAGAGGGCTAGTTTAACGCCATTCGACGGGATAGGGATGTCGTTGGTGAATAGTACATATAGGAGGGGGGCAAGCACAGAGCCTTGAGGGACACCGGCTTTGATTTGACGAGTAGAGGATAGCGTGCCTTCGTGTCTAAAGCGAAAGGTACGATTCTTCAGATAGGAGGCTACAAGGCGAACGAGACGGTCTGGGAGGATAAGTCGTACAATTTGTAGATAAGGCCCTCGTGCCAGACTCTGTCTTGCCAATGCCTTGGCAATGTCAAAGAAGACAGCGATGGTTTTTTGACGACGAGGATAAAACCCGCTGAGGATATATTCCACTATGCGATGAACTTGCTGGGGGCACGAGTGTTTGGCTCGAAACCCGAGTTGTTGTGGGATGACAAGAGGGTCGCCGTCTGTGGGAAACAAGTGGCGCCTCATGCGCACGAGAATGCCTCGTTCGAAAAGTTTGCCCATGGCCTTGAGGAGGCTGATGGGACGGTGATTGGAGGGGAGGTGGTGAGGTTTGCCAGGCTTGGGAATGCCAATGACAGTTGCCTCTTTCCAAGAGGTGGGAAAATAGCTGAATTCGAAGCAGGCGTTGAAGATTATGGCCAATAAGGCGATCACCTGCTCCGGAAAGTATTTGAGGGCTTGGTTGGAGATGCCATACGCACCCGGTGCTTTTTTGGGCTTAAGTCCTTTGATGGTAGATGAAATCTCATCTTTGGACACAGTGATAGGGTCGGAGGCGGTAGGGGGAGAGTTCCGGCGACGGACCTCGTCCACCACTAGTTGGATGTGTATGGGGTCAGTGGGTTGTGAGCTGGGAGAGCGTTGAGCGGTGACGCTGTCGGCGAAGCACTCAGCCTTTTCTTCGTCCTCGAAGTCAATAGAGCCGTCGGGACGAGACAGAGGGGGAGTATGCATTATAGCGTCTATCCGGAGGGCTCTCGCCATCTGGTAGTACGCTGTGTGGGAGGGAGAGATTTTCTCCATGAGATTGCCCCTTTCGAGGTCTCTGTAATCTTGGAGGCGGTAACGGAGTTTGCGTTGAAGGCGGTGCGCCGCGAGTCTATATTCGGGAGTGGGATAGCGTGCAGCTCTACAGAGGGCAGCGTTTTTGGCTTTGAGCAGGTTGCTAATATCTATGGGAAGACTAGTTTTAGCAACCGGGACAACCTTTTCATTGTCTTTAAGAGAGGATGTTATAAGTGAGGCGAGATTTTCGACCGCGGTGTCTATTTTCCCCGTACTGTCGAGGACGTCGGAAGAAAGGGTTATGGGAGGGTCCGGAGAGTCTATAGCCGAGGCTAGAGACTTCTTGAAGCCCTTCCAGTTGGTGTAGGTTTTGGAAGTGGGCTGCCCCTGGGACGTGCTACTAGTGTAGCAAAGCGATGGAGGGGCCCCGGTTGCGTTCCGAACGGAGATCCCGGGACCCCTCTCTTATACGCTGATGGTGACCACCGTGGGGTTTTAGCCGGTAGGAGTCCGGCATAACCTTTTGTTGCCCCCGCAGCGGAAGGTATCCATGAGGATTTCCCCACGAAAAAAAAAAAAAAGGTTTTGGAAGTGGGAGTTGGAGATGGCTGATGGCCAAGAAGGAGGGATACAGGACGGTGGTCGGATCCTAGATCATCGAGAGACTCGATTGCTCTAAGGTTAGGGGAGACTCCTTTAACTAGAGCAAAGTCTCGCACGTCAGGAGCGTAGTTAACATTGTCGGGATAGTGGGTGACAGCGAGAAGGCTGTAGGCAGTCAGGTCGAGAGACTGAGTGATACTGAGCAGCACCCTGCCACTACTGGTAGTAGTGCGGCAGGTCCATTCAGTATGCTTGGAGTTAAAGTCTCCAAACATAATGACTGAACCGCCTAATGCAAGGATGGCTTCGAAATCACTCTTAACGGGAGGGTTCCGCTAGGGATATAGCAAGAGGCTATAATGATTGACTGGTGTCCAGTCATGGCTAATATAGTGATAGTGGCTTCCATACTGGTAAGCGTCGGAGTGGATATGTGGGAGCAATGAAGGGACTTTTTGTAATAAATAGCAGTACCGCCGCCATTGCGGTCGGGTCTGTCATTACGCAGAAGTGAATAATTTTTAATAGAAAGGCCTTTAGAGACCTTGGGGCTGAGGTGGGTCTCCTGAAGGAGGAGGAGGTTGGCTTCGCGATCTCGGAGAAATAGCCTAAGCTCTGGGAGGTTATTTCGCAAACCGCGGATATTGAATCAAAGAAGTGACAAACCCTTTGGTTTGATACGACCGTGCGATATTGCGGGAGCAGAGGGCTCCGGCATAGTGTTATTACAAAGACCTTAGTAGGTTGATGTGCTCAGTAAGAGCAAGGAGACGCTCCTGAGGGGACTGAGCGGTGCGCAGTTTACGCGCAAGGATAGAGATTTCCTCTATATTGATCTTATTCATAGTGGTATAAATATAAATCCTGTGGTTTTAATAGTTATAATGAATTTCACTGTAAGTTTGACTTTCTCCCCTAGCGTTGTGTGTGTTCACACGAAACTTAAAAACAGTTCTCTACTCATACAGTTTCCATACCTATCAAAACGAACTGGTTGTTAATTTTCTTTTTATTGTGTAACTCCAATTTATCGCTATAATAAAAAAAGTTTGATCATAAAAAATGCATTTGTAAAGTCAAATAAAAAGTCATCCTACTGCTTATTTCTATACTGTGTTGCTGTACACTAGGCTTAGATCTTCTACTACAGGGTCTGCCTGTTTTTGTGGGTCGGCGGAGGGCCGCGGGATATTTGACGCCTTTGGGAACCAAGGGTTTATTGGAAGCGGCGCAGGCTGGGAGAGCGGAAGGCTCATAAGGGGCCGAGGAGGGCCCTGAGGTGGCCGATAGGGGCCCTGAGGGGCCCGATAGAAGCCCTGTGTGGGCTGAGATGAGCCCTGAGGGGCCGAGGTAGGGGCTGGCCCTGGCGGGGCTTGCGGCTTACAAGAGCCGGGAAGGTTCGGTCATTGACCTGGGGTGGAGCTTTGTGGCTCGGAGGTGGGCGAGGAGCGCGAGGGCAACCTCTAAAATTTGCCGGGTGGCCTGTTTGTCCGCAAAGGACACATGAGGGTGGGGATTCAGCGTTTTTGGGCCGAGGGCACTCTTTCGAGTGATGGATGGATTTTGGCATGGATGGCATGGATTCTAGGCACTTAACGCACCTGGGTGGAGCTGAGCAGTTGGCTGCCGCGTGCCCATAGAGTTGGCAGCGGTGGCGCTGCGCTGGGTAGCCGCGCCGGTATGGGGCTTCGACCTTTACACGCGACAGGCAGCACACAGTGCGTACCTCGCGGAAGATGGAAATCGCCTCCGGCACATTGGTGAGAACGAGGAGGGCGAGGTTAAATCTTTCGCCCCTGCTGCTGTGCATTTTGTGCACAGCCTCTATGGGGAAGCCTTGGGACTTAAGGTCTTTCAGAATGTCCTCGTTTGCGAGTTCATAAGGAACTCCGCGGAGGACTGCCTTAACCTTCCTTTCTTCGGCGAGGGCGTATGTGTGATAGGACACCCGCTCGGCACTGAAGAGACGGGTTATATTCCGGAAGTCTTCTATAGACGCCGGCATGATTTTGATGGCCTCGCCGACATTGGTGGCTTGGTCATATTTGAAACCCTTATCGTAGAGGGTTTTGGATAACTGTGTGAATTTAGCCTTGTCTCTGAGAAAGACAGGGGGCGGGACTTGTTTTTTAGCCAATTTTGGAAGAAATTTGGTACTAAGATCATCAACTCTAGGTCGTACCGATGTCTGGCGGGGAACTTCTACGAGCTCATGAAAATCCGAATCGGAAGCTTCTACCGATTACAACCAATGCAGTAAAGCACGGTTCTTAGCCACCTCAATTGGTTCTTTGCAATTCAATTAAAAACCGAATTGTGTAGTTTATTCTTTTTATTTTTTCTAAACCTCTCATAGAAATGTTGCGTCTCTTTGCGTAGGTATTCTACCGTATCTACCACGGAGAGTGCTCAGAGGTCAGAGGTACTCGTACTGATTCCAGCCGCTCAATTTTACTGTCACACATTGCGACAAAACTCGAAATAACATCCATACTATGTGGATGATTGGCAGTCTACCACTGTGCGATTTAGACGAAGTTTTCTTCTCTCAAGCGAAGTTCATTTCTTGGAACAAACACAACTTACTTTCCTGTTTTATTGGTGTATCTAAAGCAATGAGACCTGTCCATTGTCAACAGTGATATGAACTTAAATTTTGAGTGATTACTTGTATGTAGGGGCTTCCCATTTCTAAAAATGTTATATATACAGTAAATTAAAAAATACGAATATTAAGTTCTTAATTATACATATAATAATTTATAATATATATGTATATATATATATATATATATATATATATATATATACATATATATATATATATATATATATATATATATATATATATATATATATATATATATATATATATATATATGCAACAGCTTGCCTGTGTACATCGGCATTTCTTTTCTGATAAGCGAACACAACTTTACGATTTGAAACTGGGTTGTTCTGCCTATATCTTTCTTGTGCACTTTTTATTTGAATTTTTCATGTGTAATTAGTAAATCTCGACAAACATACATCCTTCCAACCATGTTGGTTTCAAACCATAATCGATGCCATTTTCGTAATTAACGTTCCAAAAAAACCATAAAACGACACCCATATTGATATTTCAACTAAGTACATCGCAACCCCCACAGGGGATGATGGTAGGTATTACCCGTGTGCTACGTTGGATTTTGAAATAGTTGTTGTTTTCGTAATCAGCGACTCGATAAACCATAAAAACGGATAGCCATCCGTTTTATATATATATATATATATATATATATATATATATATATATATATATATATATATATATATATATTATATAGTCCTTATAAATGTAAAATTGTCTTGTTTTACTGCTTGAGTTGGAAAGGTAGTTTATAAAATATATGCCCCAATACTCAAACTGCCTTATTAATAAAAATTGCTTATTCCAAGCCTAATTCGAAGTTACACTTGGACTAGCTAATCTCAGAGTAACTGACTATTTACTTTGTTATTACAATGTTATTAATAAACATGGAGTAACCTCGGATTAACAATACATTCCTTACGCTGGGATTAACGCGTGCGCTATGGCAACCCACTCATTTTAAAAGTAAAAAGAGTGAGTCAGTGAATGAGTGGTGAATGAACTCAATGCTTGATGCTTGATGATGACATTAATGACAGTGACAGGCAATATTTTGAGTTTGACACGAGATACTTGTTACGTGTTATTTCTTGTTCCTCGTGTTGTTTTCGGACTCGGTGGAAAAACTAAGTTCTAAATACATATAATAATTTTTAATATTATTTGTAACGAAATTTTAGAATTAAGAAAAGAGCGTGAAGGGCAAAATAAATTAAATAACCAATTTTGTTTTGTTTTTTGGGGATAAATAAAAACTTTTGTACATGTAATTATAGTATATTTATTTTTAAAAAAATCGTTAATAAATGCTGCCCGAACAGAATTTCCTCTAACTGAGTGATTTACTAATTGTGTGACTGGTACATTTTCATCATCTCCTTTATAATACATCCTCAAGCAGATCTTTCTTTTGCATTGCAATGTAGGTATATAGTTTTGTATGCTCTTATTAGTATTTAGTCCTCGCAGTGAACAACGAAACCTTTGCTTCCTTCCAAAGCATTGTTCTACAGTGCAGTTACGGGCCCATATGTGCGACCGGTTGTACATTCTTCCTTTTGTTTATTAGGACGCAGGATGGGAGTGAATAAATAAGGAGTACAAGCATAACCAGAATCTCCGACAAGTCTGCCTTTAAATTCTGACTGCTCAAACATTTGTTTTAAAGTGACTTTCATTAAATATTCTTGAGTCATGTGTGCTGCCTTGCCAATGTGCCACTATATCTGTACCGGACGGGCGAAACTCTCCGGAGTAAATGTTGTCGAAGATACTTCGCGAGTCGCTCACGTCCTACACCTATAGGTTCCGGTGGGTACTTTCACTGCCGTCTTTGTGGGTGCCGCTGAAATATAGTGGACTGTGGTTCAAATCAAAATGCACGATTAACAAATACAAATAGCAAGGTAGTGGCCAGCGGTTCGACTGATTGATTAGTCGCGAAATTTTATAACTATTGATCATGGTTGTTAAACTACGGTTGTTCACTATAGATTGGTCACTGTATATTTCAAAAGATTTCTTTAAATTGTACGGTGGTATCAAAGATCTATTGGTAGTAGCTGGTTTTCTAACACTACTGACTAGCAGCTATTATCAACTAAACTAGCTGATTTTATCACTGGTGTAACTGCTAATATCAGTTACGACCTTTTTCGGCTAGCTAACACTATCACTATGTGTAACTGCGAATATCAGTTACGACCTTTTTAGGCTAGCTAACACTATCACTATGTGTAACTGCGAATATCAGTTACGACTTTTTTCGGCTAGCTAACACTTTCACGATATGTAACTGCGAATGTCAGTTACGACCTTTTTCGGCTGGCTAACACTTTCACTATTCACTATATACTGCTACTGGTCACTTCAGCTACCACCGGATACCACTCACTTCACTTCACTGTCACTGGTAGTTCTTCACACTACTACGGGTACTGGGTCCCGAGCCCCTAAGGTAGACTTTGGCAATACTTTGCAGTGAGCCGCTTGCCATTTTCCGTTTGCCTCTTTATTGCATAAACTTTTCACTATACAAATGGCATAAATTGCAATATTTTCTATACAAAACTAATTGCTACACTAACATGCTATACATCATTAAATCGGTAGTCTGGTACTTTATTAGTATATCATAAAGGTTACTCAAAATATTAACATTGTAAAAAGTTATTAAACGAAATGTCTAAAATTTTCATAATATTTGGGTACATTAATTCTTTGTTTTTTCTATAACTACGAAATGCCTTTAATTATACAAAAATATCCCTACACTTCTTTAATCTATAAGCCATATGCTAATTGAATGTCATATTTATAACTCTTTTAGAACATAAAATTATTTTCCTTATTTTTAGTATGAACTATTACGCAGTTAATTAAAAACTTTTAGAGAGTTCCACGATAAAACGCGCTGTGATTGGTCGATTTTTCTTAATATAATAAAAGTTGTTTATATTACTTGTTATCAAAACGACATTCTATACAAATATACTAAGAGTTATAAATATGCTACACAACTATATTAATACATGTTTTCATCCAGTTTTGTCGGTAATTTCATTATTAATACAAAAACAATATTCTTTATAACTTTGTTTCTTAACGTTGTTAGGCCGTCGCGAACAATATCCATGATCTCTAAATTTGCATTTGACACAACCTGGAACAAAGCACTCATAACTTCTTTAATATGAAATAGTAGATTGAGGTGATTGTATTGAATCTAAGAAAATAACTAAGTACCTATATGATAAAGATGGGCTAGCTAGGTGCTATAAAACTTACTTCTACATTTATTGAACTGTATCCTTTCCTGTTTATGTAGTATTGTCCGATGTTTCCAGCGACTTTCGGGATTCGAATATGTGGCAATCAATAGTCCCAATCACTTGTCTAAATCCACATAATGAATAAAAACCTGCAATCACTTTGTTCTGTTCCACATCACTTCTTGGCATTTTAATCCATTATGCTGTTTTTGTTACTAATGCTTACAACTTATGAATTTAACACGGGTACCAACGCGCGTAAACGTAAAGTTTTACAAGATGTCAAAATACGCGACTAGTCTATGCTTACTCAGTCGTTAAACTAGGTACTGCCAAGGATTAACTTTTATTCCGAGAGTAGATTCGGATTAGTTTACTCCCTCCTTACTCTATGTTTATTAATACTGAAATTAGATATTTTAAGCTTTAAACTAGGAGTAAAGTTAATCTTGCTCAAGTCTGTGTTTATTAATAGGGTGAAACGCTATTCAGTTTTAAGACGGCGTTAAGTCTCGTGCTGTCTCTATTACTTTAAGTCAATGCGGCTGTTACTCCACCTCTGATTATATACCTGTCTACTCAAAGTACTCCACGAGACTTACGACATCTTAAAATTTTGTAGTGTTTGAGTATTTGGCAATTAACCAATTAGGCACAAAGTAATAAAATTTCAAAACATTCAAATTACTAAGAAATACCCGTAATTTAGTGTACAAGTAGTAGGATATTGAAAGCCAGTATAATTACACGTGGTACACGTGGTCGCTGATCATGAGGTCTTCGGCTCGATCCGGGTCAGGCCGTAATCAGTTATTGGGTTTTCTGGAAAAATTCTAATCTTATAGAAATTCCAGGTAGCAGCCCGGAGTGGGTCGTAGGTCGTAGGTCTAGACTGTGAGAGTGAGGGAATAGAGAGTGCCTGTGTTTACACAAACACTTTGCTGCATTTATAATGCAGTGATTTGTTACTATAATCTTATAAAAAATATGTTAAATTAGAGACACTTTTCGCTCTTTAAAATACATTATGGTATTTAGTGTCAAGAACTGGAAGTACAAGTATTTTCTGCAGGCTGTGCGGGTGTGCGGCCAACGTTTTTGTCCAGACATATGCGGCGATACCTTTGTAATTGATGCCCACATCACACGAGAACCTTCTAGTGTGCTATATATCTTACTTACTACAAACTTGGCAAAACATCAATAATATAACACTTTATCACCTTTTTATAAGGATCATATTTATGTGTCAGTTATCTCTGTAAACTTGGTAGATACAAGTAGGCGTCTTTCAATTGGTGCAATTATAAGAACACTAGCTTTTACCCGCGACTTCGTCCGCATAAGTTTTTTTGTTTTCTCCCGGCTATAAGTCCCCCTGCAACAATGTCCCACTATCGTGTTCCAGTCCTCAACTTCACATCAAAATTTGTTCAAAAGCAACCTAAGCTACATAATGGATAGCTCCGAATGTTTCCTTAGTAAATATAAAAAGTAAATAATGTAAATCGGTTTAAAATACTACTAACTACCTACCTGCCAACCCCCGATGTTAGACAGTGTGACATCCGTAACATCGTCTGCGTAGGAAGTACTAACTTAATGTAAGTAGTATAATAATGTAGGAAGCTAACAATAAGAGGCCTTATTACTGTAGTACATTTTTGTAAACTATGTTCTTTGTTTTTCCCTCTCTGGCCAACACATGGAGATTCTGTGGACTTGAAACACGTGAGCAAGCCACGTATAATTGTCCGTGAGAAAAACAACTCTTTTCTAAATTAATGCCGGCTACTTTTAATGTTTGCCCCTGAGCTTTATTTATCGTCATAGCGAATGCGATTTTCAGCGGAAACTGTAATCTCTTAAACTGGAATGGCAAATCTGTCGGAATTATGGGTATACGGGGGATTAAAACGTTCTCTCCTTTTGCCATTCCAGTCATAATGATTGCTTTTACAATATTGCGACCGAGGTGTGTCACTTGCAACCGTGTGCCATTACACAGTCTTGGTGCATCTAAACTCCGCATTAAAAGGACAGGAACGCCTACTTTCAGCCTCAGTTTGTGTGAAGGTACTCCCGACAGTTCTAAAGAATTAAGAAATTCTACAGGGTATGATGTTAATTGTTCAGTATCCATTACAGTGTCTACAGAGAGAAACTCAACAATATCACCTTCCACGCGTGACATAATTTGCTCGTTTATCTGTCCCACCATTTCATTCGTCGGCGCTAAAATTGCTCTTTCACATAACCAGTCTCTATTCCTCATATTAGTTAGCAGTTCGCTATAGACGAAGTTATTTAGATCATCTGGATTATGCACAACATTGCAGAATTCACGATCCAATGTAATCATGCCATTACCATCCTTTGCCATACGATCTTCTCCAATTTTAAGAAGAGCAGCAGCATAATGTCCAGATTGTACATCATTGTGTAGTTGCACTCTCATATTTGTAGACAGACTAAACGTTTTTACGTGCACCCATAACGTTGACGCTTTTAAACACGCATTTATTTCATCTGCAGGGGTGCCTTTAGTGATAACCGGCAAAGTCTGTCTAAAATCGCCCGCTAAAAGTACCACCATCCCCCCCATGATATTTGGATTACTCTTGATGTCTTTCAAAGTCCGATCTAGAGCTTCAATTGCTCTTTTATGGGACATAGTACACTCATCCCAAACTAATAATTTACATTGCTGCAACATACGTCCACGCTCGCTGTTTTTACTTATATTACAGACTGGCATTTCTTCATGGGCTAAGTTTAATGGCAGTTTAAGCACCGAATGTGCCGTTCGACCACCATTGAGCAGAGTGGCGGCTATTCCGGAAGAGGCAACTGCTACAGCAATTCCTTTATCTTTTCGGATTTGCGCTAAAAGCAAGTTTAAAAGACAGGTTTTTCCCGTGCCTCCGGGAGCATCCAAAAATAACAAACCACCTTCGCCATCTTCGATTTTTTTGAAAACATTGTCAAATACTAACCTTTGTTCTGGGATCAAACGTGGAACAGACTCTGTCAATTGTTGTTGTAAGGAAGCAGTATCGTAATCTAGTTCCCGTATTAAATCGCTACTGATTTCCTCGGTTCTCTGTGGTCTGATCATTCCATAATCTGATAAATCCTTTCCAGAAATTGTTTTAACCTGGTCTTCAATTTTTGTCAAACCCTCATTGTAAATTAAATCACTGTACGTGACATTGGGATTTTGCTCTTGTAATCTGTGCAATATATCGTCGGTCATATCATTTTTGTATTTATCCCACAATTGTTGAGGATTTGAAAGACCACATGTCGCTACTAATACAGCAAATAGCTCTCTCATCTTGCCTGCTGATCTACATTGAGCAGCTTCTTCCAGTGTCACATCCCAATGGTTGTCATTCTCCAGTAATCCTCTTGCCTCACATGCCTCTCGAAATGTAGGATAATCTTGTGTGTTGTATTTTTTTAGATCATTGAAAGAGGTAGGTCCGCGCACATGGTGTAAAAGCATGCGTAGACAAAAACATTCCATGTTACTAACATGAACTGTATAAACTCGTCCTAAAGCATCTCCAGATTTGACGCCAGGCCAATCGTGAACTGAAGTACCTTGAATGCGGCGTTTCCAAGTTTTCCTACTTGCATCCCAAGTATAATACCTCGGCACCTCGACATAAAGAAGAGTTTTTGCAAACTCATCTCTGATACAAAGATCAAAAAAAGCAGTGAGTGTAGTTTTTGGCGGAGTAGTTATTCGTTCGTGGAAATTGTGTTCATTAAAATAAACGCGTTCACCATTTTCTAAATGCACGCTGAGATGTGTCACGGTGGGATGCCTTTCGTGCAACGGAAATGCTAACAGACGCCACACGGCTTCGTTGCTGCTGACATACCGACCAGACTGATAAGTTTGTACCTCATCTACGGGATTCACAAGATCAGTATTTCTAAAATTGAAAATAGCTTGATCACTACCCTTGTTTATATATTTGCAAATATATTTGATGGCGCGTACTGAACTGCATGCCTCAACATTTATGTGGGCGTTAAACATTTTTGATAAAATTGGTGAATAGGGGACTACCCAACTATTATCAACCGTAACGTAGCTACCATTTCGGAGCTTCACGGTTGCTGTTCGACCTCCGTCTGCTGGCGCTCTTCTACGATACTGCGGGTATCCGTGGTCGTTGTGAACGGTCTCTTTCACTAACTTGCGAGGAAATTTTTTTGTGCATTTTCCGTCTTTCATGCAGTGGCACTGTGGATTTTCGGGTCCGCATGGACCGTGAATCATATTTTTTACAATAATGTCATGGAGAGTCTTGTCAATGTTAGGATCCGGTATTTCAGCGCTGATTATGTTATCTATTTGATCGGGTCGTAACTTATCTTTTAACCACAATAATATATGGACATGTGGCAGTCCACGTTTCTGCCATTCGACAGAGTACATAAAGCAGCGCACTTCTCTGAACACTCGGCCTTTATTAATCACATCCATTAGTTTTTTAACTTTTAGTCTAAAAACTCTTGCGACTACATCATGTCTATCTATTGCGCTTTGCCCCGGCATCAACTGATTGACTATTTCGGGCCAGGCTGGGTTGCAAGTAAAGGTGACGAATAAGTCAGGGCGACCATGTGTACGCACATAAACAAACGCGTCCTGAGTATATTCGTGTAAGTACCGCGGGCTATTTACAAATGAAGATGGTAAAATGACCATACGACCTAAGTTATTTGGATTTAAATTAGCGTCATTTGCCACAGCGTCTTGAAGATGGATGTAATTCTCTGCTCTTAGTTTAGTTTGATTTAATGATATGTACCGTAACCTCTCGCTTTCAACTTTAACGTACATGTCAACGTAAAACTGATTGGCCAGTTGCTTGCATCTTTGTACAATGTTAAAGTTGTTTTCTCGTATCATCATGTTGTAGGCATAAAAATCCATGCATGAAACCTTTTTGTTATGCAAGGGAAGACCTGTTACAGGATTAATTTGAGGAACTTGAAAGTGGTACCCCTCTTGTCCCTTACTAAATATGATCGGATATTGCAACGCATCATAAAATTTATGAGTATCAGGCACCCTGGTTAATGTGTCATCTCGGGCCTGTAAAACTATATCACGGAAAGCAAACTGTTCGCCTGTAACCAAGGCTGCGACTTCATTTATTAACGGTGCATTATACCGCCTTTCATGTTCCCCACTTGGTGTGCGATCCTCTATAATCCTCTCCCGGCATTCTTTCTAGTGCTGTTTTGAAAGTATTGATAAGGCGATTATGTTCATGCAACATTCTCTGGATTTTTAAAACAGTATCCCTTTCGATTCCTTGTATATTTTGACACCTGCGATCAGCTTCGTTTTTTTCATCGCCCATGAAATAAAGTTGCAAAAACTTTGGTTGTTCATTATTTGCGGGAAGTAAGGAACCAATCCTGTGATACACCTGTCCTTGGATGGTAAAAGTAGGTGAAAATCCAGGCATTACGACCTCCTTATCTACACCAAATGACGTCATCTGAAAGCAAGAATTATACTTTCTAATCCTGCTTAAAAACCGGCGCGATTCGTTACTGTCGTATAAAAGTAAAGATTTAAGAGGCTCCTCTGGTTCGCCAAGTAATGGAATTTTAACCTTTCCACCAGAACAGCACATACCTGGAGTTTCTTCTTTCCATTTCAGTGCTTCACAATATCTGCATTTTTTATCCATTCTCCCAATGATAACCAATCGGTGATTAACATAGTCGATCAAAGGGTCATACTCAAAAGCGGCACCATTAAATGCCTCCCACGTACTCATTGAAAACGTACGTCTTCTTTCTGCCTGCCGTTCAGCATTTAAAAGACGTCGTCTTTGTGAATCTTCGTCAGTCTCTGCCGCAATCAATTGCGCGTGACGTTCGGCATCTAAAACTCGACGTGTCTGAGTCTGTTCCACTGTCTCAGCAGCTCTTTGAGATGCGTGGCGTTCAGCATCCAGGGTCTGACGGGCCTGAGTCTGCGTAAACGTCTCAGAGGCCCTTTGAAATGCGTGGCGCTCAGCATCTAAGGTTTGTCGGGCTTGAGTCTGCGTATAGGTCTCAGAGGCCCTTTGAGATGCGTGGCGTTCAGCATCCAGGGCCTGACGGGTCTCAGTCTGCGTAAACGTCTCAGAGGCTCTTTGAGATGCGTGGCGTTCAGCATCTAGGGCCTGACGGGCTTGAGTCTGTGTAAACGTCTCAGAGGCCCTTTGAGATGCGTGGCGCTCAGCATCTAAGGTCCTACGGGCTTGAGTCTGCGTATAGGTCTCAGAAGCTCTTTGAGTCGCATGACGCTGAGAATCTAACATCTGACGCGTCTGAGTCTGCTCTTCAGATTCTTGGCTTCTAGCAACTTTTGCAGTTCGAGCTCTGCTAGAACTACGGCTTAGATTGGATTTACGTTTGCGTGGCATATCGAAAACAATAAAACAATAATTAAAGATTTGTAAAATCGGTAGTTTTAAAAACTACAACGTAAGACAATTTTTTATAAAAACTTCGATAAAGCAAACTTTTTTACTTATAACCTAAATATCTAAATCAATCAATAACGTATTGAACCGAAACAACTATGCACCTGACAAACCTTTTATACCTAAAACCTAAATTAACTAAATAAATTCAAAAATATTGAATTTATGTACCACACCACAATACACAATTTTCTTCACTACTGGTACTACCTACTTATCTATCAAAACTAACATAAAAGTACTATAATATAATGACAAAATCTATTACTAAACTAATTTACTACGAACTATAAACATCCTGATGTGAGCTAAAAAACACTTAACCTACACATGAATAAAATTGAGAATTAACAAATGAAAGCGACTGCAAAAATAAAGAATAATACGTATCTGAGTAAACCTAGAGATATGAATGATTGGTTAAGAAAATACCTACATCTAACAGCTACCTTAACTACCTAATAATAAAAATGTAACTAAGTACTTAATAAAAATACGAAAATGACGTCAACTTGGACTCAAAAATAATAACCTACCAAATATTTATTTAGATATCTAAAACAAAGGACTAAATTAAAGCTTACAGACCCTACGCGTAGACCGTAGTACCTATTTCAACTCTGAATTTAAAAAGAACGTTTTTAGCTAACCAAAAATACGCAACGAATAGAGTTTCGTAACGCAATATTTCAATATTCGCATACGTGCGACGACGACGTCTGCCCTCGTGCGTCTGCCCGCTTGGGTAGGCACAGTTGGGCACGGCCCTCCCCTCGCGCCGCACCGCCTCTTCGCTCGGCGCAGCGTCTTGTATTCACTACGACGACGTATGATTTGAAGGTTTGCGTTATATTGAATTATTTTCCCTCGTTGAATAGTAAACAAACTAAGTGTAGGTGTTATAATTTCGGTGATGAACTGATTACCTATCCGTTTCTTTGTCTAAAATGAGTATTAACTTATCACTATGATTGATTACTGAGCATAAAGTTCGTATAAATGTCTATCTAATTACCTCCTCAAGTTTAAAGCGTAGCTAGTTATGTAGTACTATATTAATTCTGTGGTGTAGGTAATTAGATTTTATCTGTATGTAATTTAACAGTCAGTTGAATAAAAAATCGTATACAAATCAGATCAATAGCTATGGCGTAATGTGATTCTAGACAGAGTTTTAATGTTGTAGATAGGTAGCTGTGTATAGGTTCCTGTGGGAATGAGATATTTTCCCGAAGTAAAAAGTAGTCTGAATTTTGGTACCTTCCTACCCTATAAGTTAAGTAGTGTGATGGTATGTCGCTAAGTTTCGATCCAAGTAAAACTGTTAAATAAAGACAGATGCATCAAAATTTTATAATAAATTCCCTAAATTATGGCGCCCACCGACCCTCTAAGTTAGAAAAGTGATCAAATACTAACTTTAAGTCTTAGTAACACTCATTTAAAAAAAAACATCAAAATCATTTCAGTAGCTATGGCGTCATTCGCTTCTTGACACGATCACGCTAGATTTCCGCGGGAATGAGGTATTTTCCCGCCGTAAGAAGTAGCCTGTGTCCGTGCCTAGGATCCTATCTTTATATTAACCAAGTCTTATAAAAATCCGTTCAGACGTTAAGGCGTGAATGAGGTAAACTTTTAAACCAAACTATTAAAAATCACTAACTTAATTAGTTTTCTGCCTACTGCCTACGCCTTAAGTACGATAGCATGAATATTAATAGCCCATATCCTTTTCTAGGTTACTATCTATCACCTAACTAAATTTCATCAAAATCCGTTCAGCCGTTTAGGCATGATAGAGCAAAATTCCCACCAAAAACCATAAAAAATCACTAACTCAATTCAGTTTTCTGCCTACTTCCTACCCCCTAAGTACTATGACGTGATCATTTTGATCTTATATCCGTTTTTAGGTAACCATCTATTACCTTACAGATCTGTTCAGCCTTTTATACGTGAAAGAGCAAAAGTCCCAACAAAAACGACTAAAAATCACTAACTCAATTTAGTTATCTGCCTACTGCCTACCCCCTAAGAACGATGGCGTGATTATTTATAGCCTATGACCATTTCTAGGTTATCATCTATCACCATACCAAATTTCATCAAAATCCGTTCAGCCGTTTAGGCGTGAAAGAGGAGCAGACAGACAGACAGACAGACAGACAGAGTTACTTTCGCATTTATAATATTAGTATGGATTTCAAAAATCTCACAGATCATAAGGATACAAGTTGAGGCTTCTTTTACATTTTAATTCTTTTTTTATAAAAATTAATAGAAAAGCGAGCTCCCAGTCCACCTAACGGCAAGTGGCCAGTGCAGGTTGCAGCCCACGCACCCCTGCAGCCAAACTAAAACCAAGACAAATGCGTTGTCACCTTTTCACAGAGAATCTAAGTTCAACGAGGCTCGTTCAGATGCTGCAAACCAATTTTCGATCTGACACTCCGTTACAAAGTTATGAGGTGTTCACATACATACAGACATACGGACATCCTCCTAACGTCGAGAACTAGATTTCAAAAATTAAGCGATAGAAGCCTAATGACAGGGCGCAGACCGCGAACTCAAAAAGGTCGTGGGTTCGAATCCGCCATTCGGCTACTGGCGTGAACCACTTGTAACACAAGCAACTTAAGCTTACCACGAGTGGTTAAGGGGAATATTAGTAAAGTTTATAGCATTATTAATATTCTTTAAAAAAAAAAGCGGCGTGAAAACAATAACTTCCCTTTTTGTAAGTAATTGTTTTCATAGCGGGAAGTTGAAAATAAGAAAAAACATTATGAATATATTATATATACTGGATTGAAGAGCACCTCCCGCCCTCCCTCAATTGCATGCACAAACTCCGTCACCACTAGTCCCAGCACCACTATTCCAGGTAAGACACACCATCGACGATAATGTATTATCGTAATGTATTATGTATTATCGTAATGTATTATCGTCGATGGTGTGTCTTACCTGGAATAGTGTTGGTGGGACTAGTGGTGACGGAGTTAGTGCATGCAATTGAGGGAGGGCGGGAGGTGCTCTTCAATCCAGGTAAGACACATCATTGTATTTATTTAGCGGAAGTTTGCGAATAAAATTTATACAGATTCCTGATGGGAGCTACTAGCCGTGGGCGTATTGTGACCGTATTTAGGCGTCGCAATGCGATAAAGAGCGGGCGGCGCAATTAAAAGCAATTACGTCGTTTGATGTCACCGACACGCCGCAATCTCACATTGCACTTTAATGAATGTTTCAGCAAAAGAGATATAACCGGTTTCCAAAGAGTCTTATATTACATGACTGTCATTACAGTATTTATTTTTTACAACATTCAAAAAAGGAAATTAATGCTTGAAACATTCTATTTGTATCAGGGATATGATACCAGTGGAAGACTTAATGATTTCTTAATTTTACGCGAACAATAATAATAATGTCCTCCAGACCCAATTTCAGTCACGGCTGCCAGTCTACACGGAGACTATCTATCTGCTCAGGATATGATTTTAGTGCCAAGTGCATACAGCGCAGGCACACCTCGTTACTCCCTCACCCACATAGTTCAATAGGGGATAAACTATCACGATCGGAGACAGAGAGATCAGGCGCAGGAACTCTCTCCGTCCGGTTTTATGTGCTTTCCGGGACTCCTGGCTGCTACTGAGAACTTATTGACAGAAAAAGCCAATAACTAAATTTAGCCCGACCCGATATTCGAACCCAAGACCTCATGATCAGTAACTGCGTTTTACAACTGCAATATGGTATATATTGTACTTTATATTTAATTTCGGGAGCCGTGCTTAGGCTTTTAAAGAACTGTAAGCTTGTCTTTATTTCGGGTAACAGGATTGAAACGCAGATCACTTTGTTAATACTTTAATACTAGTTTGCATTTAAATACTACGCTCACAATATTCTTTTAGAAAAACCACTTCTACTGACGCTCTTCCACCGACTAACAATATTTTTTTCCCTTTCCAGCAATTAATTTATTCCCTACGTTAACCAGTGTTGCGAATATCGTTTTCAAAAAATTACAAAAACTCCTAGATTAATTTAACAGGACTTTACAAAACACATACCATTTCATTATAAAAAATAATTACAAGTAAGTAATTCAGTGCAATACTGATTCCTTTAGCTAGTCGATTACAATACGGCAATACAACGGCTTTTGTGGCAGCATTAATTGTGGAGTATGCTTTGTACACGTGTTGTGGCAGCATTAATTGTGGAGTATGCTTTGTACACGTGTTGTGGCAGCACTAATTGTGGAGTATGCTTTGTACACGTGTTGTGGCAGCATTAATTGTGGAGTATGCTTTGTACACGTGTTGTGGCAGCATTAATTGTGGAGTATGCTTTGTACACGTGTTGTGGCAGCATTAATTGTGGAGTATGCTTTGTACACGTGTTGTGGCAGCATTAATTGTGGAGTATGCTTTGTACACGTGTTGTGGCAGCATTAATTGTGGAGTATGCTTTGTACACGTGTTGTGGCAGCATTAATTGTGGAGTATGCTTTGTACACGTGTTGTGGCAGCATTAATTGTGGAGTATGCTTTGTACACGTGTTGTGGCAGCATTAATTGTGGAGTATGCTTTGTACACGTGTTGTGGCAGCACTAATTGTGGAGTATGCTTTGTACACGTGTTGTGGCAGCATTAATTGTGGAGTATGCTTTGTACACGTGTTGTGGCAGCATTAATTGTGGAGTATGCTTTGTACACGTGTTGTGGCAGCATTAATTGTGGAGTATGCTTTGTACACGTGTTGTGGCAGCATTAATTGTGGAGTATGCTTTGTACACGTGTTGTGGCAGCATTAATTGTGGAGTATGCTTTGTACACGTGTTGTGGCAGCATTAATTGTGGAGTATGCTTTGTACACGTGTTGTGGCAGCATTAATTGTGGAGTATGCTTTGTACACGTGTTGTGGCAGCATTAATTGTGGAGTATGCTTTGTACACGTGTTGTGGCAGCATTAATTGTGGAGTATGCTTTGTACACGTGTTGTGGCAGCATTAATTGTGGAGTATGCTTTGTACACGTGTTGTGGCAGCATTAATTGTGGAGTATGCTTTGTACACGTGTTGTGGCAGCATTAATTGTGGAGTATGCTTTGTACACGTGTTGTGGCAGCATTAATTGTGGAGTATGCTTTGTACACGTGTTGTGGCAGCATTAATTGTGGAGTATGCTTTGTACACGTGTTGTGGCAGCATTAATTGTGGAGTATGCTTTGTACACGTGTTGTGGCAGCATTAATTGTGGAGTATGCTTTGTACACGTGTTGTGGCAGCATTAATTGTGGAGTATGCTTTGTACACGTGTTGTGGCAGCATTAATTGTGGAGTATGCTTTGTACACGTGTTGTGGCAGCATTAATTGTGGAGTATGCTTTGTACACGTGTTGTGGCAGCATTAATTGTGGAGTATGCTTTGTACACGTGTTGTGGCAGCATTAATTGTGGAGTATGCTTTGTACACGTGTTGTGGCAGCATTAATTGTGGAGTATGCTTTGTACACGTGTTGTGGCAGCATTAATTGTGGAGTATGCTTTGTACACGTGTTGTGGCAGCATTAATTGTGGAGTATGCTTTGTACACGTGTTGTGGCAGCATTAATTGTGGAGTATGCTTTGTACACGTGTTGTGGCAGCATTAATTGTGGAGTATGCTTTGTACACGTGTTGTGGCAGCATTAATTGTGGAGTATGCTTTGTACACGTGTTGTGGCAGCATTAATTGTGGAGTATGCTTTGTACACGTGTTGTGGCAGCATTAATTGTGGAGTATGCTTTGTACACGTGTTGTGGCAGCACTAATTGTGGAGTATGCTTTGTACACGTGTTGTGGCAGCATTAATTGTGGAGTATGCTTTGTACACGTGTTGTGGCAGCATTAATTGTGGAGTATGCTTTGTACACGTGTTGTGGCAGCACTAATTGTGGAGTATGCTTTGTACACATGTTGTGGCAGCATTAATTGTGGAGTATGCTTTGTACACGTGTTGTGGCAGCATTAATTGTGGAGTATGCTTTGTACACGTGTTGTGGCAGCATTAATTGTGGAGTATGCTTTGTACACGTGTTGTGGCAGCACTAATTGTGGAGTATGCTTTGTACACATGTTGTGGCAGCATTAATTGTGGAGTATGCTTTGTACACGTGTTGTGGCAGCACTAATTGTGGAGTATGCTTTGTACACGTGTTGTGGCAGCATTAATTGTGGAGTATGCTTTGTACACGTGTTGTGGCAGCACTAATTGTGGAGTATGCTTTGTACACGTGTTGTGGCAGCATTAATTGTGGAGTATGCTTTGTACACGTGTTGTGGCAGCATTAATTGTGGAGTATGCTTTGTACACGTGTTGTGGCAGCATTAATTGTGGAGTATGCTTTGTACACGTGTTGTGGCAGCATTAATTGTGGAGTATGCTTTGTACACGTGTTGTGGCAGCACTAATTGTGGAGTATGCTTTGTACACGTGTTGTGGCAGCATTAATTGTGGAGTATGCTTTGTACACGTGTTGTGGCAGCATTAATTGTGGAGTATGCTTTGTACACGTGTTGTGGCAGCACTAATTGTGGAGTATGCTTTGTACACATGTTGTGGCAGCATTAATTGTGGAGTATGCTTTGTACACGTGTTGTGGCAGCACTAATTGTGGAGTATGCTTTGTACACGTGTTGTGGCAGCATTAATTGTGGAGTATGCTTTGTACACGTGTTGTGGCAGCACTAATTGTGGAGTATGCTTTGTACACGTGTTGTGGCAGCATTAATTGTGGAGTATGCTTTGTACACGTGTTGTGGCAGCATTAATTGTGGAGTATGCTTTGTACACGTGTTGTGGCAGCATTAATTGTGGAGTATGCTTTGTACACGTGTTGTGGCAGCATTAATTGTGGAGTATGCTTTGTACACGTGTTGTGGCAGCATTAATTGTGGAGTATGCTTTGTACACGTGTTGTGGCAGCACTAATTGTGGAGTATGCTTTGTACACGTGTTGTGGCAGCATTAATTGTGGAGTATGCTTTGTACACGTGTTGTGGCAGCATTAATTGTGGAGTATGCTTTGTACACGTGTTGTGGCAGCATTAATTGTGGAGTATGCTTTGTACACGTGTTGTGGCAGCACTAATTGTGGAGTATGCTTTGTACACGTGTTGTGGCAGCATTAATTGTGGAGTATGCTTTGTACACGTGTTGTGGCAGCATTAATTGTGGAGTATGCTTTGTACACGTGTTGTGGCAGCACTAATTGTGGAGTATGCTTTGTACACATGTTGTGGCAGCATTAATTGTGGAGTATGCTTTGTACACGTGTTGTGGCAGCACTAATTGTGGAGTATGCTTTGTACACGTGTTGTGGCAGCATTAATTGTGGAGTATGCTTTGTACACGTGTTGTGGCAGCACTAATTGTGGAGTATGCTTTGTACACGTGTCGTGGCAGCATTAATTGTGGAGTATGCTTTGTACACGTGTTGTGGCAGCATTAATTGTGGAGTATGCTTTGTACACGTGTTGTGGCAGCATTAATTGTGGAGTATGCTTTGTACACGTGTTGTGGCAGCATTAATTGTGGAGTATGCTTTGTACACGTGTTGTGGCAGCACTAATTGTGGAGTATGCTTTGTACACGTGTTGTGGCAGCATTAATTGTGGAGTATGCTTTGTACACGTGTTGTGGCAGCATTAATTGTGGAGTATGCTTTGTACACGTGTTGTGGCAGCACTAATTGTGGAGTATGCTTTGTACACGTGTTGTGGCAGCATTAATTGTGGAGTATGCTTTGGACACGTGTTGTGGCAGCACTAATTGTGGAGTATGCTTTGTACACGTGTTGTGGCAGCATTAATTGTGGAGTATGCTTTGGACACGTGTTGTGGCAGCACTAATTGTGGAGTATGCTTTGTACACGTGTTGTGGCAGCATTAATTGTGGAGTATGCTTTGGACACGTGTTGTGGCAGCACTAATTGTGGAGTATGCTTTGTACACGTGTTGTGGCAGCATTAATTGTGGAGTATGCTTTGTACACGTGTTGTGGCAGCATTAATTGTGGAGTATGCTTTGTACACGTGTTGTGGCAGCACTAATTGTGGAGTATGCTTTGTACACGTGTTGTGGCAGCATTAATTGTGGAGTATGCTTTGGACACGTGTTGTGGCAGCACTAATTGTGGAGTATGCTTTGTACACGTGTTGTGGCAGCATTAATTGTGGAGTATGCTTTGTACACGTGTTGTGGCAGCATTAATTGTGGAGTATGCTTTGTACACGTGTTGTGGCAGCACTAATTGTGGAGTATGCTTTGTACACGTGTTGTGGCAGCATTAATTGTGGAGTATGCTTTGGACACGTGTTGTGGCAGCACTAATTGTGGAGTATGCTTTGTACACGTGTTGTGGCAGCATTAATTGTGGAGTATGCTTTGTACACGTGTTGTGGCAGCATTAATTGTGGAGTATGCTTTGTACACGTGTTGTGGCAGCATTAATTGTGGAGTATGCTTTGTACACGTGTTGTGGCAGCATTAATTGTGGAGTATGCTTTGTACACGTGTTGTGGCAGCACTAATTGTGGAGTATGCTTTGTACACGTGTTGTGGCAGCATTAATTGTGGAGTATGCTTTGGACACGTGTTGTGGCAGCACTAATTGTGGAGTATGCTTTGTACACGTGTTGTGGCAGCACTAATTGTGGAGTATGCTTTGTACACGTGTTGTGGCAGCATTAATTGTGGAGTATGCTTTGTACACGTGTTGTGGCAGCACTAATTGTGGAGTATGCTTTGTACACGTGTTGTGGCAGCATTAATTGTGGAGTATGCTTTGGACACGTGTTGTGGCAGCACTAATTGTGGAGTATGCTTTGTACACGTGTTGTGGCAGCATTAATTGTGGAGTATGCTTTGTACACGTGTTGTGGCAGCATTAATTGTGGAGTATGCTTTGTACACGTGTTGTGGCAGCATTAATTGTGGAGTATGCTTTGTACACGTGTTGTGGCAGCATTAATTGTGGAGTATGCTTTGTACACGTGTTGTGGCAGCATTAATTGTGGAGTATGCTTTGTACACGTGTTGTGGCAGCATTAATTGTGGAGTATGCTTTGTACACGTGTTGTGGCAGCACTAATTGTGGAGTATGCTTTGTACACGTGTTGTGGCAGCATTAATTGTGGAGTATGCTTTGTACACGTGTTGTGGCAGCATTAATTGTGGAGTATGCTTTGTACACGTGTTGTGGCAGCACTAATTGTGGAGTATGCTTTGTACACGTGTTGTGGCAGCACTAATTGTGGAGTATGCTTTGTACACGTGTTGTGGCAGCATTAATTGTGGAGTATGCTTTGTACACGTGTTGTGGCAGCATTAATTGTGGAGTATGCTTTGTACACGTGTTGTGGCAGCATTAATTGTGGAGTATGCTTTGTACACGTGTTGTGGCAGCACTAATTGTGGAGTATGCTTTGTACACGTGTTGTGGCAGCACTAATTGTGGAGTATGCTTTGTACACGTGTTGTGGCAGCATTAATTGTGGAGTATGCTTTGTACACGTGTTGTGGCAGCATTAATTGTGGAGTATGCTTTGTACACGTGTTGTGGCAGCATTAATTGTGGAGTATGCTTTGTACACGTGTTGTGGCAGCATTAATTGTGGAGTATGCTTTGTACACGTGTTGTGGCAGCATTAATTGTGGAGTATGCTTTGGACACGTGTTGTGGCAGCACTAATTGTGGAGTATGCTTTGTACACGTGTTGTGGCAGCATTAATTGTGGAGTATGCTTTGTACACGTGTTGTGGCAGCATTAATTGTGGAGTATGCTTTGTACACGTGTTGTGGCAGCATTAATTGTGGAGTATGCTTTGTACACGTGTTGTGGCAGCATTAATTGTGGAGTATGCTTTGTACACGTGTTGTGGCAGCACTAATTGTGGAGTATGCTTTGTACACGTGTTGTGGCAGCATTAATTGTGGAGTATGCTTTGGACACGTGTTGTGGCAGCACTAATTGTGGAGTATGCTTTGTACACGTGTTGTGGCAGCACTAATTGTGGAGTATGCTTTGTACACGTGTTGTGGCAGCATTAATTGTGGAGTATGCTTTGTACACGTGTTGTGGCAGCACTAATTGTGGAGTATGCTTTGTACACGTGTTGTGGCAGCATTAATTGTGGAGTATGCTTTGGACACGTGTTGTGGCAGCACTAATTGTGGAGTATGCTTTGTACACGTGTTGTGGCAGCACTAATTGTGGAGTATGCTTTGTACACGTGTTGTGGCAGCATTAATTGTGGAGTATGCTTTGTACACGTGTTGTGGCAGCATTAATTGTGGAGTATGCTTTGTACACGTGTTGTGGCAGCATTAATTGTGGAGTATGCTTTGTACACGTGTTGTGGCAGCATTAATTGTGGAGTATGCTTTGTACACGTGTTGTGGCAGCACTAATTGTGGAGTATGCTTTGTACACGTGTTGTGGCAGCATTAATTGTGGAGTATGCTTTGGACACGTGTTGTGGCAGCACTAATTGTGGAGTATGCTTTGTACACGTGTTGTGGCAGCATTAATTGTGGAGTATGCTTTGTACACGTGTTGTGGCAGCATTAATTGTGGAGTATGCTTTGTACACGTGTTGTGGCAGCACTAATTGTGGAGTATGCTTTGTACACGTGTTGTGGCAGCATTAATTGTGGAGTATGCTTTGTACACGTGTTGTGGCAGCATTAATTGTGGAGTATGCTTTGTACACGTGTTGTGGCAGCATTAATTGTGGAGTATGCTTTGTACACGTGTTGTGGCAGCATTAATTGTGGAGTATGCTTTGTACACGTGTTGTGGCAGCATTAATTGTGGAGTATGCTTTGTACACGTGTTGTGGCAGCACTAATTGTGGAGTATGCTTTGTACACGTGTTGTGGCAGCATTAATTGTGGAGTATGCTTTGTACACGTGTTGTGGCAGCATTAATTGTGGAGTATGCTTTGTACACGTGTTGTGGCAGCACTAATTGTGGAGTATGCTTTGTACACGTGTTGTGGCAGCACTAATTGTGGAGTATGCTTTGTACACGTGTTGTGGCAGCATTAATTGTGGAGTATGCTTTGTACACGTGTTGTGGCAGCATTAATTGTGGAGTATGCTTTGTACACGTGTTGTGGCAGCATTAATTGTGGAGTATGCTTTGTACACGTGTTGTGGCAGCACTAATTGTGGAGTATGCTTTGTACACGTGTTGTGGCAGCACTAATTGTGGAGTATGCTTTGTACACGTGTTGTGGCAGCACTAATTGTGGAGTATGCTTTGTACACGTGTTGTGGCAGCATTAATTGTGGAGTATGCTTTGTACACGTGTTGTGGCAGCACTAATTGTGGAGTATGCTTTGTACACGTGTTGTGGCAGCATTAATTGTGGAGTATGCTTTGTACATGTGTTGTGGCAGCATTAATTGTGGAGTATGCTTTGTACATGTGTTGTGGCAGCATTAATTGTGGAGTATGCTTTGTACACGTGTTGTGGCAGCATTAATTGTGGAGTATGCTTTGTACACGTGTTGTGGCAGCATTAATTGTGGAGTATGCTTTGTACACGTGTTGTGGCAGCATTAATTGTGGAGTATGCTTTGTACACGTGTTGTGGCAGCACTAATTGTGGAGTATGCTTTGTACACGTGTTGTGGCAGCACTAATTGTGGAGTATGCTTTGTACACGTGTTGTGGCAGCATTAATTGTGGAGTATGCTTTGTACATGTGTTGTGGCAGCATTAATTGTGGAGTATGCTTTGTACACGTGTTGTGGCAGCATTAATTGTGGAGTATGCTTTGTACACGTGTTGTGGCAGCATTAATTGTGGAGTATGCTTTGTACACGTGTTGTGGCAGCACTAATTGTGGAGTATGCTTTGTACACGTGTTGTGGCAGCATTAATTGTGGAGTATGCTTTGTACACGTGTTGTGGCAGCATTAATTGTGGAGTATGCTTTGTACACGTGTTGTGGCAGCATTAATTGTGGAGTATGCTTTGTACACGTTTAGGCGAAGAAAAGGTTACGGTGACATTTCAGACATTCTCTAAAAATATCATCGTAGGTATAATAAAGAGGGAAGACGGCAAACGCTAGCATTAGAATAATTTGCCAGTTTCTGTCTTTCCATTAGATTATAATGTGGATATTTTCAAGAACCGTGTAGTAGCGGTGTAAGCATATCCAACTCATGTTGTCCCGTGGGGGGGGGGGGGTTGTACGCGGCGAGGGAGGAAAACAAAGCGGGAGACGGGCAGCAGCATCTTCTTGGTAACAACTCGAAATACAAAACTGCGGTTGCACACCCACATTGTGGGGCAATCTTTGGGGGGGGGGGGGGCTATATGCAACTTAGACTTTAGGATAGGCCCTAACGGTAAAAGCTACCTACACCGTAAGGAATAAAAGTTGTAATCAAGGAAAGCAGAACGCATTCATAGTTTCGTATTTAAATACAACTTAATTGAGGGATTAACGACGCTACATTTATCCATCTTAGATAAATGAGTCTGATAGACTGGTCGCCGTATCAGTTGCAATAAACAATGCTGACAGATATACAGCATCCTTGGTACGGTCGGCTGAAGGCTCATAAAGCTTTCAGTAAGGTCGTAACGTACACACTTGAGAACAACTGGTGTTTTTTGTCATGTTGCACTTATGTGTGCCATAGCTGTGAAAGATCTCCACATATGACTTGAATTGGAATGGTTTCTATTAATTATGAAAGGGGGTGAGGGGGGGGGTGTTATTAAGCATAAATTACATTTTTTTAATTTTTGTCTGCCTGTTCGGGCTTATCTTCGGAATGACTGAACTGATTGTAATGAAACTTTACGAACAGATAGAACGCAGTACTAGGCGAGATCAAGGCTATATTTTAACTATAAAACTTTGATATTTAAGAAATAAAAAAATAAAACAATAGATACCGGCCAGACAAAGCCGGGTTGGATCGCTAACAGTCTATGCGATAGAAAATATTGAGTACCTAGTGTGCTTAGTACATAAGTTCCAAATATCTAAACAATTATTAATGAAAATGAGATCCAATTCCTTTGCCTACCAATTTGAAAGTGTATTCTCATCACTCGCTTCTCTAACCGGCTGAGATACGACTGCCTGCAATTAATCGTGCCGGGGTTCTTGTAGTTGCCATTTAATGCTCATTTATTGACAAGGAAACTCTCCACGAATTAATAAGGGCGTCGTTATCGCAAATTCGCCACTTGGTTTTAATTAATCACCCCTTTTTTAAGTAAAACACGTCTTTGTGCTCCAAAGTTTGGTTGCAACTGATTCTTGAATGCTGCGGTTGAACGGGTTTGTTTTAATTGATCACATGGGATGAATTGTAATTTAAGTATTTTTGTACTATTGCAGTTAATTACGAAAACACGGTTGGTTGTTGGAACTTAACAAAAATTATAAATTACTTGTTCATTACTTGCGATTACAAAAAGTAAACTAAATTTTTAAATCCTTTCCTATATATGTAGTAACACAAAACACGTAAATGGCTTTTAATTGCATGTCCAATATCAAGGCTAAAGTCCTAAATTCACCGTTAGTGTTAACTCTCTCCCAGAGGGGAGAGAGTTAACACTAATATAATAAAGAGTTATTATACCCACGGAGCAAATAGTGATTATACCTCCAATGATATTTTTACAGAATGTCTAAACGTCTTCGTAACTTTTTTTCACTTCAACTTGTACGCAAAAACACTCCCCTTTTAAATGTAACTTATTTGATTTTCTATTGAAAACTCAACAAGCTTTTTGTTGTTATTTAATTTATTTTTTAAGAAACAGCCTTTTCACCCATACAAAAACTTCAATTACAATATAAATATTTCCGTATTTATCTTTTACGAATAAACAACGAAGACGTTGCATCTCAGAAAAATCGAGGCTTTGAATGTGAATGCAAAAACTGATTCTAGGTAACCACCGTGACTAGGGAGAGCACTTTGCCCAGGCTGGGCTGGTTCAGAGAAGGCTCACGTTGGCGCGCATAGCTCACGTGGGGTAATTACGTGCTCCGTATCCGGCGGTGTTGAACAAGTGACTCCATGATGATTAAAATAAAAATGGTATTTATTATAGTATCATTAAAAATGTGTCGGTTGATTACACTAAAAGATAATCTTCACGGATTTAATTAAAAAGGCGTGGGTTAAAGAAAAAGGATATAAGATACGATTTTTGCTCCAGAATTAGCCCAGTAAGAGAAGGATGGAGAATGTAAAATATGCCAAACAACGTGTTAAATTCTCCATCCCTTTCTTATTAGATTTATTCTACTGGAGCAAATTGGAAAACAAAAGCTCGTCTTAATAAAAATTACTTTTAAATTAAAATTATCGCTTACTGTTTTAATGCAACTGAATGACAAGAAATAATTTTAGGTTTATTTAATTCATAATTGGAATTGGATTTTTAAGGAAATATACCATTGCTATTAACTGCTGAGCCTCCCGTTCATAAGACTAAGCTAAAAATGCTTCCGCTAATAGGTGTTTACGGCAGGTCGAATGGCGGATGCCAGGCCGGTCATATAGTATTGCTGTTATGTCTATTATATAAAAATCAATAGTCTCGCTAAAACTCAAAACGGCTCGAGCGATTTTGATGAAAATTTTAGTGTGCATTTGAATGTCCCTGGTCCCTGGATGGTTTACAACTGAACCCGGTAGGTGGCGCTGTTGTTGCAGATCAAGAAATCACACGTGCGAAGCCGGCGCGGAGCGCTAGTATGAGATAACTAGTCAGTAAATTGTGTATGTGTGATGTTTACATACATACCTAATTTATTGACTACAAGCGTAATGTAAGTTTTATATTTTATAGGCGTCTTTAAAATTATGAGAAGGTTTTTAATTTGAGTTTGCATTTTTTGTATATGTGAATCATTTTAATGGTTTTTAATTAAATAGGTTTACTAAAGGAGTGTTTCATACAAATTTCTAGAGTAAACCCCCTAAGAGTGAAATAATAGGGAATGAAATTTTAATATAACTAAAGGGAACGGGAGTATAACATGTCGCGCGCTGTCAGAGCTAACGAGTTAATAAAAGTTGATTTAAAATTGAACGTATCTTTCACTACCCAAATACATAAGTTTATACAATACATAACATATCCTAATATGTATCTTCTTTGGTAATTATAGTCTATAATACTCCATTTCGGTTCGATATCAACCCTAGCGTCTCACTTGCGTAGCGTCTTGACGCTTCGACTCAAGGTCACCGGCGCTTAAGCTCTCACATACAGGGAGTGTCACCGCTGTGCTATTAGTAACTTAATTTACAGTAAAAAAGAGGACACTAGCACATTGGATTAAACATGTAAGGATAAGGATAACGTCCCAAGTAATAAATAAAGAGAAGTAATTTATAATTGGTTAGCTACAAAAAGCAGTATTTAAATCATTTGGTTAGCTTTTAAAGATTCTGTTTGCATGAAGCGCTGAGGGAGAGTAGCCTTTAGCGCTTATTACATTATACAATTTTTAGGAAATCTAATTAGGAAATAGGAAGGTGTAATCGTAGTTAGAACAGTTAGGATCCGATTTAGTCAAATTGGAGGTCCCAATCGCTCTACTTCCTAAATTGTTTACAATTTAGGACAGTGTAATCGCAACGTTACGATTTAGAACAACCAGTTGGCGCCCGCGCTTTGATACAAGCGGATGTCTTGAAGTTTTGATAGAAGTCTGATCAGAGAACAGTACTTTAAATCTTAATATTAATTTCCGGTGGCTATAAAAAGTAATGTCACCATCAAACATTCTTTGGTACTCACACTTTATCGAAATATTGTGACTTCTTTTTCAATATGTTTGGATACTAAACTTAACAAATATTCAAACTATTTATAGGTGGTAGAGCCATGCTGCAGTTATATTAGTAGTATAGTTGTAGCACGAATGGGTCGGCTCGACCGAGGAAGCACCACGCTCCCACAGAATACCAGCGTAAAATAGTAGCTTAATGTTGCTGTGTTTCGTATGGCGAGTGTAGAGAACCGGAGACCCTTCCATCCATCGGAGCATTCCATCTTAGTCCTCACGGGTGACAACGCATCTGCGTTTTGATTCGTAATCGGAGATAGATGTAGATGTCTATGAGCCGCAGCAACCATTTACCATCAGGTGGACTGTGTGCTCGTTTGTCACCCTATCCTATAAAAAAACTGCTTAGAATCTAAAAATATATAATTATATTCATATTGGACAGTTTTTTCTCAATGATAAGTACTCTTTTCTCTTTTTTTAATATCCATTGTTCCCACCATGGCTAAGGCAAGTTCTATTTTCTGCTGTTTTGATAAATACGGCGCCATCAATCAAACGTGCAACCCCGTCGATACTTCTTTACGAATGCGGTTCGTCACGATTTAGAATTCAATTTAGTGTAGTGTGATCACTAGCTTCCAATTTAGGTTCCTAATTAGATTTCCTAAAAATTGTATAGTGTAATAAGCGCTTAGCCTTCTTGGGTGCTGCCTACGATTTACTACGCAAGGGCGAAGGGGCTGCACTTCCCGCAGCGCAGCACCGAATTTGTTGCAGAAGTAACTTCAGGTCAATATTTCTATATAAAAATGAGATTATTATTTACAATTTTTTATTAAAATTTCAATATTCATGAGCCTTTACACAACGCACACGATGACGCTATAACGCCATGTTCGTCTAGTGAATGTACACAAACTGCTGCTTCTCATACCGCTTGGTACATACGAGTATACTATCTATTCTGTAGTGTAACTGGATAATCATTCATTAATTACATACTCAACTTTGTCACATAAGCCTTCCTATTATACTAGCTCATAATAATATCCTCTATGTTTGGTACAGTTGCCACTGCGAGCTGCCACTGCCAGACGGGTCAGCAATCGCAGTATTTATTATTTTGGGTTGTTATCAGGAAGATTCTGTTGCCGATCTCCAGTTTCATTTAGTTCTGTTGTACTCCTCCTACATTAAGTACTCTTATCTAAGGGAGACAAACGTGCATACACTCCAGATGGTAAGTGAATACTGCAGGCCATTTATATCTTTCTTTGATTAAGAAGCAAAATGCAGATGCGTTGTCATTGCCAAGGATTAATATGGTCAGAAATGAAAGTATGCGTCCTTTTTCAGTAAAAAGGATCTGTGATTTTCTACACTCGTTATGCGAAACATAGCCTTAAGGTTCTATTTTATGATGGTATTTTGTGAGAGTGTGGTCATTCCTCGGCCGAGCCGACCCATTAGTTCTCCAACCGCAATATACGACTAGCTGCATCGCGGCTCTACCGCATTGCTATGATGTGTCGATAAATTAATCGTTGAACCGTCACGTGTCAACCCATAAGAAGTAGCAAGTGATCTATAAACGACGTTTAAGTGTCCATTTAGGTCTTAATCATGCTACTGCAAAGGAAGTAGAAAACCATAAAAATTATTTTGTAAAAAAAGTTTGAAATCAGAGTCTATAGTCACGGAATCCGAATTTTTAAACATATTTTTTTTTAAATATTAGTGAGTAATGATCACAAAGTCTACCTGATGGTAAGTGGGTGTCTAGACTCACAGAAGTATCTGTTCTCGGAAAAATTGTATGCGAAGTCACCTTTGAGGACTGCAATGGAGGACGAGCAGTACATTGTGAAAAGGGTCTTTGGTTCTAGCCACGACCGCAAAACCAAAATAAACTAAACACAGCAGTATTATGCTGTTATTCTGTGAAAATGTGGTCCTCTATAGGTGGTGTTCAAAGTCGAACTATTTGAGTTGCAGCTATAATACAGTTAGTTGCAGCGTAGAAATATCACGCGCTTAGACATCTTAACCTCACAGCATAATTAGATCTATAAAATATAAATTACTTTTTAAACGACGCAAACGTCACCTACAATAAAAAATACAATATATTTAACCATTGGCCGAGTGGCAGTGGTAATAATCATGGACCGTAAATCAAAGACAGATTGCGATCTAAGATGGCGTTAAAAATGGCGCCAAGCGCACCAGTGTCAGGCGCCATGTTGATTGCGCGCGAACAATATCTATTTTATAAGGCTTGAAGTCGTGCGCGCGCCACATATTGTTGCCGCTGGGTGAATGCTGGTAGGTCATAATGTTACATAAAATCTCGTAGAAAAGTAATTAATCCTTTTCAACGTTTAACGAATTACTCGCTGTAGTGTGTTAATCTTTTTAATTTGTAAAGTCATAACTAAGAATGACTTTACGAGTTTATGTTATTTTTTGTACAATTAAGATTGACAAGCGAGTTACTTAGTCCATCTAATGGTAATTTAATGCTGTGGCCACCTACGATAACATTAAGAACCAATGTACAAATGCGTTGGCACCCCTGACTAAGATGCAATGTCTGGTTATTAGACAAAAAGGTATCTGGCTCTTGTCACTCTTACTTATATAAGTACGAAAGACTTTATTATGTGATTTACGCAACGCGCCAGTTTATCTAAGTAACGCCTGTTTTTTCAATCATAAGACAAAATTTATTCATAAGATTTGACGACTCCATGGCGCAATGGCTTAGCAATAACACAAGAGTAGACAAACGGAACGTCTACTCATGTGGCAATAAGTTACAGCCACAGAAATCGTAATAATAAAAAAATATTGTCTTATTATTACTAATTCTGTGGTTGCAGCGCTAAGGATCGTGGTTTCGAATCCCGCACGGAACTAGTATTTGTATGGCGTATAAATAATTGTTCCGGGTCTGGATGTTTATCCTTATGAGATTTAGTTACGTGAACCGCCTCCATGAAACAGGACAAATCAATGAGCTGCGGCGCTGAGGGCCACGAGTTCGAATCCCGCACGGAAAAAGTGTTTGAATGGCCTACAAATAACTTGTTTTGGTTCTGAACTTTTGTTCTTGTGAAATTTATGTATGTAAACTGCCTCTACAATTAAGGAGAAAATCTTAGTGTGGGTACGTTATAAAAAAAATATTCCTGAAGATACCTATTACAAATTACAATTGCATGCATAGAAAGCGTTCAATTGTTTCACTTTTATATTCAGCATGTTATAACTTCGTCGACGGTTAACTTTTATCTGATGATTGGAATATCAGCTCTAACTCACATAAATCATTTGTAAAAGCGGACACAAATAGGAAGGCCTGGTGCAGTCTGTCAGTTGGTGGTTTTTGTCTTTAGGAATTAATTTGTGATCGAATGCGGCCGGCGGAATGTGTATGAATTCAAGGAAGCCCTCGGTTCCGTCGCAAAAACACACCGCGCTGGTTCTGGCGAGATCGCTTGTCTCAGTGCTGATTGAAGCTTATAACCTTGACGGTTGCTGTTTTTTATGTTATTGTTTGATATATTCACAACCAAGTTTAAAAACTTTATTAATAATTTATGCATGATGGACCCCTGGGTCTGAGGGTATATCGCTACCTTGGCATTTTTGAATTCGTTTGTAGTGTTAATTATTGTGTAATGTTAATGATTGTAATCACATCTTTTCTTAAAAAAATAATTTCTTTTTCTTTTTCTTGTTTTTTTTTTTGTTTCTTGCTGGTTCTTCCTAGGACAAAGGTATTTTTCGGACCAGTGCAGTGCAGCGGTGGTCAATTAACATTTTCTTTTTTTATAAAATAGTTAATGTGAATGACAGATGATGGTAAATGGGTGTTGTGGCCCATAGACAGCTACAACCAACCTTGATAAATAATAAAAATGCAGCCACGAGCTATTGAATACGATTCTGACGTCGGCGAAGATTCGCCGACTACAGTCCCGAGGCACCCCGACTCCTGCTTTTGGAGTGAGGCTCTTCAACTAGGAGGGTGCTCCGATGTGATTTAAGGGCCCCTCTGGAGGAGGTACGAACCTCGTCTTGAATCACCATCGTAATGAGATGAGAACAGGTCGCAACTAAAACCGCCCGTGTGTATGACTTCGCGCTCGTTGGCGAGCGCGGTGTGTCCTAGTGTTCTGTACCGGTGTAATGTCTGAATGAGTGTGTGCTATGTCATATATACGGGTTCCCTCTCCTATGGAGGGGGGGGGGGACGGGACGCGATAAACCTATTCTTGGAGGTGATCTCGTCTTCGGGGTCAAGAAGGACGTTCTTAGGACGTCCCCTGGTGGGGGTAGCATGGGGATCCGGGAAGTAAGCACCCGCCTCCAGCACCAACGGATTTTGGTGCTCTTTAATCGAATCTAAGTATTTAAGGATAATTCCTTAAGATACGAAGAAATGGTGGGTAATTCGAGGTCACGGTGGAGATCTACTTTGCTCACATTGAATGAATGGAGCTCCTGTGATACGACGCAGGAACTTATTTTAAACGACTTATAGTCGCCGAAGTTGCCAAAGGTGGGCACGGGCAAATGTATTTCAAATTAAGTTATTTTTATATAAAATAATATTGAATGTTGATGATATGATAATTAAGTGATCAAAGTAACTTACCTGTAAGTGAACTTCGATCATAATTATATGAAGTTAACGCCTCGTCTGTGTTTACTATGTAGTCGCGTCTTGACGTGGCCAATTCACGAGTGTTCAAAGCTCATAAAACAAAAAAGTTTCTTGAGCATACCATAGTTGGCAGCACTATCTCTAGTCATTGAGTTCAAAGAATAAAAACAAAATAATTAAACATAGCAATTAATGGGTGGGGTTATATATTCACATTATATAGGGGAGGGTTGTACACAGACGAGGCGTTAACTTCATATAATTATGATCGAAGTTCACTTACAGGTAAGTTACTTTGATCACTTAATTATATTCGTTAACGCCTCGTCTGTGTTTACTATGTAGATGTTTAAAGAATGAGATTGCGGTAATTTGTTTAATTATTTAATGAAATATAACAGACAAAACAAAAAATCAGTGTTGATAAAACTAAGGTTTAAAGTAACATTTTACTTACTTATACTAGCTAGTATACAATTACTAAAATTATTTTGATCAATTATAGGCTTATTATAAAATTTTGCAAACGTGCTAGATCTATTAGTCCAACCGGCAGTTTTTCTGATATGGTCAATATTAATACCACTGCGATTTGCTAAAGATGTTGAGGCATGTCTAGTACTATGAGCGGTAAATAATGAGGTATCTATGCCAGATTTTGACAAAATATCCTTGATCCATCTAGCTAAAGTATGTGTTGATGCTGAATTGTGAGGTTTTTTAAAATTTATAAACAAGTTTTGAACAGACTGACGAAGTTCAATCGTTCTTTGTAAATAGTCTATTAAAGTTTGTGCTGGACATATACATACATTATCTGTGAAAAAAGGTATATGGAGTAATGGTTGAAATTTATTTTTTCTTGACGTTTTAATCAAATCTGGGATTCTAATTTTTACACCGGATGATTCAATTTTGATATTTCCTATTTTAATTAAAACCATAGTTTGCAGTCTCTGAGCAGTAACTAACATTAATAACATGACCAACTTCTTTGTTAATACTTCTAAAGATAAATTAATATTGGGATAAAAATTGGCTAAATATTCTAAGACTTGGGCTGGATCCCACGTTTCTTCATATTTTGGTTTGTTTGGTCTTATTTTGTATAAACCATCAAAAAACCTCTTTATGTCTTTATGATTACCCAAATCACAATTAAATAACAGTGATAATGCGGATCTAACAGAATTAATGGTACCATAAGCACTTCCACTTTCAAATTTTTCAGTAAGAAACGATAAAATACTTGGTATATCCTTTTGATAAGGATCTTTAATGTTATTTTGGCAAAAATTCCACCACTGTCTTAGAGAGGAATCATATTGTTTTAAAGTGTTTTTAGATAAGGAACTTATTATAATAGAAATACTCTTTTCAGAATAGCCCTTCTTTAAATACATGTTTTTGATACAATGGCTGCAACTAATGTAAGGCTCTGGTGAAGTGGATGACAGCTCCTGAAAGGAGATAATAATAAATATTTGTGAGGATGAAAAAAGATCATTTCTGATTTAACCATGGATTTAAATAATGGAAACCAAGGTTGCGATGGCCAGTTTGGAACCACTATAATTCCTATTGCACTGTCATCTTCTATTTTTCTTAAGCATTTTAATATGAGAGAAAAAGGTGGAAATGCATAAAAATATAGATTTTTCCATGAAATGGTAAATGCATCAACAGCCCAACAGTTTGGTTCCATATGCCATGACACAAACAATTTACATTTTGCATTTATTCTTGATGCAAAAAGATCTATACATGGAGAACCTAGTCTAGCAATAATTTCTTTATATGCATGGGCATGAAGTTCCCATTCGGTGCTTTCATTTATTTTCCTAGATTCTCTATCTGCAAGATAATTTTCTGTGGAAGTGATATATGACGCAAAAATGAATATATTTTTATCTTCACAAAACTGCCAAATTTTTCTAGCTAAGTTATTTAAATGTGGGTATTGTATCCCACCCATTCGATTTATATAAGAAATTGCTGTGGTGTTATCACAGCGTATCAAAATTTGACAATTTCTTAGATCTTTACACAAACACTGTAAGGCAAAATATATAGCTTTAAGCTCTAAATAGTTTATATGATGCTTTTTATCCTTGTTATTCCAATAACCATGAAGCTTTTCATTATTGCAGACCACCCCCCATCCTGTTAAGGAGGCATCGGTAAATATTTCCTTTTTATACTTAGCCTCTCTAATGGGATTTGTGGATATGTGTATATGATTTTTCCACCAAGTAAAATCTTCTATGATGTCACTTCCTAAAACCAATTTGCTATCATAATTTCCCTTATTTGCCTGAAGGGCCAAAAATTTAAAACGTTCTAGTCTTTTTGTGTACAACATGCCATAAGGAATGGCAGGACACACTGCAATTAAGCTACCTATCAAAGAAGTATATGTCGTGTAGTGGCGGTTAAGAATATCCACTACCCCATATCTTCCCGTGGGTGTCGTAAAAGGCGACAGAGGGACACAGGCAGGAGATGGGCAGCAGCATCTTCCTGATAACAACAATTACACAAAAAAAAAACTGCGGTTGCCAACCCGCTCGCCAAGCGTGGCAACTATGGCAATATACCCCCCATGAACAATGACACAAACAGACGGCCCCCAGTCCCCGGCGGCCCCGCTATTCCTGGCTACGGTGGCGACCATGGTAACGGCGGGGCAGGGGGTGCTAAGAATCTCCGGTGGAGGTTCGGTTGCCACCTACGACGACTCGACCTGGCAACATTTAACGCACGCACACTGAGGACTGACGAGAGGATCCTGGAGCTGGAAGAAGAGATAGACAAGTTGCGCTGGAGTATTATAGGATTATCCGAGGTCCGAAGAGAGGGGGAGGACACGGTGATTCTCGAATCCGGCAACTTGTTCTATCACCGGGAGGGCGACCATCTGTCCCAAGGAGGTGTCGGATTTATCGTCCACAAGTCTCTCGTCAACAACGTTGTAAAGATTGGGAGTGTGTCGACGAGGGTCGCGTACCTGATACTCAGAATCACCAAACGGTATTCGCTGAAGGTCATACAGGTTTACGCACCAACCTCGGCACATCCCGATGAGGAGGTGGAGGAAATGTATTAGGATATTTCCAAAGCCATGCATTCCTCCAAAACCCACTACACGGTGTTGATGGGAGACTTCAACGCAAAACTAGGCACAAGAGAAAGCGGTGAGCTGAAGTTAGGGAAATTTGGAGTAGGGCAACGGAACCGAAGGGGCCAGCAGCTGGCCGACTTTATGGAGAAAGAGGGACTCTTTATGATGAACTCTTTCTTCCAAAAGCGGCCCCACAGAAAGTGGACCTGGTCAAGCCCCGACGGTTCGACAAAAAATGAGATTGACTTCATTATGACGACCAGACGCCAGCTGTTCAGTGATGTCTCAGTGATCGCAAGGGTGAAAACTGGCAGCGATCACCGAATGGTTAGAGGCACACTGAACCTAAACGTTAAGTTGGAGAGGTCTCGTCTAATGAAGTCAACGCTCCGTCCCCCTCGTGCTCTAATCCAGAATCCCGAAAACTTTCAGCTCGAGTTACACAACCGCTTTCAGTGCCTACAAGATTGCAATGCAGTGGACGATATGAATGACAAGCTCGTGGAAACTGTCCATGCGGTCGGAGCTAAGTTCTGCAAGACCCGCCGCAGAAGAACACAAAAACTCTCCGATCACACTCTTAATCTCATGGCTGTTAGACGGGAGATGAGGCTGCAATCGTCAACAGATTTGATAGCATACAGGCAACTGAACAGACAGATCACCAAATGCATGCGGCGAGACTTACGCAACTTTAATACTGCTCGTATTAAAGAAGCGATCGAGCGGAACCAGGGCTCCAAAGTCTTTGCCAGAGATCTGTCTGCTCGTAAGAGCCAACTGTCAAAGCTGAAGACTGAGTGTGGCAGCATCGTTTCCGAGACACCTGAGATTTTGAGTGAGATTGAGAGGTTCTATGGGCAGCTGTACACATCATCGTTGGAGCCACACGCAAGTGTGAGTAACGATCCAAGAGCAAGTCTTATCCGACACTATTCCGATGATATCCCGGACGTCAGTCTAAGCGAGATTAGAATGGCTCTCCAGCACCTTAAAAACGGCAGGGCCCCAGGTGAGGATGGAATTACAGCGGAGCTTCTGAAAGCGGGTGGAACACCGGTACTTGAAGTCCTTCAGAAGCTCTTCAATTCCGTCCTCCATGGTGGCACTACTCTAGAGGCGTGGAGCAGAAGTGCGGTGGTCTTGTTCTTTAAGAAAGGCGACAACGCTCTCTTGAAGAACTACAGACCGATTTCCCTTCTGAGCCGCGTCTACGTGCTGTTTTCGAGAGTCATTACGAATCGTCTCGCACGCAGACTCGACGACTTCCAGCCTCCCGAACAAGCCGGTTTCCGAAAAGGCTTCAGTACCATAGACTACATACATACCCTGCGGCAGATTGTACAGAAGACTGAAGAGTACAATTTGCCACTTTGCCTGGCGTATGTGGACTATGAGAAAGCCTTTGATTCCGTCGAAATTTGGGCGGTGCTGCAGTCCCTTCAGCGGTGCCAAGTTGACTGTCGGTATATCGAAGTGCTGAAGTGTTTGTACAGTAGGGCTACGATGGCTATCCGAGTACAGAACCAGAGCTCGAAACCTATCCAACTGCAGAGAGGTGTAAGACAGGGTGACGTTATATCCCCGAAACTCTTCACCGCTGCTTTGGAAGACGTTTTCAAGCTACTGGACTGGAAAGGATACGGTATTAACATCAATGGCGAGTACATCACTCACCTTCGATTTGCCGATGATATAGTCCTTATGGCAGAATCGCTGGAGGACTTAAGCACTATGCTCAATGATCTCAATAGTGCCTCCCAACGGATAGGTCTTAAGATGAACATGGACAAAACAAAGATCATGTTTAATGTCCATGTCACACCTATGCCGGTAGTTGTTGGGAGCACTATGCTCGAAGTTGTTGACGAGTACGTTTACCTGGGACAAATAGTCCGACTAGGTAAGTCCAACTTCGACCGAGAGGTCAATCGACGGATTCAACTCGGCTGGGCAGCGTTCGGGAAATTACGACATATCTTCTCGTCAGGTATACCTCAATCTCTAAAAACTAGATTGTACAACCAGTGCGTGTTGCCAGTGATGACTTACGGATCTGAGACGTGGTCCTTCACTGCTGGCCGTATGAGGACGCTCAAGGTCGCTCAGCGAGCTATGGAGAGGGCTATGCTCGGAGTTTCTCTGCGTGATAGACTCAGAAATGAGGATATCCGCAGTAAAACCAGAGTGACCGACATAGCCCAACGGATTAGTAAACTGAAGTGGCAATGGGCCGGCCATATAGCTCGAAGAACCGATAACCGATGGGGAAGAAAGGTTCTCGAGTGGCAGCCTCGTACCGGTAGGCGTAGTGTAGGGCGACCCCCCACTAGATGGAGTGACGACCTGGTAAGATATGCAGGAAGTCGATGGATGCAGGTGGCTCAGGACCGTGCTTTGTGGCATTACTTGGGGGAGGCCTATGTTCAGCAGTGGACTTGTGAAGGGCTGTAATGATGATGATGAATGATGATCAAAGAAGCAAAACAACGTATAGTACATGTCTTAACTTTACAAAATGTATTCAGTTTTCTATAAAGATCATTTCTTTTGTTTTCTGGTATACCCAACACATAGTTTTCTGAATCTAGTATAAAGCCAAGGAATTTGCAATTTTTCTCTGGTATGAGTTTACTTTTATTATAGTTAATAATAAAACCTAAAGATTCCAGTAATTTACAGGTGACTTTGACATTTTGTTTACACTTCTCAAATGAATTTTCAATACATAAAAAATCATCTAAATAATTAACCGATGAAAAACCTTGTTTTCTTAGGTATGTAACAATGGGTTTTATTAATTTTGTAAAAACATAAGGAGCTGATGACAGTCCAAAAGGAAGCACTTGAAATTCATATAATTTGTTGTTAAAATAAAACCTCAAGAACTTACGAGAAGTGCTGTGTATTGGTAAACAAAAATATGCATCTTTCAGATCAATATTTGCCATATAAGAATTGTGTGAAATTAATTTTAAGGCAGTTCTTATGTCCTCTAATTTAAAATGGTGAGTTTCAACATGTTTATTAAAAGATTTCAGATTTAAAATAAAACGATAAGATCCATCTGGTTTAGAAACTACAAAGATTTTTGAAAGATATTGTTCTTTAATAGGAGTGCATATTTTTACAGCACCTATATTCATCAAATGTTTTATACATTTTTTAATAATAGTAATTTCTGACCTATTAAAGGAGTTATTTAAGGGGGGGTTAGATTGATTTACATGGTGTAATAGAGGTATTTTATAACCGTCTTTAACCCACCGTAAAATGGTATTGCTTTTGCAAATATGTAGCCAATTATTAAAAAACAATGGTAACTTTGCTGCACTGCATACCTCTAATCTTTTTTCCTGTTCCACTGCCTTGGTTTGCCTCGCATTGGCCGGTTTTGAGCTTGTGTCATTGCAGAGCGATGAGCTCTCTGAGAAGAATGGCGAGGATGGTAATGCTGGTATTGCCCGCCCTGATGTGGTTTCCTCTTCGATGCTGTGGACGGGCCCCAGGAGTTTAAAGGATTGTTAATAGGGGCATTAGGCTTTTCTGAAGCTTTCTTCAAATCTCTTGAAGAGCGTTCAATACTTTTACTTTCTTTTATAGTTTCAGAAAGATTTTTACCAAAGAGCAAACCATCTGATGCTTTACATTTTTCCAAGCTGTTTTTAATACTTTTATTGAGCCCTGGTAATATCACAGCCCTTCGGGTTTCTGACTCCATGAATTGAAGGTCACAAAGGAGACGGAGGCTATCACTAATTTTTTCTATTTCTTCTTTGTTAGAATCATTTTTGACAAGCAATGATTTTAAGACACAGTTCAAATTTGCTATAATGTAACCAATTTGGTTCTGTTTTTCCCTAAGTCTCTCGTCTCTAGTTTTTGCACTTGCTGATAATGTTGCCAAGATTTCAGAGTTTAGATTTGGTGCAGTTACATCACAATTTTTAAGGGTAGGTATCTTTTTATTAATTTTGTCTTTACTTTCTTTATCTAATCCATTAGTGACAATGTTATTCCAAATGTTTGCGACATCTATGTGGATTTCCAAGATATTTTCATGTTTTGGTTCTTCCCCCAAGAGTTGCAGAACATTTGGGGACATGCTTTCATTATTTTCTTCCTCACTATCACTTGGTACAATTATTCTTTTTCTCTTCGTTTGACTTTCGTTATCAGTATCAGAGTCACTGTCGATCACCCGTCTTTTCCGTGGTTTGTCAACTGAAAAGTTGTGATGTTGTGAGAAAAGGACTTATGACAGGCTATAATAAAAACATCTTTTCCTTAACCAAAATTAAGTACAAATTTTAATGTTTTTCTGCAAAAAAGGCCCCTTATATTTTAGGAATATTCTCGTGTACCCGCTCGTGGCACCGCAAGAAAATTAGTTTTTACTGTGTTTATGTATAGACGCTCGTTCTATCGCAAAACACAAAACAGGGGTTATATTATGTGATCTCATAAATTGTCGACATTGTTGGTACCATTTTTATGTATAGACGCTCGTTCTATCGCCAAACACTGGTAAATATGACAACAATTAAATAACTCGTGTACCCGCTCGTGGTACCGCAAGTTTCATCGAGATTTATTTATTTTCCGATAATCATAAAACTTTTGAAGACGCTTTTAGTGAAAACGGTAAAAAAAAAAAAAAACAATCTGGAAAAATAAGAAATGTAAAGTATATTACCTTCGTCCGAATCTCCCAAAAGATTAATGAGCTTTTCCAACAATATTCTTTTCTTTGCCATTGTGTAAAACAAAATTTTTAACTATTTTTAGTTAACACAAAATGGCGGAACACTACTAGTCGTTGTGGCACGAAAAAACACAATGACTAGAGATAGTGCTGCCAACTATGGTATGCTCAAGAAACTTTTTTGTTTTATGAGCTTTGAACACTCGTGAATTGGCCACGTCAAGACGCGACTACATAGTAAACACAGACGAGGCGTTAACGAATATAATTTGTAATTTATGTTTAAAAATTAGATAATACGAAAATAGTTAGCCCTCTAGTGTTGCTATGCCCTTGCGGGGCGTCACATGTGTACCTATCAAAATTGTACCATCTTAAATTTGTAACGTGACATGCAATAAACAATTTTAACTGGAATTTGAAAAAGGCTATAACTGCGTGGGTTATGATTGGCCGTACGCAGGTTTTATAGAGATGCAGCTTGTGTCTTAAGGACAACTTGCTGCGTTTGTTAGTTAAGGCAATAGGCGATGTAATAATAATAATAATAATATGATGAGACAAACTCATCGCGTGATCTAATGTTACCCCCAGGTATTTCACCTCTTTATCCCAGGGAATAGGGCTGTCATAGAAAGAGAGTTTACACTTTTTGTGTCGATTGAGTTTAAGGCTTAAATTTTTATAGCAAGCTTTCATGTTAAACATCATGATCGCTTTGCTTTTATCTGGATTGAGTTCGATTCTCCATTTTCTGCACCAATCGCCTAATGCGTTTGCTGCAGCTTGCAGTCGAATGCATACCCTAATTGGGTTGATATATTATGTACTTATTTTAAAATTATTATTAATATTTACGTTTTAATTTTTATTGAAAATATCCAAAAGTATGGTTAGAACATATAAAATAACACTCGTGGTAGAGTCACATTGCAGCTATGTTATGCTTGTAGCACAAATGGGTCAGCTCGACCAGGATAGGACCACGCCTTCATAGAATATCAGCGTAAAATACTGTGTTTCGTAGCTTTATCAGGAAAGGACCACACTTTACCAGAATGTCAGCGTAAGATACTGTGTTTCGTATGGTGAGCGTAGAGAACGGGATACCCTGTTTACTGAAAACTAAGCATTCCATCTCAGTCGTCAGGGGTGACGACTTATCTGCATTTTGATTCTTAATTGAGGATAAATGTAGATCTATGTGTAAGGACCATCACATCTTTTTACCATCAGGTCGCCTGTGTGCTTGTTTGTCACCCTATCCTATAAAAAACCGGCCAAGAACGTGTCGGGCCACGCTCAGTGTAGGGTTCCGTAGTTTCCCGTCCGTCACAATAAGTGTTCCCACTTATGAGTTTAAAGGTGGGTATCCATTATGTTCGCGCTCCAGCAACTGCTCCCGGTAGTGGGTACTGTTGTTTCCATCCACGTTCAAAATGATTTTCCTAGAAAGCCCTTATAAAGTTCTATTTTTCAGATTTTTTTCATATTTTCTAAACTTATGGTTCAAAAGTTAGAGGGGGGGGGGGACACACATTGTTTTTTACTTTTGGAGCGATTATTTTCGAAATTATTGACATTATCAAAAAATCATTTCAGTAAACCCGTATTAATTTTTAAATACATTTCCAACAATATATCACACGTTAGGGTTGAAATTAAAAAAAAAATCACTTTCCACTTTACATATAGGGGGGCTACCCTAATAAAGCATTTTTTCCAATTTTTATTTTACCACTTTGTCGACGTGATTGATACACATATTGGTACCAAATTTCAGCTTTCTAGTGCTAACGGTCACAAAGATTAAGCGAGAACGGACAGACGGACAGACAGACGTGGCAAAACTATAAGGGTTCCTAGTTGACTACGGAACCCTAAAAAGAAGTAATCTTAAAATAGAAGTCTGTCATAACGCTGTAATGAATATGACGTTTGGAGAGTGAAGTTGATAGTAATACTAATATTATCGCTACGCGCTTAATAGTCTCGAGTTTTACATCTTACGCTAATTCCAAGTACATAGTCGTTGCCAACTTCAACGAATACTGTTACGAGCTTATGGTTCGTAACAGTAAAAACCGCCGATTGAATTACCGAAATTGACACTTTAATTACTGAACACCAATTGAAACTTAAAACACACTAATAATTATTCACACTTAAGGGGAAATATAACCTCGAATGGCTTAGCAGGATCCTCCGTTATGCCGAAAATATTGCAGCATTAATTTTGAAATAAATATATGGTAAAGTTGAAGATTAATGTTAAGGACTATGTTAGACGAAAACCCAATTCCGTAAAATTTTCTTGATAGAAAATAAATCCAAAGTTACCTCCAAATTAAATAATAAACCGCTGTTATTCATAAAATACTTCAAATAAGATCATGAAACTTTGCATACTAACTGAACTAACTATAAAGCAGTGCTTATATTATTTACTTTTTTTAAAATACCATTATTTTCACTGTAAAAAGAAATTACCTAAACTATTGGCTTCTTGAAGCTTGATTCCTGCCACCCGGTCAGTTTCGCTTTGGCCTTTGAAGGAAGAGGTTGTGTCGCTTACGATCAGAATACACATTACGCAACATGACGACGTAAAATTAAAATGGGAAATAACCGTAATAAAAACAAGAAGCGACTGGGTTGGCGTTAAGAAACGGGCATAAATGTGATAAACCTAATGAAATAAGTATCTAACGCCCTATCTACTTACAGTATTAGTGATTACAAACATGTCGGTACATAGCATATGACGCGCGGGGAAGTGGGGGCGAAATTAGAATTTGAGCTGACTTACTATATCCTCTTAACACTTTAGTTTACTTTATTTTACTGCCCCAGTCGCGGCTTTCAACGGCTTTATATAGGCTTTTTCCAACGAAACATCCAGAATATTCCAGCAAATACCGGCCCGACCGACCAGGTGCAGAAAGTTCGTGTGTGGGGCTTTCTAGAAAGCTTAATTCTTCTATTCGATATTAGATGGCGCTGTTGGGGAAGTTGTAGAAAGATCGTGACACTCCTATTTCTGATACTTGATACCAGATGGCCCTAGTGCCATCAACTGTGGCGCGCAACAATACTATCACCCCATTACATTCCAAGGGTGTAGTAGGAAGCGACTATGGTATACGTCAAAAAATCTAATAGCATACGACTTTTTTAAACGCTATTAAATTTCTCTGACATAGAAGATAAGAGATAGAGATAGAGAGAGATAAGAGATAGAGATAGATGGAGAGGATACTGTGGCCCATTGACATTTACATATATCATACATTAACAATAAATTAATATGCAGATGCGTTGTCACTCCCGAGGACTAAAATTGAACGCTTCTTTACAAGTAAAAATGGTCTACGGTTATCAGAACTCTTCGTATGGAACACAGCGGCATTATTCTCTGGTTTCACGCTGGTATTCTGTGAGTGCGTGGTCTTACCCCGTTCACCTGACCCGCTCGGGCTGTAGACTTCACAGAGCAGCAGCCTCTACTATGTTTAAATTATTATGTATATTAAATTTATGGCAGATAGATCACGCCCCTAACGTCAAGACATTATTGAAATGAAATGAAATTATATTTAATAATTTAAAAAGTAAAAAAATAATGTGTATCAAACGATATTACCATTTGATCTTATAAAAGGAAATGCTGGTGTGGTTTTTAAAAAAAAATATAACGGGGGTGGGAACTTAAAACTTCAGAAGAACTGATTAATGAGTGTTCAATTGAGATGTTCAATTTTTTGTTTTATTATTGAACTATTTGTGAGTATTTTGTGTTTTATTTTATGTATGTTTTATGTGATACTTAATTTTCAAATCTGCTTGTCAAGCAATCTCTTACCGCAACTCCTGAAGAATTGCTGAGATACATCAGGAAAATTATTAATACAGGTATTAGTGTTTAAGTTAATGGTAAATTAGCAATTAGTACTTACTTATATGCATTTTAAATAAAAGTAAAAGTAGCTAAAGAGCACATAGGCCACCTGATGTTAAGTGGCTGCTAGGCCCTATAAACACTTACATCTATTTTCGATTTAGAATCGAAGTGAAGATGCGTTGCCACTCAATAGTATAAATATGGATTTTCTAAGTATTTAGGTAAAGATATATATTTCTATGGGGCCATGTTCTTGATTTTTAAGTCCTTGATGTCTAAAATAAAAATATAGTATTGTGTTGTATAAATATGGCATGCCTTGCCTTTAAAAAATTTTCTCAAACAATTTTAGAGAAAAATGTTTTAAAATTGCTTTGTACAATCCAATACTTACATAATTTAGATGAAGAACACTAATAGCATGTACTTGATTGACTTTTTACCATATCTTTACTAACTCGGTAATTCCTTTAAAGGCTGACAATCGTCGGCACAAACGAGCGTAAAATTCGAGCAGTTGACACGAGCGTCAAATTCTGAACTCAAGATTCTTCCACCATTTCGTTAATTCAACTTTTTATTCTTTAGGAAACGTAGTGATTATATGCTCGTGCCTTTTTAGTAACAGATGATTTTTTACGACGGGACAAACCAATTTACAAACTTTGAAGTAATGTTGAGTTGCTGGCCGCAAAATAAAAACGTAGTTATTCAAAGATTAAAGTATTCCATATTCAGTTTCCTGTTGTTTATTTTATTAAAATGACGTGACAAATCAACTTACAGTCCACCTAACGGCAAGTGACTACTACAGTAGAATAATAGAATAAAATAGAGTAGAAGATGATTTTTTTATTTAATATGGATTATAAGTAATTGTTATTGAAAGTATTTTTTTTACTTTTACCCCCAGTTCGGAAAACTTCTGTCCCGAGAAGAACTAGCAAGAAACCCAGAAGAACTTTTTTTTCAACATTAGTCAAAAGTCAACGGATACCTGCAACTATTTTCCAATAAAAAAGATTTAAAAGGTTACTAATGTGTTGTCACCTCTAAGGACTAAGATGAAATGCCTCACAGCCTGTAATTATACTGCTCTCTATATCCTCAAGAACGGACTACATCAATGCACATACACTACCATTTGGTGACGGAAATAGGTAGGAGATATATTCTTAGATTTTGCTTGCTGTGCTTACATAGCTAGGCCGGATACATTTCCAGTTTTTGGGAATTGCGTTCGACATTTTTGAATAGATTTTTCGTTATCGGCCGTTGGTTAAACCATTATTTACCAGTCAATGGAGTGCACCCAGTGCAGGTGGTTAATGAAGGCAAACTTAACATATTACCCCGTAACCTCTTATAATTAAAGTATTGTATCGAAATGATAGAAACTGCTGTCTTAAAATAACTTTTGAACAGAGTTAGAAATGAAATTAATGTTTTATAATCACCTTTTCTTAAATTTGATGTGTTCGCAAGGAAGGAAATGTACGATGTGTTGTCATTCCAAAATAAAAACAAAATCTGTGCCTCCAGTGTGGCTGTGCCCTTTCGCCAAATATAAAAGCGGCAATTGTTACGAACTGCTGCAATTTGTTGCAAATTATAAGGCGGTTAGCGTTTTTGAGAGAATTTTGTACCAATTTTTTAAATTGCGGAGAATGTCCGTCGTTGTCAGGAACAAAGAAAGTTTAACGATAACATTTAAATGAAATTAAGTTTAACGGATTTTATCGCGTATATTAACTCATCATTCATCATCATTACAGCCCTTCACAAGTCCACTGCTGAACGTAGGCCTCCCCCAAGGAATACCACAAAGCACGGTCCTGAGCCACCTGCATCCATCGACTTCCCGCATGTCTTACCAGGTCGTCACTCCACCTAGTGGGGGGTCACCCTACACTACACCTACCGGTACGAGGCTGCCACTCGAGAACCTTTCTTCCCCATCGGTTATATTAACTCATTTTAAATTAAAAAGATTAGTTCGATCTACGCAGTGAAGTTATGATTATGACTTATGATAAAATCATCAATTTTTGTCTGTCTGAATCTGAAGGTAGCCGTGGTTAACCGTAACCGTGGTTGCTGTAAAGTACTCGAAAAGTCGGGAAATAAGTTAATACGCGCGATAAAATAAATAAAACTAAGTTTCATTTAAATGTGTAGTGTTACAAACATCAACATTTTTATTATCATCATTACAAACATAAAAAATTATTAGATAATATTTAAACTTGCCTTAACGTAACTTTATTCGAAAGCTGTTATCAGTTCTTAATGTTGTGTGAGGCCAACTTTTGTATGTTACGCTGCAGTGGCGAAGCTTGGGCTCCAAACTAGTGCAAGCCCAAGATATGGTTTTGTTGTTTTTAGCAGTTTTTTAAAAATACACCAATCTTGATCTGTCTCCACTCTTCAGTTTCGTATTCAGTGCTGTTGAGGGCGTGTTTAACAAAGCACACAGAAGACATATAACTGCTAGATAGATTATATCACATATCAGTAATTGCATACCTTCGGTGGCTTTGAAAAACCGTTTGGGTTTGCTTGAGCAAAAGAAAATGATATTTAACAAAAGAAAAGCATGACCAAAGTACAAAAAAACTATGTACAAAATTAAAAAAAAAAAGCAAATTATTTATATTTTAAATCGAATCGTGAAGAGATTTGATTACGTCCGCGTAAAATGTTGGTGAACATTTTAATTGTACCAATAACTGTTTTTCAATTATGTAGATAATTCATAAGTCTAAAAGACACTCTTGACTTTGTGTATTTCTCAAATACGTATGGATGTGCTTTAGAGATGAGAAAGCACGTTCCGCGGAGGCCTTATGTCTGGAATAGTTACGACAAGATAAGCTAACTTTAAAAGTTGGGGAAAGGTTTCTTCAAGACTATTTTTGTTTATAAATCAATGAGTTCGAAAACAATCTTTAATTTAATATATATAATTAGGTCTTTTAATTCAGGGGAGGAATAAAATGCAATCAATTGGTTTTTCAATGTTTGTTTATCAAAATGGTTGGCCCAAATATTAAATCTAATGCCTCTAAAGGAAAATCTGAACGATATTTTTCGAATGGAAAAAATTTTATTTCAAAATTTCAGAATATCAGCCATTAATTTATGAAGATATGTTTGATGTAAATGATTAAAAAAAAGTCGTTTGTATTCTGTCTGAGCGCACATTGCGTCTCAAACGGGGAACAGAGTTATTTTACAATATGTTTTCATAAATGTTATCAAAATCTGACTGAAATTAATTACGTAACCATGTCTGAAACTCTATTTTATTACTGTAATAGCCGACATCAATTTTTGATTTTTGTAAAATATTGTTCAAGCAGTCGGTTTTTTCAAATACCCAGTGGAAAATTGAAATTAAATGAACGAAATATGATCGTATCGCTGTCTCTGTTCTGCGGATTGTCGCACATATCCGAAAACAAATGAATCAGATTAACTTTTAGTTCGAATACTGTATTCACAGTTCGTCACGTATACGTCCAACGAGTTGCGGTGGTATTAGGTAGTTTTTTGCCGTAATGTGCATCATAAAAAGAAAACAGTTGTGTAATGATATTAAAAAAATTAAATAAAGCCTGAATGGCTAAAAGTACTGACTTCCCCAACCTTGTTACAAGATTTAGATAAATCTAATGCCAAAATGTGTGCGTTATACCAAATACATGGCTTGGGGACAAACATCTTTAACTTTTTGTTGTACTCAATTTCTGATACCGGACATGATAATTGCACCGTCAGCTTTGCAGCTTTGCTCTTGCAGCTTTGCGCAACTAGTTTGTGGTGCAGTCATGTTTGTTTTATAATTGCAATATGATATTACAAAGTGCGTCTGCTGTGCGACTTACAGACACATCTACATACCCCAAAAACGGTCATGAATAACGTTTCCATAATAATATCGGAGAATCAGACACAATTGCTCTCTGTGACTAACATCGGGAGTTTCTTCAATAATAATTAAAACGAATTTTGACAATTTTACTTCGTACCCGATGCGAATTTTCATTACATCAGCGATAGAATAAATAATGTCATTTTGGATTGTACTAGATAAATAACTCGGCCGTTGGTCACTTTGTTGATGTTGCATAATATGCTTTTCTAACATAAGATCGTACTTCGAAAGAAGCGATACAAGCTCTAAAAAATTGCATCTATTTAATGAAGTCTTCGGCTCATTGGACCACTGAAAAGAAGTTTTTGTTGTGCTAAATGGCAAACAATATCGACTAATTTTTGAAAAATACTACGGTTGTGATCAACACGCATGTTGTGTTTTGTAATTTCCTCGGATAACTGGCGCGACAAAGATGTATCAAGCCGACTTTTTCCAAAATTACTAAACGAAATCACCACATTAATGTGTTTTTGGGAATTCATATGCCTTTTAATGGCTCCAGATAAGTTATTTAATTCATCATATCCAGTAGTATTCCAAACTGTTTTGTCGTTGGAAAAGAATAGCTAATAGCAGCACCAACAATACGACTTATTGGTATGTGAGCAGCCAACAACCTAATGAGTTTTGTAAACAGATCTATTGAATTGCCGTTTGTGGGTTTTACTCGTATGAGAAATACACAGATCAAGCGTTGGTTTCGGCGACGATATGAGCTATTTTTTCTGAAAAGTTTAAAGATTTTACTTTTCCTCGCCGATTAGCACTTTAATACACTTCAATTCATGACAAAGTAAACTATTATCTACCATTTTCACTAAACTCTTTAAAAGCATACAAATTATATACATAACATTGAAATGTGAAGTGAACTTTCAAACATATTATAGCTCGCGCGCCCCCGCTCTCGGCTAACTTCACATCGAAAGCCCGGCTTTATCGCTTTATACTAATTGCTATATAAACAATCGTAGTTATATTTCATTATAGAACATTTTGCCACAGGTTAAAAAGGGAGGTGAAAAGCCCACGCGTGAGAGAGATACGACTAATCACTCAACTCCACTCCTTTTTTATGATAGCAGTATCACTAAGGCGGAAATTTGAAATAGTTTGAAACAGTTTACGAGTTATTTTATTAGTTGATGTTATCGATTGAGTAAGCCCAGATTCTCAGCATCTATGGAGGCTTCGCCACTGTTACTCTGCACTGTATAGCTCATTACTTTCTTCATTGCACTACATTATCCCTCTAAACCATTCCAAATAGACGCCTTAGGAATCTTGAAATTATAGGCAGCCAGTACGTCTTCTATGCCTTCAAACCGCTTGCCTTTTAAATTTTCTTTGATACCTAGGAACCATATAGTGGCGGTGTAAGAACATCCATTACGGATACTACTATAGGCGACAAAAGGAAACTTCAAACAAGAGATGGCAGCACCATATTTTGATAACACGTCAAAACCATAAAAAAGCTGCAGTTGCCAACACGTCTGCTGAGCGTGGCAACTATGGTAAAGTCTATGAAGCAGTCATTGTGGAAGGCCTATGTTCATCAGTGGCTTTTATGGGATAGGATGACTTGGAGACAGTGTTTTTTACCTGTGGGTAATGAGGCGCAGAGGCATTCCATCTTAGTCCTCACGGATGACAACACATCTGCATTTTGATTCGTAATCGAGGATAGATGTAGATGCCTGTGGGCCACAGCAACCACTTACCATAACGTGGACTGTGTGCTCGTTTGCCACCCTATCCTATAAAAAAAACTTGCCGGAAGCCGTGCTGGAAAATGATCGCACCAGGCTCTACAGGGACTGTGCCATCATCACATACAGAACTATTCTTGCGAGTAAGCCTGATAATGTGCAAACTGATGGACCGGGCACAGTCACGGGTATTTTTGGTCAACATTACCATTCCGTATGACGAGAACCTCGTGAAAGCCGAAACAGATAAGCGAACAAAGTATCTGGAGCCGGCTCACGAGGTGAGAGACATGTGGGTTGGTCTGCAGGCCGAAATTATTCCTGTAGTCGTCTCTGTGAATGGGCTAATCCCTGTCAGCCTCTCGGGTCATCTGAGGCGACTGGGACTCCGTGACGGACCGCTCCGGGCTCAAATGCAGAAGGCAGTGCTCCTCCATACCACCCACATTGTCCGCTGGTTTCTTTCCCTTTCCTCCTAACCCTCGCCCCCCCCCCCTGTCGAGGGCTTCCATCTGGTTGGATCTTTATTTATTTATGTATTTATTTTATTGATATTTATGTATATTTATCTTTCCATTTTAATTTATAATTATATATTTATAGAACCCAACCAGATGAGAAAACTATATATAATATATCCCAAATAATAATAATAACATTTTATTTCTCACCACAAACAAAGTTACATTTAGAGTTAAGAGTAGCATATAAGTAGTACATAACAACTTTGCCCGTGGATTGCTAGTGCCTATGGTAGGTAATCTAAATGAAATACGACTTAGAAGGAAGAGGGAATCTATATATGTAGTTAGTTATGTATAAGTTTGTACAAAAACACCTGGTCCCTATGTTCACACCGTAATTCTAATGACTGATATGAGTGCTCTAATTAGTTTAGAATACAATGTAATTCTTAAACGTACTTTTAAGTTCACGATGTTTAATGGTTTTTCGTCAAGATTTGTTCTCATGGTTTTTTACATAAAACAAAATAAGTTTAAAGAATTTAGTGTTAGCAACGATTTCTGAAGCTAAAATATAGAAAACTTTTTATTTATTTTAAGTTATTTCAGTTTGTACGTGGTAGAGCCATCCTGCTGCTATAGTATGGTGGTAACAAAAATCCGTTAGATCGATTGAGGAAGAACCATGCTCTTACGGAATACCGGCGTAAAATAGCAGATAAATGCTGCTACACTTCTTATATGTTGGTGTATAGATCCGGAGACCCTTTTTACCGGACACATGCATTTGTATTTTGATTCTTAATCGAGGATAGATGTAGATGCCTGATGGGTACACGTCTACTACCATCAGGCAGACTGTGACCTAGTTGGTCATCCTTTCCTTTAAAAAAGTCCTTATGGTCGGTTTTCACTTTTTATTTAAATCTAATTTAAATCAAATAGTTATTTACTTTCATGACAAAACAAACTACAGTTTACATAAATGATCATCTCTCTCCACGCTAGATAAACGTTCAAGCAATCTCCTGTACCTGAGATTCATTAGTTAATCACTGGAACCGGTGTGACCGCATGCTGTGCGTGCACCACCGCGGCCGCGCGACGTGTCTTGCTGCTAAGCGCAAGCGCCCGACATGAGGCACGGTAGTCCGAGACATTATGCTGATTGGATCTAAGACTATGCAACTAATCGACATTAGTACTGTGCTTATAAGGCCGCCATTTGGAACGCACGCATTCAGAGAACGTTAAATCGGGAAGTTTTATCATGATTATAGAAGTCCACTGCTGAGCATAGGCCACGCCCATAGATTGTCTCGTAGCTCAAAGTTGAACAACCGCAGTTTTTTTTCCGTTGAGCTGTTGTGAGGGTCATGCTGCTGTTCATCGCCCGCTTTTAGGTTCCCTCTACCGCATCATACGACAACGACGGCACAAAAATAAAAACTTTGTGCCCACGCCATGATATGGTCTAGTGGATTTTCTACTGCCACCACTATATACAAAAATGAAAATATTGTAGTTCACTATATTTGGCATCATTACAATACGATGTTTAATGATAGTTTTACTACAATTTCAATATCAAACAACAGGATACGTAAATATATTAGGATTGAAGCAAAGACATTTCCATTTTGTAATATTGGCTAAATTGAAGTTGTTTCGTAACTCACATTAATTTAACCTAATACTAAAGCCATATTCCTTATATAAATTTATGGCGAAAGAGGTCCTAGTGTAGACTTTGAATGGAAACTAATAAAGAATTTAATTTTAGATAAAAAATTTTAATTTTTTGAATTTTCTTAACAAATTATTGTAAATGATAATTTTTAATTATTTGCTATTGACAAAAGTACTTTCTAGTCCCACGAGTTCTACATAAAGAATTAAAAAAGATGTGCACATCTTTTTGTACTATGCCATCAAGAAACAATGTTAATTTAAATTTGACTTACGAAACAATCTATACCACCTTCCATGTCACCGATTCCCAAGTAATACGGTCCTAATCTCGAAAGATGCATGTTGTACTTGCTTGGGGCTCTTTTCCGCGTGCACTTTCTTGAACCCTACGTCCTCATCCCCTTTTACGTTATTGTCCTCCTTTTGGGGCGCGTAACATTATCCCTACGCCTTCTGGCATTCATTTGTGCTTCTACTCGGGTAGCTTCACCTCTCATGTCAACTATGTGCGATCTCCCGCTGCCCGGACGTGATGGATGCTTTAGGAAAAGACAGCATTATTCAGAGCTGTGTGAATCAAGTATGTGCGAGTGAAATGAGGCTGAAGCTAAGAAGATTTGAGAGAGATTGTGATGGATGCAATAAAGGCTGGGTTTAGAATTTGAGGAGTCTGTCACTGCAAGCGCTCCCATGCAATTTTAGGTGCCGGAGCTGCGTCGAAATATTTAAAATCATTTTCTAAAAATATTCCTAAATTACTAATTAATACCTAACACGGAACTTAAATTACACTAAATTGTTACCTGTTTTAAGTTGTATCTGTCAAAATGTGTAAAATAGTGCCCTTAATTAAAAAATATAGAAACGGGCACCACAATTCACACAGATTATTGGTGAGTATATTACTGCCTAACGGAACATGGGTACACGAACAACAAAAAAGTCAACCATTCGGACCCTGACAATCCATATTTGGCTCCAGACGACGCTCACACACAAAGGATTGAGTCACAATGAACAACCGTGAAGCGTTTAAAAAAAAGATAATTACAATAATCCAGAGAATTCTGGTGATGCGATAGTGGAGTACCTGTGGAATCGGAACATTAAGAAATATGATAAAGATCCATTTTTGGAAATGGTGGAAGTGACAAAATACGTTTACTTTAAAGTAATCATAAAAGTTAACAGTCTGGTGTTTTATTTGGTGCAAGAAAGAGCGAAGTGAGCTTGGGACCCGGGGAACCCCAACTCGGCCAGGTTAGGTTTAGTAGATTATTTTTCTACCATCCAAAAATAGCTGCAGTCGGCGGAGCCCCGCATAGCCGGTAGAATACTTTTTCTCATACAAGAATGCTTCTAGATTCTAGATTGAACAAATAATATTCTATTCTTAATCATCACAATTTTGCTGTTCCATTGAGCATACGCGATATGAATTAAAAACCTCAGTCTTCTCGCGATCGTTTTCCTAACCGCCAAACCCCCAATATTTCAGTAATTAAAATCCGTTTTATGTATTGAAAAATACAATGTTGTGGTTGTATTTTTTGTTGTTGTGTACGATATGTACAATTTAAGTTTAACATGACTTGAGTCTCAATCCTGTGTACGTTTTCACAACAAAGTCCCAGCGAATATGCAAGCCTTATCTACCAAAAAGTTTAATAATATAAAGTAAATTTTAATTAAGCAAAAATTGTGTAGGTTTTTTATGTTTGTTAATTTTGGTGGTTTGTTCATGTAGAAAGAATGAATGAGGAAAGAGTGACAAAACAAATTTATGTTGCAGAAGTGAACGAAAGAGTCGGAAAGGAACGTCCTATTCAAAAGTTTATCGACCAAATTAGCGATATATTGAAAGTGGGCTAAATTAGGAGTACTCTTAACCGACGAGCATGTATGTGTTGGTATAAGGATGTGAAGGAGGCGATAGAGGTGTTTCAGGATCGTGCGAAATGGAAGTCTGTAGTCTCTACCTACCCCTCTGGCGTGAGTGCTTATGTATTGTTTAGTAAGGGTTTTATACTACTAAAGAGTGCATGACTAATACTAACCCACTAGGAATGAGGTGATCGTTACCTAATATTATATTGTATTTTTTTTCAAAAGTGCCGTTGGGTTTCTTGTTGGTTCTTCCCAGGACAGACGTTTTTTCCGAACCAGTGGTAAAGTTTTAATAACTTTTAACAAGTACTCTTGTTATCTACCTACATCGAATAAAATAGATTCAATTCCGTTCTATTCTATTCTGTGATTTTTTAAAGGATACGTTAATACAACGCCTACCGCTCTCCTGATCAACGCGTTAGATTTGTGTTTGGATTGATCGCGTTTCTACTGCCGGTCAGTGCAGTCGCTTCATAATTATGTGGCGGCTCTAATGCCGAACCTACAATATTTTCGCAGCGTAAGCATACCGACTGCGCGAAAATAATTCGAAATGGCGTGTCAACCTAAACGATCCGATACCGTTGTAGTGAACTAGTTCCTGGCCTTTGTTCAAAAAATTGGACGTCATGGACCAGGTGTCCCTGGAGCAGATACTGATGACAAGCTTCACCGAGGACGAGATCATCCAAGCGAAGAAGGTGTTAGCAGATTCAGCCGTGACTCAAATCCGTCTTATCACACGTCATAGAGATGGACGCGGTAAGAAAGACCTGCAAGACATCTTCAGACTGTTCAATGACACTGATCCTGATGACAATTCAACTACCTCCAACCTCAACTTCCTACCCCAACCCTCGTCGCGCGTAATCTCAACAAGCTGCCTCCCGTAACGTTCGATCACGCAGACGTGACCAGATTGTTGAAAGACATCACCACGTTGAAAGCCGAAGTCACCGACCTCCGTTTCAAATTTGAAGAATCGGAACGAGCCGCAACAGAGCTGAAGAACGAAGTCACTATGTTGCGCAACATAATTGCAACATCTGCGAATTCACCGCCGTCGCAGAATGTAAATACGACACGCGGTAATCGTAATAGTAGTCATATTTCACCGATGATTGCGACTCCGTCACGCGATACCGTCTGTCAGTGGGTTGATGACCGTGAAACTAGGGTGACCTCGGTCGTCATTGCATCACCACCTCAGCCCTTGACTGAACCCTTGAGTACTCCTCCGCCGAAGCCAACCTGTCAACAAGGAAAGACGTTTGCGGATGTTGCTCGAAAATCTTCGCAACCCTCATGTGGTCGAAAACAAAAGATTGTGGATGTAAAATCAGTTCCTGTGGTGACCCAAACCAAGAGAGAGAATGACGGGTTTACTCTTGTTGAGAAGAGACGTCGGTCGAGACCCGTCTGTAACCAGCGTGGGACCGCCAAAATAAACGCAAGTATAACTCTGCGTATTGTGGAGCCCACCATACAGCTCTACATCTCCCGTTTGGACAAAAGTACGCCGGGAGAAGACGTCCTGCGTTTCGTTGGAAGAACGAAGCCGATGCCGCATAGAGGATCCGATCTCTTTACATTTGCAGCGTCTGGAGTCTAAGAGTTCCACGAACTTCAAATCCTACGTACTCCAGGTTCCTGCAAAATACGAAGAGACATTCCTTGCTCCCGATTTCTGGCCCTCTGGGGTAGTGTTTCGCCGATCCAGGGACGCGCCAAAGAAGAAAGTTCCCTAAATAGTGTTATATTTATATTTTATATATACTTTAGGTTAAGGTATATATTGCTATGGGCCAATGTTCTTAATTTTTAAATCCTTGATGCATGAAATAAAGTTATTGTATTGTATTGAAGCTATGACCGCTGGCTATGAATATGCAAAGCGTTAACGATCCGCGACATTCCATGACTGAGCCGACAGCTAACATGGCATTTCTCTTGCAACTACGAACGTTCACTCAGATTCCCAGAGCCACTTTGATAAAATTATGTTATGAAAATAAACGAATCTGTAGACTTTAGATAAGAAAAGCTCAGAGCATGGAATGGGTATGTAGTAGGAGGTGAGCAGCAGTAGCATCTTACATCTTGCTGATAAAGTCCTACAATCTGCTTGGGATCCCATAATTAACAGAATTACATCCAAACACGAGCGTACCACTGCAAGACTTCAAGACACTGTAAGATCGTATATTGTATATCGAAGTAAATCTTAATAATCAAAAACTGACATAAGCCCGGGTGAACTATAACAACGTGACGTCAAGCACTTCAGTGCCCCCGTGACCATGAGTGAATGTGAAGCACTCACTCAAACTCAACTCAACATCAAAACGTAGAATTGCTACTGGCTTTCCATGGTGAGTGTAGAGAACCGGAGACCCTTTTTACTGGAAACGAGGCTTGCCATCTTAGTCCTCACGGGTGACAACGCAACCGCATTTCGATTCTTAATTGAGAATAAATGTACCTAGATGTATTATGGTCCACAGCATCGACTTACTATCAGGTGAACTGTGTGTTCCTTTGATACCCTATTTCCAAAAAAACGCGATAAAATCCGTAAAAGTAGTTTTATTTGCAAAGCTCGCGAGTTAAGTTGCTATGTAAGTACGTAAGTTGTACAACCTACAAGTGGCCTCATGTTTTGGTAGTTTAAGGCCAGCGACGACATTGGACTCCTCACCGCGGAATAATCGGCACTCCGGCCTCCGCCCACCGCACAGTGACCAATCGCCGCCCTGCGTTCACTCACCCGCGATTTTACGGACATACAATTCACCGTGACAACACGAGGTCACGGAATCTGTACAATCTCGCATACGTTTACCTGTTATAATATGCTAAATTCGTTAATTTAATCATTTTTTTTTAATCAAAGAGGCACAAGAATAAATATCTAAGCATGTAAATATGCATATCTTCAGTTGTAGAATATTTATTAGTCGACATTAGAAACAATATAAATTTATAAGCTTTATTCAATCATATAATATGGGAAAACTACTAGGTGGTACGACTATTTTCCAGCCTAAAAGTCTATTTGCCACGCATCCATTTGCCACTCAGGTTTTGTTTGTAGAACAAATGGATCTCCACGATCGGGGAAGAACCACGCTCTCACGGAATACCAGCGCGAAATTACAGCTTAATGCTGTTGTTTCTTATGATGAGTTTAGAGAACCGGATACCCTTTTAACTAGAAACGAGGCATTCCGTGTTAGTTCTCGGGGGTGATAACGCATATAATAGCAGTGCTTGAACTGCTGTGATCCGATCCTAAGTGTATAGATAACTAGTATAATTGCAGGCTGTGGTGTGCGCCACGCTAGTTCTCTAAGGTGACAATGCATCTGTAACCTTCTTTGTTTCAAGTAGGTTGCAGGTGGATGGTGAGATTGTTGGCACTTGAGTTTCGTAAAAAAATTGAACCCAAGAGGCAGTAGTCTAATAAAAAAAACAGATTAAACTTATACATAGGTTAAAACTTTAAAAATTACAGTTGGGTGAATAAAATAGTTAATAGTTTTACTTTTAAATTCTCGGCCATGTAGTGGTGGCGTAAGAGAATCCACTCTCCAATATTATGCCGCAGGTGTCGTAAGAGGCGACAAAGAGAAATTGAAAAGGGAGATGGGCAGCAGCTAACTTGTACGTTTTAGAGCCACGCTGCAGATATATTGTAGTTGTAGTACGAATGGGTCGGCTCGACCGGGGAAGGACCACGCTCTTACAGAATACCAGCGTGAAATAGTAGCTTAATGCTGCTGTGTTTCGTATGGTGAGTGTATAGAACCGGATACCCTTTTTACTGGTATCGAGGCATTCCATCTTAGTCCTCACGGGTAACAGCGCATCTGCATTTTGCTTCTTAATTAAGGATAAATGTGGATGTCTATGGGCCATAGTATCTCTACTACTACTAGTGGACTGTGCGTTCGTTTGTCACCCAATGCTATAAAAAAAACGTGCTAATCCGCCTCCCAAACGTGGCAACTGTGAGCTGTGAGAATAAACTATGGTCATGTTCAGATGTTTACTTTTGACATTTTATAAGAACAAGACTAATGTTGATTTGTTGTATGGTCTTGAATCCAATCAGTATAATGTCACAGATATGATTAAAATGATAAAATTATACGATAACTTTAGCCGACGGAGATCGAGTCCGGGTTGCCCGTGTACTGTGAAATTTCCACCGAGCACTCAGCCCCTGAGCTGCACAAGGCTAACGCCACCGCAAACTATAATTTAAATTAACTTTTTTCTTTCAAAATTGTCGGAGAAATTAACTTGACGATAAGATGTTAAAGATAACGTGGAAATCAATTACAGATGCGACTCGTATAGATGAACTCCCCGAGCGGGACTCCGTGGACGCAAGATAATCAGATTAAGATCTCGTCGAATAAATTAAACAAGTTGTAACCGCAAGTATGAGAGGCCGTGTTGGCCTGGCCCGAATGAAACTGAGAACATTTAAATGACATTCTTGGGTTACAGCTGGCGACATGGCAGTTAACAAATCCTGCACGTCACCGACGCCACTATAAATAATCATTGAAACATTTAATTTATTAAAAATTGAAATAATATTAATTTGTAAAATCAGGCGTTTCTTTGCGGAAATCCATTATAATAAAGACGTTAAAGATTAATTAGCTAGGAACGCGAATTTTAGATCTATAATAATAAATTATTATTACTGATTTGACATACTGATATTTATTTACTAAGCGCATCTTAGCTAATCAAGTTTCAATATCGTTAATAAATAAAAATAAATTATTATTATTAATTGGGAGATTTTAATCAATAGATTTATGGTTGTTATCAGTGGATTCCATAGATTTATAATTGAATGAATGTGTTTAATACATTATTGCAGTCTTCAACTTCAGGGGTATTGAACCTTTTTTATTTATTAGACCAAATAAATACTTAAAACATTGTGTATTAAAGGCGACAATTTCATTTGGTCACTTACATCCATTTCCTTTACCTCATTAATCGGGGGCACAGTAGACAATTTAGAAGATAGTTATCCCATTGTGTAAATGCCTAACATTTCCCGAAGTCAATATTTATTATTTATGTTTGTCAATAGACTGGGTAGGGTGACAGCTTTCGTTTGGGTGATAAATATGTTAGATGCATTATCATACGGCAGACGCTACCAGCATCTGTAACCCAAGTGAAAAGACAGCACTAGGAATCTTACGCATAGAAAAGAGAATCTTCTCTTTTGTGTGTTTATCTGTTTGATTCAACACTCATTATTTTAAGCATCACAACAGCTGTCCCTGTCACCTAATCCCGCGGCAAACGCGCGTGCAGTCAGCTCGTTGTGACACACTTGATCCTGTCACTTTTTATTTTTTCCAGTCCCTTCTCGACTTGCGGTAACCCGAGAAGACTGTCTCCGCGAGTTAGCGAGTGCTGACAACATAATACAATGGACCGACCACTACTACTCGTAACAAGCTGGTTTTTAAACAAAACTAAAGGATTATTGTTGTTTGTGTTTACACTGATCTCTGCAAGTATTTTATATCTAATGATTTCCTATATTTGTGAAATCGTTAGGTACAAAATATTATAAGAACCGTTACTTATTGCCATGAATACTTGGTATTGAATAGTATAGAATGGAATAGAGTAAATAATGGAAACATTTTTATTCAATATAGAATATTAGAAGAATACTTAATTAAAGTAATTTAAGTTTTATCACTGGTTCGGAAAAAACCTCTGTACTAGAACCAGCAATAAACCCAGTGGAATTTTTTAAACATTAATTTACAACATAATATTTTATAAACTTAAGTATGTAAACATTTCGAAACAACATGGTAGCGATCAGCTCATTTCCAGGGGTTATTATCAATCATGTACTCTTTAGTAATATAATAAGTCTAATTAAACAATTTTTATAAAACTAATGTCACATATTTTATTGCCTTTTATTTATCTAATCACCAGGGCACGTGGGTACGGTAAAGCACCTAAAATGTCGACAATTATAAAAAATAAGTTAAATTAAACGCGATAAAATACGTAAAATTAGTTTTATTCAATATTTTATGCAAACCATTTGTTAAAATATTAAGCGTGTAATGTATGTTATGTCATGAAATAGGGTTCGAGTCTGTCGTACAGAGTTACAGTTTTGTGTACGGATATCAGATATCTCGCTAAACAGGTATGTCCTAGGTGAAGCAGAGAGGCGCCGGTGGCATTTGATGAATTTACATTAAAGGAATTCTAAATAAATTAGCATGTAATAATATTTTAACAAGTAATCGTATGCAAATTAACTCTCATAACATCACCATAATATTATTATAATTAGGATCAACTTAAATATTTATCACAGGGTTTTAAAAATGGCTGTCCTTTCGAAATCGACAGGCCTTTTGAATATCTTATTTGTATTTTCCCCCAGCTCATAAAGGCCAATGCAACTCTCCCGCTTTTCTGAGGATCAGAATTTGATACCCGATTCCTATATTCAAGAAATGTTCGTTCTCCGTAACGTTCCGTTTTATTGCATACGAGGTAGGTACATCTTAAAACAGTTTGCGTTCCAAAATATTAATTCAGCAACTTAGGATGACTTAAAATGAAAATACTTGAAACGGTTCATAAATAGTTGAACCGGTATAATTTTTTTATAAATGGAATAAAGGTGACAAACGAGTACACACCACCAGATGGTAAGTGGATGCTGTGGTCCATAAACTACTATATTTATCCTCGATTAAGAATCAAAATTCAGTTGCGTTGTCTCCCGTGAGGACTAAGATGGAATACCTCATTCTAGTAAAAAGGATCTCCACTTCTCTACACTCACCATACGAAACACAGCAGCATTAAGCTGCTATTTTATGCTGGTATTCATAATATAACTGCAGCGTGTACTGCAATTTGTAATTTTGTACGTACGAGTATCACGTAAACATTGCATGCACTTCGTTTACTGTAAAACTACTAGTTAAAGAAAACGAATCGTTTTTAAATATAGAAACCCAGCATTAATCGTCATGCATAACCAGCGGATTGCACGATGGCAGTATGGTACTTTTGACGTCCTGCCTCCTCCTCCCTATGTGGGTTTGGTTGTTTTACGCTCAGCGTAAACGAAATGATAAACAGAACCAGGCGTTACTTTCCGAAAATTCATTACATTAAAGAGTTTGAAAATTAAATAGCTTAAAGCACCTCCCGCCCTCCCTCAATTGCGTGCATATTCTAGCATCACTACTCCCAACACTACTACACAAGGAAAGGCTGTCTTACCGGTCAGCCACCGTAGAGTTTACTTCATCCGACAATGCCGTGATTAGAGGTGAAGTATGTCTCGTATTGTCGACGGTGGTGTGTTTTTCCCAGTGCCTCTACACTTGTTGGGAGTGGTGGTGCTGAGATTAGTGCGCGTATTAGTCCGTGGGATGGTGCAAGCAATTGAGGGAGAGTGGGAGATGCTCTTCAAACTTCATTTTATTTTACTGTGTGGATTTTAGCTGACTGATTTTAATAAGGTTTTGCTGCTTTCTGATAAAGCCTCTAGATCTTTTTTGCATTACCTATAATCGTCTCTTACGACACCCAAAACTAAAAAAATCAGACACAGAACAATTATTTGTGGAATATACAAAACTTGTTCCGTGCGGGATTCGAACTCGCGGTCATTAGGGCCGCACCTCATTGCTGAGACACTGCGCCATGGAACCATCAATTTTCCTTGCTTCATTAGCCTAATAAAGATAAACGAGCCTTGTATTTTGCAGTACAACTGAATTTGAAGAATGTTAATAGTTTGCTGATTTTTATCGATGCAGATTACCTCACGAGATTTTCATTCACCGCCAAACACCTAAATGAGCACTTAAAAATGTAATGAACAAATTCATTGGTGCCAGCGGGAATCAAACCTGGTTTACTCACGTACTGTGAAATTTACAGGGAGGGATCAGGAGCAGGATCTCTTAAATGTTCTGTCCTTTTTATCTTTTAAATTCAAAATATGACAGTGCATTATTTTAACTGATTTTACTGCGCACGCACACATTCATAAGAGTAGATCGGTAGGCAAAAACGTAATCCATTCCCATAAATCACGTTCTATTCGGGATAATTTCAAATCGAAGTAGAAGCCTTATTTACTCGTATTTTAAAAACAAGGCAAGGCTTTACGTGCTTTCCGAGGCACGAGAGTGAATCACCGCTGACGTCCTGAATCCGGGCTGCTATTGGGAATTCCTTGACCGCAAAACTCAATAACTTATTTTGGCCCAACCCGGGATTCAAACACGGGATCTCTTGATCGGTACCCACGGTTGTGACTACTAGACCAACGAGGCAGTCAAAGCATTAGCATACTAGTCAGGGCACTATTAGCATCGCAGCTTCAATCTCTTAGTATCTATTAGAAGCGGTACCATTCATCTCGTTGTTACAAATGGCTACCCGTTTCGGATGCCTCCGGGGTTGTAATTATAACATCACTTTTTAATGATTCATATTTTAAGATTTATCTGAAACATCCATAAACATAGAGGAAGTGGAGGGATGCAGGTGGCTCGGCACCGAGCTTTGTGGCATTCCTTGGGGGAGGCCTATGTTCAGCTGTGGGCTTGTGAAGGGCTGTAATGATGATGATGACTTATTCGTATGTATTGTGTTATGTGTACTGTCTCAGTCATTAAGGCATCTAATGGAGGGTCAGTAAGGCATAGTTTAGGGATCAAACTTGCACGGTTTGAGAACCGTATTTAGATCGACGTTTGTGATCTCATTTTAGTTTTTTTTGAATAGAATTGGGGTGATAAATGAGCACACAGCCCTCGTGATGGTATAATATAGCTGCGGTGGCCCATAGACATATACTTCTATCCTCGATTCAGAATCAAAATGCAGATGCGTTGTCGTACCTGAAGACTAAGACGGAATGCCTCGTTTCCAGTAAGGGCTCCGGTTTTCTACATTCACCATGCGAAAGAAAGCAGCATTAAGCTACTTTTTCTCGCTGGTACCTTGCAAAAGTGTGGTCCTTCCCCGGTTGTATCGACCCATTTGTGCTACAATCGTAATATAGCTGCAGCATTTTTTTTTTATAGAAGAGGGGGCAAACGAGCATGCGGCTCACCTGATGTTAAGTGACTACCGGCGCCCATGATCAACCGCAACACCAGGAGAATTGCGGGTGCGTTGCCGGCCCTTTAGAAAGGAGTAAGCTCTTTTCTTGAAGGTCCACAGGTCGTATCGGCCCGGAAAAGTCGCCGGCGGTAAACTATTCCACAGAGATTTAGATTAGCATGGCTCTATCGTGTAAATAAGCTCTTATATCAAGCTTGTGTCGAAAATTAGATTGTTTGAAAAGAAATGAAACCCAAATATAATCAGAAATACTAGAAATTTCTGAAACAATAGTGAAAGTATATCGTGTCAGTTAATAGAAACTAAACAGATAAATCGACTAAATAACCGCAGAAATGTCATGCACGTGCGTTAAACTTTTCGACCAATACCAGGTTGGTAGCTCACAAGTTTAGGCTTTTGGTTACCAGATTGCTAGCCGCGGTTTCTAATCCCGTAAAAACAGGTGTTTCTTAGGAATGCAAATATTTGATCCGGTCTGAATATTTGTCCATGTGCAGCTTATGTTCGTAAAACGTTTCCACAATACCGGATAAATCCGTAATGTGACAGTTACTACACTCTTTAATGTACTTTTTACTCTACTTTTTAATGAAAAGCCAAAAGGAACAAACAGTTTAATTATTTTCTTTTTCTGAAACAAATTAAAAAGCAAAACGTAGTTAATCCAATTAAATCAATCGTATTTATGTGATGCGTGCAACGACTATCTTGGAAGCAAGTTAACCTATTTTCCTGATGTTGTTTAGTATCGATAAAATCAGACGATTGACGGTGTGAGGTGATCTTCAAAGTATGTAAGATACACCATAATATTTTAGATTTTGTTGTAAAGGATGTTTCTTGTATTGATCTAATATTTAAAATTTCAAATTTAAACATATCTCCATCTTAAGTATTATGGTGATGCTAGTATAGGGTTTATATTTTTACAGGAAAGACCTGAAATGACCATAAAGGTGTATAGCTACTAGAAACATTTTGTAGTATGTTAAAGCTACAGTTCAAACGACTCGAACCGAGCACAAGATCACCCTCGCATAGCATATGATATAAGCATGATATATTTTGAGTATTAAAAAGAGTGTCGGTTGTCGTCATTCACTGTACGAAATACGGCAAATTATCGCATGAGTTAAAAATCCTCACTCCTTAGTCTGCGGCATTATGCTGCTATTTTTTTCTGTTGCATTTTTTTAAAACTAGCGTAAAGTAGTACATTGATGCTGCTGTATTTCATATGAATTTTATATGTTGCTACTCTTATTACGTATGGGTGTCGGCATAACTTTTTTACTGGTAACGATGCATTCCATCTTTTAGGCCACACACTCTCGTTTCTGCTACTTGTTTTCCGCCCTTCTTTCTATTAAAAAATGGATCCTCAATGATGATATTATTTTTTTTTGAATCCGTTTGGAGGCTAGCATCGAATATGAAGATATAGTGCAAATGCAAATAATGTGCACAATACACTAAACTTATCCTCGATGTAACGCTCATGCAATAGGACCAAAGTTTAACTTGGATAAAAGATAGAAAGAAAGAAATATCACATGTGAAGCAAACCGTACACTTGCCTTTTAGTGGCGTAAGATAATATGCTAACTCATATCACTCTGTGTGCAGTAGGAAGCGACACAGCGAAATCGAAACAGGTGATAGGTAGCGGTGTGTTCCACACAACAACTTAATGATGATAGGCCGCAATTGTCAACCCGCCAAATGTGGCGAGTATGGCAAACATTGCCTATACTTTTAAAAAGATGTTAAAATTAAATTGTTTCGCCTTTAATCGAGTTGGGTTTAGTGTTGAGGTTGGTAATGCACGCGATCGTGGGGCGGAGGGAGGTGCTCTTCCAACTATATAAGACAAAACATTATTGACACTGTTTTTCCCTCATTACAATTAGTGGTTCAAGCCGAGGTTCGTCCGTCAGAGATGGCCTTGAATAACATCGGGCAGCCCCTAGCTAGAGGGAGCTTCACTAATCACAGAATCGTTGCACTCAATGGCTCGTGAGTCCTCGCTCACGAGTCTATTTAGATGATGCTGTAAAGACCGCAGGGCAAGCAGCATACACTTTCAGAAACAAAAAACACTGATTTTGTGAAGAGCGTTGATGATTTAGGCTATGTCTAGCTTAGAAGCCATAGGTTGTAATATAATCTTAGATGTAATACTTAGACAATATTATGTTAATATATTATATTTTATGGAGATTCATTGTTATGTAGTAATAAATTATTATTATTATATTTTAGCTAATTCATTTAACAACATTAACAATATTTTAAATTTTCGCAAATTAATTTCTTAATCTATTAGCTCAGGGCATTAACTAACGTTTTTCGTGATAATTTGCGCTTAAAAATGGGAAATATTACTACTAAAATTCTTGAATAAATCATAACAAGGAGTATAAATCTAGAAATAATCACAATTGAGGTATTTTATAATGGTAGAACAATAAAACTTGAATTGGAAGACTACCGGTCGGTCCCCACCGTGGGAGCGACGGTTTTACTTTTATCCGAGAGCTTTTAGCGCAAAAAGCTCGCTGGAGGCAGTGCGCGTGCGCCGGTCGACCTGTGCGCTTGTGTCAGTGTCCGCGAGTGACCGTGCCCAGTGCAAGCAAGTGTGCGAGTTCAGTGCAAACCTGTGACAGTGCACCAATTAACCAGTGATTGGCAAGCTGAAGATAAATCATAGTGCATTGACCGGCCACGGGTTCGATGCCCGGTTCCCGCATTACCGAGTCATCGAATAAACGGTAACTATCGATTATCGACAACAATAATTATTGGAAACCAAAAGCTGTATCAGTTGAATATGTCTTAAATTGCCTGGCACGTGAATAACCAAGGCAAACTCGGTTCGCGAATTTGATCAAATGTGTGATTGCTTTCGATTGGCTCTAGGATAGCCAGCTCCCGATTCATGTTTTAGAGGAGAATTTGATAAGACGAAGGTACATACATATGACAATAACAGTGATTATCATATTGTTATCAATAAAATGTTTTATGGTGTCGGTAGCGAAATGTTGATACGAAATCTAACGCAGTTCGTCTCTCTGACATCGCGCGTCACCTCAACGTGATTTTTAAACTCTTCCTCAACTAGAAGAGAGCTAGAGCTAGCTCGCTAGAGCCATTAAGATATAAAATCACGGAACAAGATAAATTTTTGGGTGTGAAATGGACCAAGTCCTTTAAAATAAAGGACGTCTGGTAACCTTAATGGGCTCTGAGTTGCTATGTGACTACAGTCGATAGAAGCAACTGACATTGTTCTAGTTAGTAATATAATTATTTTTGAATGTACCGAACTGAATATTTGTATTTCAGCAAATATTCGGTTCGGTACACTCAAAAACCAAAACTTAGAATTTGATTAAGTCTATACATATGTACATATTCAATAGTTTTGTCTTTATTACCTCATGTTGTTAATATTCCGGCAGGCTGTCGTGTCGGCGTGCCTTCACGTTCGAATCAAATCAATGACGTATCGAGAACCATTGCGTTGTAGTTTAAACTTGAGGCACACATAAATGATTTTTTATATTTTATTCACCACATGATCTTGAATATTATTGTTAATTAAGGCCTTACCGGAACACTAGGAATTTCTTTGTTTTCGCATACACCTTATATTGACAGTTCAAAATAATAAAAAAAAACCACGGCTGGTAAGACGTTGTAGAGCATTGTTGCAGCTATATTATGGTCGTAGCACGAATGGGCCGACTCGTCCAGGGAAGGACCACGCTTTCACAGAATACCAGTGTAAAATAGAAACTTATTGCTACTGTGTTTCGCATGGTTACCGGAGGCCCTTCTTACTGGAAACAAGGCATTCTATCTTAGTCTTTAGGGAGGAGAGCGCATCTGCGTTTTGATTCTAAATCGAGGATAAATAAATGGGCTACAGCATTCACTTACCATCAGGTAGGCTGTGTGCTCGTTTGTTCTATAAAAAGACCCCGCCCGATAAGCGAAGGAACCGTGTCAAGTATCTCGCAATTCGTGAGGAAATCCACTGCCGGGGTTTCCATAAGTTTAAATATTTCTATGATGAAAAAAATATACGTTCAATGCTAAAACAACTACGATGCAGAGTACAATATTAAAAGTGTAGCCGTGGTAGCTCAGAGATTAGTAGTGCGCATTAAGCTTACGAGAGCAGAGTTCAGTTCTCGCGGGCAGCAACGAAATTGTAAATTGTTAATATTTGGAAATATCATGAGCCGTGAAACAAAAACATTTTGAAATAATGATTTCTCATCTAGACACAAATAATACACTCATTAAATGCTTAAATATAATTTTATTCAAAATTTGAAGATCATATTAAATATGCCAAAATGTATAAAGGTATTGAAATGTAACTTGTTTTTACGGATTATAGGTACTTATTTCATATTCCCGACTTTGACCGTGGGGGTCCGGTGGGGACTGATGTGTTCGACATGCCAATGTAGCTAACCACGGCTATCTTGAGTTTAAAATTATTAAGTGTTTTTCCACACAAAATGTTTCATAAAAGAGTGAAATCACTAAAAAATATTATATAAAACTGCCTGATTTATAAAATACATTACAAAATAACAGAAACATAACCTTAAAATAAATTAAAAACTGGAATAAGACAGGAAAGAAATGACATTAACTAAAAAAATGACATTACCTAAAAAAAAGTTGTTCACTTTAACTTTATATTAAAATCCTTTAAAAGAATAGTCACGTATTAAATATACCCGTTACGATGAACTTTCTTTAAGCTCGATTATGTTTTCACTTAGAACTAACGGAGCAACTTTTGTAATGACTGCAGTACATGCTATGTAACGCATCGCGTGACCTCTGAATGCCCATTACCATGGATTGTTAATAATACCAAAGGTCCAACAGGTACGTGTGGCTCTTTATAGGCTCTACGTATCGACGATACGTTTCTTTAAGTCGTGTTTTTCGATTATACACCGAAAACATGATGTAATTATTTCTAACGTGTGAATACACATGCAGTTATACTCGTAGCCTACTGTATCTTTATACGACCGATTTCGCAATCAACAAATAAATGTTATGAAAAATAACAATTGTATTTTTTATAGAATACGGACGACAAACGAGCACACAATTAACCTAAGAGTAAGTGAATGCTGTAGAAGACAAGTTGTCCCCTCTGGGGACTAAGATGGATGCTCCATATCCAGTAAAAAGGGTCTTCGGTTCTTTAAGCTCAACAAAACGTATTAATAAATATATTATTTCAAATAAAATATTATAAATATTTTATGTGAAACGTCAACAAAAAATTGTTTTATTACCTAGCTCGTTAATAAAAAAATCTCATCAACTTTATAAATTTTCAAAAAGTTTTTTATTTAAGTAGTCATAACTCATAACTTCAAGAAGCATGATTATACCTCCATTTTATTTAGTTGCGGAAATAGTTTTAATTGTAAGGCTAAATCGTAAAGTTTAAAATCTTCGTTTTTTTTATAAAACAAATCCTTTTTTTCATAACTACTTACGGTATACCTTCTGTGTACTAAATATCGGGAATTTGTCAATAAAACAAAAAATACAAATTATTCATCTAAATTTATTTTATCGCCTTCAAAGTAGGCCCCATCGCTTGCAATACAACATCTCCAACGCTTCACCCAGTCTTCCATACATTTTTTCATAGGCTATTTGCGGTATGGCCTTTAGCTCATTCAGCGAATTTTTTGTTATGGCTTCTATCGACTCAAAACGTTTTCCTCGAAGTGGTAATTTTAACTTGGGAAATAAAAAAAAGCCAGACGGAGCCATATCAGGTGAATACGGTTCTTGGTCGAGAACTTTTGTTGAATTTTTCGCTAAAAACTCTTTCATTATAATGGCTGTGTGTGATGGTGCAGCATCCATGAGTTGTGTTGCCACAAATCTGTACGTTTTCGGCGAATACTCTCACGCAAACGCTTCATGATGCCGAAATAATATTCTTTATTCACTGTTTCTCCCTTTGGAAGGAATTCGGAGTGAACCACACCACGGTAGTCAAAAAAAACTGTCAGCATCACCTTGATTTTGGAGCGACTTTGCCGCGGTTTTATGGTTTCGGCTCGTTTTCGAGACGCCATTCTGAAGACTGTTGGCTTGTTTGCATGTCGTACTCATAAACCCATGTCTCGTCGCCAGTTATTATACGTTACATAAAGGTCGGATCCGTAGAAGCTCGGGAAACCTGTCTTCAGCGACATGCTTTCGCTGCGCTCTTTGAACAAAATTGAGCTCTTTTGGAACTAGTCGAGCGGCGACGCGTTTCATGCCTAAAATTTCAATGAGAATGTTGTGGACGGACTTAAAAGATATGTTCACCTCACTAGCCAACTCTCTCAGACTCATACGTCGATTTTCGAGCACTAGCTTCTTGATTTTGTCGATGTTTTCTTTGGTCGTAGCGGTTGAAGGTCTACCAGAACGAGGCAAGTCTACTACTACTTCTCGGCCTTCTTTAAAAGCCTTATACCATTCATAAGCCCTTGTTTTCGATATACACGATTCGCCGTAGGTATTTCGCAACATTTTTAGTGATTCACCACATGAAATATCATTCGAAACACAAAATTTAAGGCACACTCTTTGTTCAACAATATTTTCCATTGTAAAAATCGCCGAGAACTCAAAACTATGACCAGCAAAAAGTGTAGTTTAAAACAAATTAAGTGACAGATCCCGCTCAAACTTTGCGCGCTAATGCAGTAAAAAAATTAGAACGATCTCTTTTACGCGGGTCTTTTTATTGACATATTCCCGATACTTTTTACACAGAGTAGTAAGTATAAGTCAAAAAGTGAATTGGGACAAAGAAAGTTATTTATTACTATTACCATAAAATATTGTTATTAAACTAGTTGAACGCCATTACGTGTTGCAGCGAACGAATAAATAAAATAATTATCTAGTGTACGTTATAAGAATAATTTGAAAAGATAATAATACCAACGAGTTAATTAAAAATAAATTAAAAGAAATTAATTTCTTACAATTCAATTTTAAACTTCGTTCAAACATTTCCGCGAATATTACTTGTTTATAAGAATTCAGATGAAAAGGAACGGTATTACCATCGGTTGTCACATAGCCTGCTGACCGTCGGTGATACAGTTACTGTATTACCGCTGGTCAGCAGGCTATGTGACAATTTAGTGTAGTATTAGTAAGTAGCTGTATTTAAGCTCTATTTAGAAATAAGTTATTACATATGACGGTTTAAAAGAACAATTTCGGGATCTTCCAGCTGAAAAAAAAAATTATAATTAAACAAAACAAAATTAAACTGCCATTTACATTTCATGGCTGAGTTGAAAAATTGATATTTTCAAAAGTTATCGTGTTTACTTCTCCATGCGGACTTTATAAGTCTACACCAAAAGCCATTAAAACCACTTGTTTATGAAAAAATTGCAAATAATCCATTAAAAAACTGATTATCTATATGATAGAAAAGATATGATAGAAGACTAAATAAAACATGATAGATGAAGAGATTAAAAAATAGATTGAGTTGAACAATTGATATTTTCAAAACTTATCGTGTTTAGCCTCTAGGCGGACTTGATAAATCTACGCCATAAGCTACTTTTTAATGTAAATTAATAATATCATTTAATTGATTTAATGAAAAAATAAGTTCAACAATCATTTATTTTATCTTTCTGACAATGTGCTTTTTATATCATTTATATGTTCAATATGATTGTTAGATAAAATTTCATGCGACAACAAGCTGGATTCTTGATTTTTAGGCGCTAGTACAACACGTACAGGTACGCACTTTGCGCGCATGCGATACAGTGGCGGTGTAGTGGCGGTGTAAGAACATCCACTGCTCCATACGTCTTATGTGTGACGTAACACAAACCAGGAGATGAGCAGCAGGGACTTCTTAGTAACAACTACATAATAATAAAAAAAACTGTGGCTACTGGGCACGTTGTCTATGGCAAATATCCCTCTGTCAAGGCAATCTACGGGGACCACTAAGTTCAGTAGTGCTGTTAGACGGGCTGTAATGATAATGATAAAATAAAATATGTCAACTGTTTCACTCTTATATTCAGTCTAATAAAAGCTAAAATTTACAATTTGTAATATCATTTTACATTTCTGCATATGTATTTATGTTTAATAAAAATTAAAAACTTCAAAATTGCCATGGTGGAAAATTTAAAAATTGTAGAATTGTAGCTACAATTTGATGATCGCAGTTCCAGACGTCTCGCACCTGTATGTGGTTGAGTGACACTGCTGCTGCTATTTTGGTTGTAGCATGAATCGGTCGGCTCAACCGTGGTAGAACCCCGCTCTCATGGACTACCAGCGTAAAATAGCAGCTGAGTGCTGCTATGTTTCGTAAGACGACTGTAAGAACCGGAGACCCTTTTATTGGAAACGAGGTATTCATTTTAGTACACGGACATTAATATTCCGTGAAAGCTGGATCATACAGCACAGGTCACACAGCACTGATGAACATAGGGCTCCTCATAGATTCCCTTGTAGAGAGGTCACCCATGTAATGATATAAGTTATCCTTCGCTACTACACGGTACGCCACAACGTATCCAATATTGAATTTATACTAATAATAAATAAATTTAAAAGAAAATTATCACCGACTGCCCATGCTAACAAAGAACAAGACAAATCATCTCAACCCAGCCTGATGGAGTGACATCGTTTAGTGCATAAAGTATCACATTATCAGATCGAGCCGCGGTGGGTCCACTGCAACCGAGTGCATTGAAAATTGCGCAGACTGCTTCGACTTGCGAGCGCAGGTGTACTGTGAGGTCGATGCATGCGACTGCACGGTGCGCTCGCGATCAGTTATTTTTAAATGATCTCTAGTTAAAACATCTATCAATAATTATATATGGTCTAGTTTTATAATCTCGATTGTTCTGCATCGCTTACGGATCGTTTTGCGATCCTTTACCATTATCGATTCACAAATTAAAGTCCACTGCTGTACCAAATAACTGTGCCAAATAAGTATAAAATACTGGCGTGAAACTGCACAATTATACTATTGCTTTCGTATGGTGAGGTTAGAGAACCGAAGTTACAATTCTCAGGGGGTGGTTCACTCACCATCTGGTGGAGTGTTCGTTCTTTTATCATTTTAGCTTTATAAAAAATGATTTTTTTATACAATAATGGTGACAAAAGAGCACACAGTCCACCTGATGGTAAGTGAATGTTGTGGCCCATAGACATCTACATTTATCATAAAAAGGGTCACCGGATTTCTACACTCACCATACGAAACACAGCAGTATTAAGCTGGTATTCTGTGAGAGTGTGGACCTTTCCCGGTCGAGCCGACCCATTCGTGCTACAACAATAATATAGCTGTAGCGTGGCTCTACCACGTTCATGCATGTGTACAATGAATGTGTTTCTTTAACATTTTCGAAATGCTTAACTGAAAAGGATTGTAAAATAAAACAATAAACAAGGAAATTACCATTAAAATGTACTAATGTATTAAATGTATAAGTAACAGTGGGTATTTACAAACAAATGTTAAACCTCATTGCCAACGGCTAACGGAAGTGTTGCAGAAAACATTACCGGGAATGACTCGACGACGCTAAGTTTATGACACGGCGGTCACAGTAGCGTTAATGAACCAGTTCGCTGCGGGCCAGTTGGATATCGGTGGGATGGTGCAGAGATATAGCGCGGTTGATTTAATGGACTGCTTTTGTTTAATATCTCAAGTTTATAAACTATTCCAAGAAAATTGTTACCACAAGCGTGAATTTAGTGCTGAAATAGACGATGATTTGCTTGAACTTACAATCTATACTTATAAGCATAGATTTAAATAACTAATAACATTAACTAATACAATCAGTTGTTACTTTTCCTATTAGGTAAACTGTGTGCTAGAATGTCAACCTTATTCTATAAAATAGAAAATATAAGAAATATACAGTCACTTCCAATTATGGTAATCAATGAAATAATTTATTAACAATTCCCTAATATATAATATATAATAATAAAGTCCTGCATACCCACATAGTTCAACTGTAAAACAATTGAGTTGTTAGTTACTAACAAGACAAGGCAAAGAATTAGTATCAAATATTACATTGAGTCGTCAGCATTAAGTGGAACAATGTGATGATTACGGTAGCCACTGTCCTTATCTGATGCCGATGCTCAAATTGGACACCTTGTGGATGTTTTCGAGGGCGGAATGACATGCCTGCCTTAGGACGTGGCCACATTGACCTTTGTAATAAATATTTTCAAAACTAATATAACTGTGGTACGGCTTATTATAGCAATGAGACAATATAAAAGGAGCGGGTATGTTCCTAATTGAATTCTAGGCTGAAGAGAGCCATAGGTTTTATGACCTTCATTTGAAAATGCTGACAACAATCGGAGTAAATGATTTGTAATGAAAGCCAGTACAGTTGACTAATCTGTTGTGAATATTTTATACATTTTATATCTTCTCTATTCTACAAAAAATTTTGGAAAATCCAAAAGTGCACACCTCGAACACTCATGTGATGTTTTGAATAATGAACTTACTTTTATTATTTACCTAAGCACGTACGTAGTTTAAACCTAAAAAGAAATTGTTTCTCTTTAATTAACACGAATTTTTTCGACTGATTTATACCGTTGATTCGTATTTTATTATCGAAAAAAATTGTAAAATATTATAAAAGGAACGGTTTATAATAGTAAAATTCAAAAGCTTTCTAAGGATTATAATCAAAACCTTGTAAAAAAAATTAAAATGATAAGTTCAATTTTGTGAAAATTATCTTGTCGCTACCGCTTCGCTATTAAAAAAGCTCCCTACCTTATTTTCGCACATATTTCATATGTGTTCTTGCATAGATAATCTTTATATTATATATATATATATATATATATATATATATATATATATATATATATATATATATATATATATATATATATAACCCTTTCTGTTTTTATTATTGCTGCACCACCTCTTATATGTCTATCTCTGTTTAGCCTAATAGTTGACTAGTACCAAAGAATATATACACTACGCGACTAGTACAGAATGCCCTATGGCAAGTCCGCCATATGTACTACTTTTTTATAGTATAGTGTGACAAACGAGCACACAGTCCACCTGATTGTAAGTGGTTGCTGCGGCCCATAGACATCTACATCTATCCTCAATTACAAATCAAAATGCAGATGCGTTGTCACCCGTGAGGACTAAGATGAAATGCCTAGTTTCCAAAAAAAAAGTTTGTCCATGAAAGCAAAAATAAATAAATACCGACCAAAATTAATGTTAAAAATTAAATTAAATACTAATTTAATGTCGGATCGTTCGTATTTTATGCGCTGCTTCCATTCATCAGATTGTGGTAAAACTTTGTCAATTTATTGCATGCACTCATGCGAAGGTTATATGCGTTGTACATCATTGATTGATTCATTCAATTAACTTACAGCAGGTGGCGCACGTATCGTGCCGACAATTTTATTTGAAATACATATATCACTCAATTTCAATAAACGTATTTATAGTTCCTAATAAAAGAATTAACTCTTTCAAATTTAAAACGATATTACACAATTATTTCTTCTGCAGGAGCAACGCGCCGGTTATTAACTAGAATTGTATAAGAATTAGTGACGGGCCGAATATGGATTTCACCGAATACGAATATTCAGCCGAATGTTCGGTAAAACTTTTACCGAACCGAATATTCGGCCGAACATTATTCGGCAGGATAACCTCGGGACCCAACCAATATATGTCGAAACTTGTTACCGTAAAGCGCGCGGGATTAGCGCCGGACCCTGCCTCTCGCTCCCCGCCACACCTGACATGTTATTGCATCATCTAGTACTGAGCAAATTGCCGGCACATGCTTGTATTTTGACTATTCTTGTGATAAAAAAGTATTTCGTTGTTTTATTCTTAGTGAAAATTGATAATTATATGATTAAATTGAGCGGCAGGAGATTTACTATTTGGACTTATTTTAGAGAAACTGACGACCAAAGTAAAGAAAATGTACTAATGTAAAGTAATGTTTCTTTGTTTGATTCCAAAAACATTTTATCAAGTTTCTATTTGCCATAATCGGAAATAAATCAACAGTGCCTCAAAAACCTAAATGTATAGATTTATGCATTTGAGATTTACTACACTTACACTCTAGAGTAAGTAGATTTAACCCATAAATAAAATACACTTTCAACAGTAAAAGGCATCGCATTATCAATTCGTACATTTCAATACATTGGACACAATGAAAACTAAACTAAACGAATATTCGGTGATTTAGCCGAATATTCGGTGATTTAGCCGAATATTCGGTGATTTAGCCGAATATTCGGCCGAATACAAATATTCGGTAAAGCTACCGAATATGCCGAATACCGAATATAAAACGAATATTCAGCCCATCTCTAATAAGAATCACAAGGTGTTTGTTCAACCAATTTTAATGAAGTTCTGTACATGTGTATTGCTTGCTCCATCTTGAGAGATATGATAGCTTTTATCCCGATCAAGTGTAATGTATAATAGTTGTAGCACGAATGGGTCGGCTTGACCGGGGAAGGACCACGCTCTCACAGAATACTAGCCTAAAATAGCAGCTAATATTAATCGAAACCATGCACTGCGGATATTAACCGAAAACGAGGCATTCCATCTCAGTTCTATGGGGTTTATGAGCTACAGTACCCACTTACCGTCAGGTGGTCTGTGTCCTCGTTTTTTTATAGAATAGGGTGACAAACGAGGACATATTCGTAGAGGCCATGTCGTCATTGAGGATACCTCGATTACGAATCAAAATGCAGATGCGTTGTCACCCGCGAAGACTAACATGGAATGCCTCGTTTCCAGTAAAAAGGGTGAGTGTGGAGAACCGTCTCTACACTCACCATATGAAACACGGTAGTTTTAAGCTACTATCTACGCTGGTATTCTGTGAGAGCGTATTTTCTCCCCGGTCGAGCCAACTCATTCGTGCTACAACTATATTACTAATATAACTGCAGTATGGCTATATCTTGTATAAAATCGTTTGCCCCCCTATTCAATATAAAACGTTTTATAATATTATTATAAGACTTAATGAAAGAAATACCTTGTTCACTGGATGGTTCTCTGTAGGGCAGAGACGCTTTCCGAGTTATACATAACAGTCATACATATTGCTAATATTGAACGTTATACCAGTTGTATACTCTTCTAGGACAACTTATGTAGTCAATTAACATTCATGCAGCATAACATGGTAAATAGTAATTAAATAAATTAGTATTGAGGAGTTAGATAGCCAGACCAATAAAAAAAATACATGAACTGTTACGTACATTTCAATTGATGCCGAAACCAAGCTAAAATTATGCTCAACTTATTGTAATAATATGCACTCACGCACACATATGTATCAAATATAAATTGCAACCAATACCATGGTTTTCGGTGATATGTTTGCAGCGTTACGTGCTGTTAAAGAAAGAAACATACATAGCTCACGGATAAGTAAGCTGAAATGGCAGTGTCGGCCATACAGCTAGAAGTACCGAAAACCGATGCGGAAGAAAGGTTCTGGGGTGGCAGCCCCGTACTGGTGGTGGTGGAGGTCGAGTTGTAGCGTGAGTGCGTATTGAGAAGTTGAGCTGTCTGTCTTTCTTTCTTGGTCTAAGGTCTATAATAAAGAGAAAACAAAATTGTGGTTGCGAATGCAATACACTACTAATGAGTTAAGAGCATCTGTAAACAATATGAGAGGACAAGGAAGAATACACATCTATATATAATATAATACCTATCACATCACAAACGACTTTGTGGAATACCCTTCGACTTCTTCATTCCTTACAACTACCGTTGCAGTTTAAAGTGTACTGGTGCTGAACACAGGCCTCGCCCATAGACTGCCTCACAGAGGAGATGCTTGGCGTAGTTGCTAGGCTTGGCAAGTGGGTTGGCGAGCGCAGTTTTTAACTTTACGTCTCCTGGTTCGTATCCACTGGATGACACGGGGCAGCGGCTATGCTTATGCCGCCGCTACACGATCCGTGTTAAATTAAAAACTTAAAATTTATTACACTGTGTAGACGTGCCCTTACTAGAGTCAAAAGGTCCGTGCTAAGCGTGACTATGCACAATCGGATAAGATACAGGCGCCGGCGATTTGGTAATGACCTGAGCTGAACTGGCGTATTGGGAAATAATCCGTCAGCTCGAAGCTCTTTCGCAGCAATTAAGGTTGGGAACAGAAGTCGCGAACGAATCTAACAGCGAGTCACTGCAGTACACATGGTTAGTACATTTGAAATCATTAAACATCGATTCATAATGGATAGTGGAGAAAGGAGAATGTAAAAAGATGAATAATTTTTGTTTAATGTAGATATAATATAGATTATGACATAATACTTATTGAAAGTGTTTGGAAAGAACCGGCAAGAAACCCAGCAGGAAAATTATACACACATATATATATATATATATATATATATATATATATATATATATATATATATATATATATATATATACACATATATATATTATTATATTTACAATATTTTTGAATGATTTTTATATGAATTATATATAACTAGCATCGTAGCGATCACCTAATTTCGTAATCTTTTTGTAAGTTTTTCTTTACTAGTAGTTTTAAACTTGTTTATTCATGAACTTTGAACGTTTTCTGGGATTTTGTTGTAAAAGTGTATACATTGCCCCATAAATGAATTACTAATTCTAAAAAGTCAACATATTATGTACCTTTAAAATCATTAAACGTCGATTCTTAGATAATTGTGAAGAAAATAGAATAGACAACATTGTTGAAAGTTCGTTTGGATGTCGTATGAGATATAAAGTCTTGATTTTATCGTAGTACAATAAATATGATTTGCTTGTAGCTTAACAGGGTGATTGCATCACTGTTCGGGTTTCATATCTTCATTGTTTGCTGTAAAAACTACGTGCCAGAAAACACACATTTGTTACGAATGTTCGCACTCATTTCCAAAAATTGGTTCAAAACTGCTAAGATCCGTCATTATTATAGTCATATTTTTTGTGTAAATTTATCACAAATATATAGTAGTTATATATTTGTGCGAGCCGTGGTAGCTCAGATGGTTAATGCTCGCTGTAAATATAACAGAACGCGAGTAACCCGGGTTCGATCCCCACCGGCACCAATGAAATTGTTAATTGCGATTTTATGTGCTGATTTACCGTGATTAGCTCGGCGGTGAAGGAAAACATCATGAGGAAACCCGCATGTCTGAGGAATAAGAAAAAAAATATTTCGAAGACATGTGAAGTTTGCCAACACGCATTGGGGCAGCGCGGTGGACACTTCCTTGCCCTAAAACCCTCTCAGAAATGAGGGGAGGTCTGTGCCCTGCAGTAGGACGTATATAGGCTGTATCCTTTTTATATTTTTGTATATGTATCTGTTTCTATGTATGTGTAAAATCCGTTCTTATTAAACGTCTACATAGTGAAATGAGTAACTATACTTAATTTTAAGTCAATTAGGGGTATAGTTTTACATACATATAGTTTTAAAAAATTGGGTACGTGAACGGAGTTGAAGCCTATGGCACTGATATTTTACAAAAAATAAAAACCAAATTTTTTAATCTTTCGAAATTCAAACCTACTTTACGAACGGTAATAAAACAATAAATTTAGCAGGTATCTTTGACATTGTTACTTCGCAAGGTCACAAACTAGGGTGGATATGATTTGTATTTCCGTAGATTTTAATTAATTAATTATTTTTTTTTATTTTTTATTTTTATTCCACAACTATCACACACAACGCCATCTAGTCCCAAGCTAAGCAGACCTTGTGTTATGGGTACTAGACAACTGATAAACATACTTATATATTTCTAAATACATAAATATTATAGATAAATTACACCCAGACACAGACCAAATGATCGTGCTCATCACACAAACATTTGTCCTGGGTGGGAATCGAACCCACGACCTCCGGCATAGCAGTCAGGGTCACTAACCACTAGACCAACAGGCTAATTAATTTAATACCAAATTTTTTTTGTAAAATATCAGTATAGTAGGATTCTATAATATTCCATAATAGGCTTCTACTCCGTTCACATGTTACACCTTATTCATACCATAAAGGTCACCTAGTATATAGTTTTTATATATACATATTTATATAGATGTCATAAAGTAGTCAATAATTGCGTGAATTTTACATTTAACATCGTTTGTTGACTATATCAGGATAAAGCTTGACCAATTCAATGAAATAGAGATCGTTTAGCAACATCGCTATTTCTTGATATTGTTATATCGTAAAATATTACATACACACTTAGCTGAATGACTAATAAAACTGTGATTGAGAGAGAAGGTCTTTAGCTGAATATGTTGGGTGTTTATCGGCCTAGTAATATTTCACCAATGTCTTTTTGTATCGAGTTCGTGATATCATTGAATGACTAATTAATAGCTAGATGTGGTCCACAATCGTGCGACAGCTTCTTTTCACTTTTTATTAGTTTTATTTATACAAATACGAGAGAGAGCCTTATAGCTCGCAGTAAGATTTCATAGCATAGGAACAAAAAGTTTACGATTCCTGGGAGGATAAATGAAACTGGTAAGGAAATTTTATAAGCTTATTTTCTACGTTCTCAGTGATAAAGAATTATGTACTTCGCGGGGAAATCTCGATCTCGTCTGAGTAAATTTAAAAAATAATCATGAACATGTGACATCCGCTATTTCGCACCATAGTAATTAGGAGTCCTGTGAACAGTTGTAGGAGGTATGTAAGTTGCTGTTTTACTTTTTACTTTTAATGTGACTTGCAAAACAATTTGTCATTATATATTAAGATAGCTTTCATATATTCAGACGTATTAAGATCTTGTGACAGTCTCGGTTTCATAACTCACATGAGTAAATGAACAGGCTACTGCAAATATCAAAGACAGCAAAGTTCAAACACAGGTCTATTTTTATTTTAACCACGTGTAGAACTGAATTGAAAGAATCTTGAAAATCATCTGTACAAGTCGGTAATCGAACTGCTTCAAACGTAAATTTCATAGTAGGTACGTAAGCAACCCAAATTCGATCCGAACTGCCATACCACTCATATTTTAATTGCTCACTCAATCACTCTTTTTTGTCTTAAATCTCGCTGCGGCCTGTGCCCAGGAGTAGGATGTATCAAGGCTGCTACTTTTTATTTTTAATATTGCTATCCACTGCTGATCTTGGACTTAACCCATTGTCAAATAGGCTGGATATTTGCAGTAAGTAGCCACGCTTTACAAGCGGGTTGGTGACCGCAGTTTCATATTACTTTGCTCTGTTATTAGGAAGATGCTGCCCCATCTGCTGTTTCAGTTTTCCTTTGTCACTTGTTACGACACCCACGAGACGAAACGGGGTATTGGCATTGAGCTATTATGTACTTACGTCCTAGAGGCGGCACTGCATTCAGCTACTGTGTTCCACTCAACTGCGGTGCGTACACCGCACTTTAATCAGTCACATCAGCGCCTAGGCGCTTGTAGAGTTTTCACGTGTTGTATTGATTTAAAAAAATTTTTTTTGATAAAAATATGCCGTCGTGTGTACTTAGAATTTTCACAAATAATTCAAGAAATGTCAGTAAAAACCAAGGAATTATTTTTCATCGATTAATAAGATACTTAATCAATAAAAAATATTTTAGATTAATAATAAAACAAATTATTCCTTAGACGCCATCTCGTGTCATGGAATATAGATTATGAAATTATTATGTTCAGATGCGACATTTCTGTGGGTACTTAAGTATAAGATGAATATAATATTATTATACACATTTTTTTTGTAGAAGCATATATAAGTTATTATGATTAGGCCAAATTTTTCATATTTAAATCTGCTTATTATTCTTTTATATTATTTTTAGGTTTCCACATCAAAGTCAAAGTGGTTTAAATTCGTCCATTTTTAACTCTCGCGTGCCCAGCATTTATGAACGACTCTTGTTCTAATTTAAATAAATAGTACCTGGATGACCGAGCTTTGCTTGGTTTTAATTTAAAAAAAATATGCAATTAGTTTAATTAAAATTTTCTTATTTTTAAAAACTACAAGAAAGGGGCTCGAAATAATAGATTTTCTCACAAAAGAAGGGAACTTGAAAGAAAAGGGAAAACAATCGGACCAAAGACAGGACGCGAACCAAGGCATTACGATTTCACGACCGCTCGCTATCCACTTGAGCTATTACGATCATTAACACAATGTCAAAATTTACCTTCTTATATTGTAGCAGTTTTTCATTGTCTGAAAACACGGACAAAAAGACATTTTCTAAAAATAAATCCTGGCTAAATTGATTTATTGCCCCCGAAACTCCCTGGACACTAAATTTTATGAAAATCGTTGGAGCCGTTTCCGAGATTCCGATTATATATTTATATATATACAAGAATTGCTCGTTTAAATGTATAGGATTGATACTTGTAATTTAAATGTTATGTTAATAAGTTTTGTTAAACGTACATTTAGTATGTTTTTATATTTGACATAGACACCTTTTAAAATATTCTGATAAAAATATCATTGAAATGTAATTTTGATAATATTATGTAATAGTATATTAAATAAGCAAATATAATATACAAAATAAATGACAAAATTTAAATATTGTTCTCGATATAATTTACCTAATTATCAATACAATCTACTATTACCTACGGAACATTCTACCTATGCTTATTCTATGATAAAAAAACCAACCGCGCGAACACAGAGTAGCGCACATTTTTTGTTTGAAATAGCTGTTCTAGTACGTAAGTACATATTACTTCTATGGGTATTGGTTTCTTTTTCACCGCCTCTATATGGCTAATATATTTCTACCCCCGTTCAGCAATTCGATTTCCCCCATAGATTGCCACATAAGTTGGATATTTGCCACAGTTGCCACGTTTGGCCGACGGGTTGCCAACTGCATCTTTTATTATTTTGAATTGTAATCAGGAAGGCGCTGCTGACAATACTCTGTATATTTCTAATCCCTTCATTTATATAGTTCTTCACACACGTGTAATGTAAATAGAACTACATTTATGAAATTTTTGTCTACTCGAACATAAAAAATACCGGCATCTATTTTATGGTGCCAATCAATATTCAATGAAGTCAATAATTTGAATATCGCAAATAAACATTATGCCGGATATTAACTTACTTTAATTGATAGAATCAGGCGTTACTTTGCGGTGGATTTCCGCATTTTATAGTAAAAAATATAAAAATAAATTTCTTTGCAACCTTCCGCTAAATAAATACAATGATTTGTCTTACCTGGATTGAAGAGCACCTCCCGCCCTCCCTCAATTGCATGCACTAACGCCGTCACCACTAGTCCCAGCACCACTATTCCAGATAAGACACACCATTCACGATAATACGACGCGTGTTTCGCCTCTACACGAGGCATCTTCAGGTGATGTAGACTCTACGGCGGCTGACCGCTAAGACTTAGCTTACTTACTTCGTCAAAACTATTTTTAACTTTAATTATGAATGAATGTAAATAACGAACCAGGATAATTTACCCTTCATAAAGACACATCGGAAGATACGCTCGTTATAAAAAAGGTATTACCAGACGTATGATATTAATGCAGTTTTGATAAACTCACTTATATGTTTCTGCAGCATATTATATAGCCAAATTTCAATATTTTACGTCCAATATAGACACATATATCGAGGTGACTATACAAAAGATTTACTTTTTTTATGTTCAATTTCACAGAAGGTTAAGTTAAGGTTTACTTTCACAGAATGTTTTTAGCATCAAGTCCGCTCTTCGGTCCTATACTGTTTGTAAGGTTCAGCCATCCATCCGTCCATCATAGTCTATAAGAGTGCTAAACATAGGCCTCCCTCATATATTAGATTTTGCTAGAGTTGCCATGCTTGGCAGATAGGTTGGCAACCACAATATTTTTATTATTATTAGTTTTTATTAGGAAAAGGCTGCAGCCCATCTCCTCATCCAGTTACCCTCTGTCCTGTTACGACACCCACGGCTACATTCGAGGTTTTAGATATTCTTACATGGCTACTACACGGTACGGTTTACGTGTAAGATTCAATAAAGATTAAAAAAATTAATAAAATTTAAAGTGGCGAAAAGGTAGTGGGTAAGGTTCTTGAGATCAAAGCGCGACTGATATAAACGTACTGGATGCTTCTCCACGCAACCGTTGCAATTATTGCAACGACTTACGCGGCTCATTTCCGATATACGGCGGAGCGCGTGTTCTCAGATTAGCGATGCATGCCACGGTCGGATCGAGTTTATTGAAGATTATAGTGCATGCAGGAAGTTACGTGATGTAGTGCCTACTCTGCTATTTACTTGAGTAATGTTTATCCACATCTTGATGCCATGTACATAGATATTATCATTTAATTAGTACATTTACAACATAGATGATCTGGGACTGCATTAGCCATTACATATAGTTTACATTCTTTTAGTTATAACAAGCCAGTACGTGATCACGATCCCATCTCACGGCAAGTTGTGATGGAACTCTAGATGGTAACTGGCTTAACATAACAAAAGCCTATTTACTCACGTCTTGAAGACGCCCAGATTGTATTCGGAGGAAAAGACACACAGGCAAATTATTCCATTCTTGCTGTCATGTATTGCAAAAGACGAAGTGAACCATTTGGTTTTGTAGAATATTGACAACAAAAGGGTGAAAAGTAAAAACCCGCCGACCGCCTGCTTATCCGTTGTGGAAGCAATAACAGAAACACATAAACACTCACGCCTGTCACCCAGAGGGGTAGGCAGAGGCTACAGACTTCCATTTGGCACGACCCTGACACACCTCTCTCGCCTCCTTCACATTCATACACCTACGCATACATGCTCGTCGGTTAAGGTACTATTAATTTGTCCCGTTTTCAATAAATCACTAATTTGGTCGACAAATTTTCGCCTAGGACGTCTCTTTCCGACTCTGCCATTCACTTTTGCAACATAAATTTCCTTTGTCACTCTTTCCTCATTCATTCTTTCCACATGACCAAACCACCGAGGCATTCCTTTCTTAATCCTGGTCACAACATCATCTTGCACATCACACTCTTTTCGTATCACACAGAAACAACAACAAATTAACAGAAACTTTATTATTTAATAAAGATTACATATAATAATTATTGAAAGTCACACTTTTGATTAATTTAACACTGGTTCGGAAGAAAAACCTCTATCCCGCGAAAAAGCAGCAAGAAACCCAAAAAATCTGTTTCCAATCGTACATGTTACATAATTACAAGACGAAATAAAGTACGTGGTGGTTTTATACGTGGTAGAGCCACGCTGCAGTTATATTATATTATATTATTAGTATAGTTTTAGCACGAATGGGTTGGCTCTACCGCGGAAGAACCACGCTCTCACAAAATACCAGCGTAAAATAGTAGCGTAATGCTGCTGTGTTTTGTAAGGTGAGTGTAGAGAACTGGAGACCCTTATTACTAGAAAAGAGGCATTCCATCTTGGATGACAACGGATCTGGAAGGAATCTTGGATTCTGGAAGGATTTTGACTGACGATGAAAGTATAAAGAAGCGATGGAAGGATTATTTTGAGAAATTGATGAATGAGGAGAATGAATGGAATAGTATGCTCGAAAACCCACCAGTGAATATGGGCTTAGTGAGAGAAATTAGTGTGGAAGAAGTAAAAATGGCTGTTAGGAATATGAAGAATGGGAAGGCAGTCGGCCCAGATGGAATACCAGTAGAAGTGTGGAAGTTGCTGAGTGTGGATGGATGGAAGTGGTTGAGTTTATTTTTCGGTAAGTTGTTGCAGGAAGAACAAATACCTGAGGAATGGTGCAGTAGTATAGTGGTCTCCATTTTTAAAAACAAAGGAGACGTCCAAAACTGCAGCAGTTACCGTGGAATAAAACTCATGTCACATACGATGAAAGTCTGGGAAAGAATAATAGAGAGAAGAATCTGAGAAGAGTGTGAGATAACACAAAACCAGTTCGGATTCATGCCCGGTCGAGGTACGACAGATGCCATTTTCGCATTACGCCAATTGTGCGAAAAGTACAAGCGCGTGCATAAAAATCTGCACATGGTTTTTGTCGACCTTGAAAAGGCGTACGATCGGGTTCCCCGTGAGGTTTTGTGGTGGGCGTTAAAGATGAAAGGTATGCCTGGGAAGTATGTGAGGTTAGTCCGTGCTATGTACAGAGCATCCCGTACATGTGTACGATCTGCCGCGGGAACTACGGGTAGTATCGATGTGGTGGTAGGGCTGCACCAAGGGTCGGCATTGAGCCCTTACCTCTTCCTACTGATTATGGACGCTTTGACGTCAGACCTGCAGGATGAGGCACCCTGGTGCATGCTCTTTGCCGATGACATCGTGCTTGTCGGGGAAGAAGGCATCGAGGTACAGAGCAGACTGACGGGGTGGCAACAGAGGCTGGAAAGTGTTGGCTTGAAGATCAGCAGATCCAAAACCGAATATCTGTGCTGTGATTTCGGTGGTCTTTCCAGTCCTGTACCCATGTCGTTGGATGGCGCTATACTGCCTACCTGCTCAGATTTCAAGTACCTCGGTTCCCTCATTCAGGGCGACGGCGGAATAGATAGAGCTGTGCAGCATAGGATTAACGCAGGGTTGATGAAATGGCGACAGGTCACAGCCACAACGTGCGATCCCCGAATGCCAATAAGGCTGAAGGGGAAAGGGCAATGCCCAGTCTTCATAGACACTTCGGCCATGAGTGCCCACATATAAAAGCATATAGATATGATAATATGCAATTAAAACAATGAAATGGTAAAGGAATTGCTTTAAAAAAAGTCGGGGTTTTGAAAATATTTGAAGTTTTTATTTTCACAAATGCAGTTTTTTTAACAACTATTTTTATCGATTTTATCGCGTTTTATTTCTTTGATTTTTAATTCCAGACATTTCGGGTGCTTTCCAGCACCCATGGTTACGGCAGACTGAGGTGACCGACGTCCCAATGTCAGCGTTAACACGGAGTACCTTCAGATTTTTAATTTTTATTTATTGTCCGATCTACAGAATGAACTTACTGTGTCTAGAAGTCTTGCAGTGGTATGCTTGAGTTTTTAATTTCATTAATTACAGGGTCCTAAGCAGGTGGTAGTACCAAGCATCCTTCCTAAAAAAGAATTTATATATTAGATATTATATAGAATTAATATAATAAAATACACTTTACGACTAATAGTGATGACTTGCAATTCTAGCCCTAAGTAAAGATCAGCTAGGGCTTAACTTTATTCCTTCCATAATGCTGCTCCTCTGGTTATTACAGAGTTCTATCCGGTAGCAACCATTAAATCTTATATGCTCACCATAATAGTAGCGAGCTTGCTTTAATTGGTATGTGACACAAGCAATTAATATTAAGTCGCTGTAAGTTAAAACAGGAAATTCCCTAACATTTTAAAGTCTACATTTATATTTCTAAAGTCTGCCTGCCCTAGCTCTATTTAGATTGTTTTCCCTAGCATACTCAGAAAAATCATTATTTGTCTCCATATTTTGATGAACTATTTCAAGTATTTGAGCCGCATCATCCCTGTCCCTTATTTTTGTGTGCAATTTATTAACTATAGCAGAAGCCACAGCAGTCTATCATCAAATGTGTAGAAGCCCTGTTAAAGTAATTTTGATGAAATATTTTAAATTCAGTTTTAAAAATGCCATTCACCACCTCTAGTACCCATATCGACACATAGTCACGGCTCTGGATTTATTAGCATATCTTGTCATTAACTGAGATTCACCATCTGCTGGAGACATTTCTGCGACCCTTAGACATCCACATCTATCCTCAATTACAAATCAAAATGCAGATGCGTTGTCACCCGTGAGGACTAAGATCATTTTCTCGTTTCCAGTAAAAAGGGTCTCCGGTTCTCTACACTCACCATACAAAACACAGCAGCATTAAGCTACTATTTCACGCTGGTATTCTGTGAGAGGGTGCTCCTTCCCCGGTCGAGCCGACCCATTCATGCTACAACTATACTTCTAATATAACTGCAGCATGGCTCTACCAAGTATAACACACATACATAGTACTTGTCACTATGTATGTTTGTTATCGCAATATGTAGTTAATCACAAAAAAACATACTTGCAATGCTGATGGAACTGTTACAACCTGGTAAAAAACATTGTGCTTTTATATAATTAGTTAGCAGTACACTGTGTGATGTATGATCTAAGCTTTGTTGTTCTGGGTGCAATACATTACTCACTTCAGATTGCAACGAGGACGGACTAGATGATTCAGATGGTTCCCGTTCTGCAGTTGAACATGATGCTGTTCTATCAGTTCATTGCCAGCAATTATGATATACACGGCATGACAACTGAAATAATGTAAAATACAAAAAATGAAGTCAAAGTGAAAAAATAAAATAGATTTATTTCAAACTCAAATATAAATAAAATATTTATCAAGTTAAATGTTACTGCACAAGGACGGATTTAATGCCCTATATTATTTAATAATTAAGGACTGACAGACTACCAGCAGTCCAAAAACAATGAAAAATCAACTGTCTCCTTTCTTGGTAGTTGATAAAACTGGTTAATCTCATAAATAAGCTAGTATGTTTGTCCGATATAGCTAGGGCAGATGTGAAAAAATAAAACAAGTTCTTGAGTTGATATACAATCAGTGTAAAAACATGTATAATTATCAGATATATGGATCACATTTAATAAATTGAAATGTTAAACATGTTAAACACTTACCTCACGTAGCGCAAATAATTCCTCACGTGGAAAATCGAAGACAAACAATGTGTGTGATCTTATTCTCATAAGTGTCAGTGCCACAGCTGATGTATATATGTTCAAGACGAACTATTGGTGCATTTTGCGAGTGCCACACTACACGTTCACTGTACTCGAAACTTATACCTAATAAAGAAGCTACAATTATTATATTGATATTATTCAAGTAAACTCAGTTATAAAGCATTTCTTAGAGGAAGACATACCACATCGTGATATGTACCAACTATTTACCTGCTGTGTTCGAACCAATTGTTGAGAGATCAACAATTGCATTTTACTTTTACAACAGAACAATAACACGATAACAACACGTAATTTAATTCTTGTGACATAACAGTGACAGCGGCCTACCTGTCGGATACGATGTTGCCACTTAACGGTCATAAAATCTATGGAATGATATCGATTTTTATTCGATTAATAATATCATAACAAGAATAATCTTTGACGCGTTTTAAGTTCTGCACGCTTTTTAAAATATAATTTCCTTTATTTATTGAAACTCTATTTCAAATGTATTTTTAAGAACAGTTAGCTTGTGCTGTATTGTTTTGTTATGCTTTAGAGAATTCGTGGTAAATCAGCTGGAAATTAACTTCTTGAATTATCATAACATGATTCCATTTTAAATGTTATGTTAAAAACAGATAAGAATAACAGTTAACTTGTGCAGTAGCGTTTTGTTATACTCTAAAGAATTCTTGGTAAATCAGCTAGTAATTCGCTTGTTTAATTATCATAACTATAAATGTGAAGGTTGTCAATGAATTCAACCGAGCCTATAACAACGGTTGTTTTAGTTTTTAATGGTTGACTGCCGCTTTTGATGACTTGAAATTAATAAAAACCTATTTTGCGCAATAAGTTTTTTCTCTTTGGTAATGAATAAACCACAGAAACCCCTTTAATGTATAATAGTCCTTTTTTTGATACAAGTAGCACATTTTAAGGAACCGCAAAAACAACTTTGTTATTTATACAAACACTATGAAAAACAAAATAATTTGTTGCTGGCGATAATGATAGTGGTATTTTGACTCGATTTAAAATATATGCTTGTTACTACTGAACTCTTCATGGGCCTGCGAGTCCGACTCGCACTGAACCACTTTTTTTCAACATTTAGTTTTATTCTAATAAATAGTTTTTTCGTTTAAGCGGAGCTCTTTTACTTTAGGTTTATTACCTCTTTATCTACAATAATCAATGAGTAAGTAAAGTGTGTAAATACGATTCTTAAATTGTAAAAATAATAATTGGATTTGAACATCTTAGGTAGGTATTTAGTTTTATTTATTTAGAAAATATTAATCTCACAATTATTTATTGTAATAATATAATTTATCACACAGCTAACGCCCTCATTAGCAATGTAATGGTGAAAGAATTTTCAAAATCGGTCTAGTAATTTTTGAGATTAGCCAAAAAACGTATTCATTGAAAGTAGCGCCCTCTATAATAAAATTAACCCTATATTAGATATCTAAAATTATACATAACAATCTAGTGGTGAAAGAATTCTTAAAGTTGGTCAAGTACTTTACGAGTTAAGCGAATAAAATATTCTTTGATAGTAGCTCCCTCAATAATAAAATGCATCCTACGTTTTAAGCACCATAGCAAAAAACGATTCAACATAGCCTAATCCGCACACACAGTAAAAACATAACCATCCTTTTTCGTCTGTAGTCGGTAAACATTTGGTTATAACGGTTGCGTATCGACTGCTTTGGATAAATATCCATTGTCAACGGTTATTTTAAACCTATATCATAACATCGTAATAGTTATCGAAAGATCATATATGCATGGTAATAATGACACCATAAGTAATCGATCGAAAAGGGGAATCGATTTTTTAATGATTTTTGTGATTGGCAACATTTTTTATTTTATTCACAGACTAATGAATTACGTATTTACCTAATTTTATTTTTATCTTTTCGGTACTTTTAATTTGTGCAAAAATATTCCCATTGTTTTAGGATAAATGAATACCGCGATTAATAACCATAAATAAAGATATATTTTTTTAACAAATGCACATTGTTGGGCGTTACATGGCCTAATATGGGCATCCCCCTTTACAAATCGATCATCCGACCTGTCGTCATGTATGGAAGTGAATGCTGGGCCGTCAAGAAGAAGGATGAAAATAGACTGCATGCGAATGAAATGAGAATGTTACGATGGATGTGTGGTGTGACAAGGATGGATAAGATACGGAATGAGTATATAAGAGGAAGCCTGAAAGTAGCGCCAGTGGTAGAAAAGGTGAGAGGAAGCAGATTGGCATGGTTTGGGCATGTGATGCGGAGGAATGAAAGTCATGTCACAAAACGAGTGTTGAATATGAATGTGGAGGGACACACGGGCAGAGGAAGGCCGAATAAAAGATGGATCGATTGTGTGAAGAGTGATATGAGAATGAAAGGAGTAAGTATGGAAATGACGGCTGATAGAGAGGAATGGAACAAGAAGATTTACTGCGCCGACCCCAGATAATGGGAAATGGTTTAGAGAATGATGAATGATGATGATGACAACGCATCTGCATTTTGATTCGTAATCAAGCATACATGTAGGTGTCTATGGGCCACAGCAACCACTTACCATCAGGCAGACTGTGTGCCCGTTTGTCACCCTATCTTATACAAGGTGGCCCATAAGTCGTTAGAAATGTAAATTTCGAATAAAATACAAAAGGCGCGCATGAGTGGCGCGCGCGGTGCGGGGGGAGTACCGACGGTTTCTGGGAATTCAGTCGCCATGGAGCGTTTCATCGGTGAGGACCGTGCATTTTCTGTGCGCGAGTTTTATCGAAACAATGATTCGGCTACCATTGCGCGGCGTAAATTTCGAGACTATCAGAATTTACGCAACTTTAAAGACATTCCAAGTGTTCACGATTAAGTTCGAAGACAGTGTGGTTCGACGTTGGATAAACAACGGTCAGGTCGAACTAGGACATCACGGACGGAAGAAAACATCGATGTAGTGAAATAATACTAATTCGTGAAAATCCTACCCAGTCTACTCGTAAGCTTTCCAGTGCATTAAACTTACCCCGAACATCGTTACAGCGAATTTTAAAGAAAGATTTACATCTTCACCCGTACAAGATTCAGTTAGTACAGGAATTAAAAGATACTGACACAATCCACAGACTAAATTTCGCAAATGAAATGTTGAACCGCTTTACTTCGTTTAATAACGTGTTATTCTCTGATGAGGCTCACTTTCACATCAACGGCCATGTCAATAAGCAAAATTGTCGCTACTAGAGTTGCGAAAATCCAAATCGCAAACATCAAAAGCCCTTACATAGCCCTAAAGTGACAGTTTGGGCGGCTATGTCAGCGCATGGCATTATAGGCCCTTACTTTTTTGAGGACGGCAGAGGCCGCGCGCTTACTGTTACTCCACAACGGTATGTAGCTATGATCCAGGACTTTTTTACACCAGAGTTGCAGAATTTTCCAGGCTTCAATACGCGGACCTGGTTTCAACAAGATGGAGCAACTGCCCATACCTCTAACGTCGCTATGCCGGTCGTCCGTCAACTTTTCCCTAATAAAGTGATCTCTCGAAGAGGAGATATTCCTTGGCCACCACGTAGTCCGGATCTGACCCCAATGGACTTTTTCTTATGGGATTATCTTAAGACTAAAGTAAGGCAAGTGAAAATATCCAAAGAGAAATGGCAAACATTACAGAGCTTACTTGCCGCGCAGTGATGGATAATTTTAAACGTCGCTTACAGGAGTGCCGCGATCGTAACGGATTACATTTAGATGATGTAATTTTCAAAAAATAATTCCCATTTTATAAGGATTATGACAAAATAAAAACCTTTTTCATAATGTCCTTAGTTTTTTTTTTAAATTATTTTTTTACATTTCAAGGGACTTATGGGCCACCCGGTATAAAAAGCTGTTTTTGCAGCCTCTGAGCAAACCTGCAACTTCAATCCGATCCGATTTGTCGTCACCTTTGAAGATTAAAATTGGATTTTCTTCCGGTCTCATTACGCACCATACGGAACTGTATTATCCTGCTAGTTCAGGCTGGCATTCTAAACCATCGTGGTCCTTTATTCCTGCTACAGCCATAATCTTTACACTGTTACTTTTTACTGTAGTGCGTAAAGTTCTATTTAACTGCTATAACTCATCTTACAAACGTACCGGATGTCATTAAAGAATGTTTGTAATAATTTATAGAAATATATAGCAATTTTAGGCGTAAAAAGCATTTATGTAATATACACTTTAATATAATAATATAAAAAATCGCGGCATGAAGTCTGATTGGAGTTCGTTAAGACAGGTCTGCTTCTGCGATTGCTGCTGCGATGCGACTGCGCCAATTATCTTCCATTAAAATGATTTAGTATTAACGTTTAACACCTGCGGTAGATCAAACAGGTCTGCTGAGCGCGATCGGATCCGAGCGTGTTGGCCGAGCATTCCACAGCGCACAGAGCCAGCGAGTGCGCACCGGGCGATAAACACACAAGTTTATTTGTATTGCCTATTGCTTTACTCCTTCACAATATGCGGTTATTATTATACCTTGATAGGCAATGTACGCGTACAGTTGTATTTTTCCAGTGGTTAGTAATAAGAAATTATTTTAATAACGTTTATGCGTTACATTTTGAAGTATTATAGATTTTGACGGCAGCTTTTCCTAGCAGGTAGTCATCACGATGGTATCTCCAGGCGACAAAGCAGACACATTATCTTGAGGTTCACATTATCACCGGAGCATTTGGTTCAACGTTTTCACTAATAGTTTGCGTATGCACACATTAAATACATAAAATCTCACCATTTTTACGTATTTAAATCTATTACGTGGCATTATTAAAAACAGTATACAGGAGCAGCAATCAGCTGGCGATCAAGTTCCCTCCAAAGTGCAATATTATTATTTTATTTTGAGCTAAAACTTGGTAAAACGAACTGTCTCTAGAACAGGTCAATGTTAAAAGCTATAAGTTCCTAAATTTAATTTGGCTAAAACCAAGAAATAAATAAAACTACAAGAACTAAAACTAAAAAATATTTTTGAGTAAATGCATAACATTTTACAATAAACCGCTTAGAAGTATAATTCAATCACACTTTTTTTTAAAGTTTAATTGGTAAAATTTTTTGTTGAGAAGCCTACTATAAAATAGGTCAATGATGAGGACAATGATGTAGAGAATAACTCTTATTATTTTATTAATCATTATTAAAATAAACATTTAATAAAATATTAATCTTCTATAATTTGCCATCGTAAAATGATGGAATGTTGCCAGAGTCTAAACTTTTTTAAAAACCTACATTTAAATCGTCTCTGCATTCCGCTGGTCAATCATTGACTCGTACCTTTATGATTGTAAAAATATGTTCATAATTGCTCTATACTGTGGGTTGTCGTATATGGACTGGAACGGATCGCGGCTCTCGGTAATGGCAGGGTAACTCCGAAATGTGCTCGACGAATCGATGCTCCGTGACTGCGCTGTTAGCTGTTACCTCAGAATCTCTGAATAGTTACGAGGTTGCATTATTCGAAGGGAATGTAAAAGAAGTAATAACAAGCTGGCAGCTAAGAGTATATAATTGGTACGTTTTAGCAGCCAGTGTCTGTTAAAAGACTTTGTTAAAGTACATTTAAAAGCGATGGAAGTACTAGTTTTTTTTTAAATAAAAATTAAGTGGCTAACGAACATACAGTCTATTTGAAGGTAAGAGGCTACTGCATTCCATGGACACCTGAAGCCAACTTCGAACAAAGAAGGCTATAGCTGCGCTGTCGTATAATGAATGGTCATAGATGAAATACTTTACAGCTTGTTATTTATTTATAATATTACATAATATGTCAACTCTATAGGTATATAGGAATATGTAGTTAAATATACTTTAAATTAAATCTAACCCATAAATTTATAAACATTATTTCTAATACTAAAAACCTTAAAAATATATATTATAATAACTAAATTAAATGATTAAAAAAGAGGTCCTTTAGGCAAGGTTCCGAAGATACTGGCAGCGTTTCCCCGTTGAATAGCTAGACTAATTCTTTGTCCGAGGTAACTGCCAGCTCTTCGGTCTCCTGTGACGTCGATTAACCTTTTTGCTATTTCCTTAAAAAGGCTTATAGCGCTAGGACCCCACGGACCAAGGGTCTCGACACCGAAAGGGACAAAAATATATTCGGAGCCTAGACCCCTGTATTTGCAAACTTTAGCCTTTTCTGCCGCTTCACAAGCCGCACCAGCTCTGTTGTTGGTTCCACGTAGATGGGAAGGGGCCAGCGTGTCTGAACAGGTTGCATCCCATACCAGCACCCGGCCCATCCTCCATGGAATCAAACTCATACCGTCCGGTCTCTTGCCATCGTCTCTTGCAATACCAGACGGCTCAAGTAGACTTGGCACGTTGACGGTGGCAAGAGACCGGCGTATGATATCGTTAAGTGCTGCATGTCTCGAGAAGCGACCTGCACTTTTTTGGCATGATAGCCCGTGATGTCCTAGCTCGTCGACGTCACTGCCACACGGACATTTATGAGGAGCGCAGACCGGAACCCCAAGCCGTAGACAGGTTGCGATTCGGAGCGTGTCAGGCTCAAGAAATGTTCCTGTATTTGACGAAGGATACGCGTGAAGCCAGTAGCCGGCCTCATGCGTACCCACGGCCAAAAGCCTAGCACGCGCCGAACCTGTACTAAAGCTCAAAAGATTGTCATAAGTCAATTTGCAGTTTATGTCGTCCCAGCTCCTCTGTGAATTTAGAGGAAATTGAAAATTTTGACCAGGGCATGTAATTAAGAAAGCGTTTCTAGCTTCTTCCAGGCCAGCAATCTCAAAGTTTGAAGGGGATGCCCTTAAAATTTTACTTATGAGATTTGCTGAACTGTGGACAGAAGATAGGAAGGCTGGTAAAGAGACACTGGAAATTTTGCGAATTCCTAAACCACCGTAACGGATGGGTAGGGATGCTTGGGTCCAAGATTGTTCGTTCATGTGTATATTAAGAATCGATTCTAAACTTATTTTGATTAAGTTGTCCACTTGTGTCAAAAGGTCTGGGTGATTCCAAAAGGAGCAGCAACGGAGCACATACGTAAATTTCGGGACAAAAAGGCAAGATTTTAAAATGCAAAGTGCATAATGTGGACTAATTTCAAGGAGACGGTCAGCAGAATTTTGAAATTTAGCAATTGAATTATTAATATATTCAGAAATAGATTCGTTAAAAATTGGAGAACCTAAAAGGTAAAGGGAATTACTGTTAACTATTTTAATATTTGGTGCCAAAGTATTAAATTTGTGTTTTACGTCATTTAAATTTAAGTTGCAGTTATTTATAAAAAGTTCGCATTTGCTAAAGTTAAGCTCCAAACCAATGGCTTCAAATTTATTTTTGATTGAAAAAAGGTCAGAAAATACAGTTTCCATATCACCTCCTAAGGTTCCGTCATCCAGATACCAAATATTGAATTTAGAATTTAAACTTTTGATTATGGGATTTATAGCCAAACTAAAAATTGCTGGTCCAAGGGGATCACCTTGTTGACAACCTACTTCCGAGGATAATTCATTAGATCGATATAACAATTTTGTTGGGTCAGCGTAACTGAGAAGAAGATAATTGTATATTTCGGGTATATGTTGATTTATTTCAGTCAGTAGGGTCCCCCTATTTACCGAATTGAAAGCATTTTTGAGATCAATTTTGAGCAACACTTCAGGATGCCCATATGTTAGGAAAGAACGTAGGGCATGGACGGCTGCCTCACACCCTCCTTTTACACCGAAGCCTAACTGTACGGGTTCAAATTCCGAATTTAATTTCTGTAAAATATGTCGAACAGCAATTTTGGAGGCCAGGCGTCGTAGTGTTGATCCAACAGCAATTGGTCTCACCCCTCCGTCCTTTTTGGTGAGAGCAATGAGGTTCGCGCCGAAAAGAATTGGAACAATTTCTGGATTGACATTACCGGAATACATAAAGTTAATTAATTTAGTGATTGAATTTACAAGTTGCTCACCCGCATCACCCACAGAATGCGATGTTAAGTCTTTCAAATGTTGCGGTGAGATTCCATCCAAACCTGCAGCCGAACCTGGTTTAAAAGATAAAATGGCATCCGTTACATCTTTGTTTTGAATTTGAAGGCATGCTTGCCCTACTGTTGGTCGGTCGAAAAAATATGGGTTTACTGCAGCTAGAGGATGTTTTGACCGTAAGGCCTGAAGGGTGTCAGGGGTATCTGGTGAAAGTACCTCGTTTGAGAACAAAAGGCGAGCGGCACCTTTGAGATCTCCGTCACAGATTTTGTTTTCGATTAGTTTGTTGCGATTACGAGGGGCATCATGTTTGATTAGAGGTGCGGGAGAAGGTGAGGAGCTGACAGTACAGTTATTTTTAATCTTTTGTGTCAAGGATAAATTTGGTTTATCAGTTTTTGTTATATGTAGTGTGCTGTATGAAAATAAAAATAGGTTCTGCCAGTCTTGAGTACAATTGCTTATGTAACATTTCTGGATTAATTGTGACAAATGTGTAGCAACGGTTATTCGAGCTCCTCGAGGGATTCTTTTAACTGTCTGTATACTATTTTTCAAATGGCTAAGATATGTGTGGAAAGGAGTTGGAAAGTTGGCTGCAAAAGTAGGCGTATTTGGAATAAAAGGGTGTATGTCTAAAGGTGAACTGTTTTGGCTAATACATTTCCTGTGTGTTTTTGTAGTGTGTATGTTGAGGCCTTTTAAAGATTTGAATGACTTGTTGCACTGTGTACATATAAGTGTTGCGTTTGCCGTGTCATCACTAGATTGGGTTACGGACTGCATTCACAACAGTTAAATATTGTAAGTCTGATGACAGTTGGTCACAGAGGTCTTGACCCATTTTTCTTGTGGTTAGATTCATATATTAGATTAATAGACCATTCTTTTTTGTAGCCTGCACAACAACAACTGTAACAAGCTCAAAAAGAATCAGTATCTTCTTCAATTATTGCTAAATTTAGCTTTGAAATGTCAACTCTTGCTTTCTTTTGGGCGTCTAGGAATCCAGCGCGCGGCCACCTTTTTGAATTTTAAGGTAAGTTCAAACAAATTGATTCGAACGAAAGCCTTCGAATCTCAGGTAAATAACGGATGGTTATTTTATTGCTTGTTATTATATTAACTCTATACATACTTCAGACCGGATCCCAGCAGTGGAAGCACTACCTTTTTTGGTATTTTTAGTATTTATTTGGCAGCAGATAATATTAATATTATAAGTAAGAAGATGAAACCATCGCAGACAGACTCTTGGCCAGAAAAGGAGTTCTCCCAACAGTTAATGGTGGTACTAGTTTGACAAGATAGTTCTGGTTTTAATTTTAAAAAAAATATAGCGTTTCGCAGATGACAAAGAAGTGTCTAGAGAAGAAAGAAACAAGTAAAAGTAAGTAAGTAAGTAAGGTTCACAGAATACCACCGTGAAATAAGAGCTTAATGCTACTGTGTTTTGTACGGTGAGTGTAGAGAACCGGAGACCCTTTTACTGGAAAAGAGGCATTCCATCTTAGTTCTAAGGGGTGACAACGTATCTGCATTTTGATTCTTAATCTTAGCTCACTTAGCATCAGGTGGACTGTGTGCTCGTTTGTCATCCTTATTCTATAAAAAATTAGAGCGTCATATAAGGGTCGTCGTAGATATCAAGTGTAGCTAAATTGAAGCAGTAGCCATTTTTGCCTTTATGGGTGATTAAATCCAGTAAAAATAACATGTCAGTATAGACTCCCTTAGAGAAAAATTTAAATTTTCTCTTTGCCTCGCAACATTTTTATTAAAACATAAATAGCTTTCATAAAAACAAAGATATTAATATTTTAAGAACTAGGAACAAACACAGGCTCGTATTGTAACTAGACTCCACGTAATTAGTAATTCAATCGTGTGGCAATGTACACAAAATCACAAAAATATTGAATGTTTGTCAATCAACAATTTTAAGAATTTCATTAAACGTAAACTGTATAATAAGGGTTATAATATTAGAAATGTATGAATGAAAATAATCCCTAGGAATGAGGTGATCGCCACCATTCTGGTTTTGTTATTTTATTTAAGCAAAGGCACTCCCCTTGTTGCCTCAGCCAGTATCGGAATCCTCGGCGTCGACATATCGAGTGACGTGCAGTTTCGTGGTCACTTGGAAGGGAAGGCCAAATTGGCCTCTAAAAAGCTTGGCGTGCTCAGCAGAGCGGGACAGTATTTCATGCCGGCACACCGCCTGCAACTTTACAAGGCGCAGGTTCGGCCGCACATGGAATACTGTTCCCATCTCTGGGCTGGGGCTCCCCAGTACCAGCTCCTTCCACTTGACCGCATCCAGCGCAGAGCGGCTCGAATCGTCGACGACGGAGTGCTTTCCGATCGGCTCGATTCACTGGCGTTGCGAAGAGATGTTGCATCTCTTTGCGTATTTTATCGCATCTATCACGGGGAGTGCTCTGAGGAATTGTTCGGATTAATCCCAGCCGCCAAATTTCGTGAACGCACGACACGGCAAACGTCCCGATACCATCCACACCATCTGGATGCTTGGCGGTCCACCACTGTACGTTTCACAAGGAGTTTTCTTCCACGTACAACCTCTCTGTGGAATAGTTTATCATCGGCGATTTTTCCGGACCGATACGACCTGGGGACCTTCAAGAAAAGAGCTTACTCCTTTCTAAAGGGCCGGCAACGCACCCGCAATTCTCCTGGTGTTGCGGTTGATCATGGGCGGCGGTAGTCACTTAACATCAGGTGAGCCGCATGCTCGTTTGCCCCCTCTTCTATAAAAAAAAAAAAAAAAAAAAAAAAAAAAAAAGCAATGTTATAATATTATTTTATGTTTAAAAAACAATACCGCTGGGTCGGAAAATACCAGAACCAGCACAGAGGTATTTCCAACTTCCAAGTGGTAAAAAAATTCAATAAGGTATTATGTAATCATCTATATTGAATAAAAATATTATGTTGTGTTATGTGCCTGCGTGCTTGTGCCGTACTCGTTTACCAATATATAATCGTGTATTTGCTTTACTTGTTATAAATTGCACTACTATTATATAGTTTTCACAATTTTTTTAAATTGTGTTCGTATGATAAGGTTGTCATTTGTGGTAAAATTTGGCAAATATCCTACAAACTTTTCTTCTTATAGCTCTCAAACTTATCACTGCGATCAGATGAACTTCGGGCAAATAGTTTTTTAGCTCAAAAATAAATGACAAAACATCCTCAGCAATAGCTTACTTGTCAGTAGATTTACACCTAGTTGTGAACCATATAACACGAGCACGCCGCTGTGCCAACAATGCGCCTACCTGAAGAGTTAGTCCATTGAACTTGTCAAAATAACTGGATTTTCATCTTCATTTAAAGGCATTTAATGATGATAAAACTATTTTTTGCAATCATATTTATAGGGGGTAGAGCTATACTTCATACAAAGATGATTGCAAAAAATCGGTATTTAATCCAAATAGAATTTATTAAAATCTAAAATTTTCATCAAATATTTTTTATTAAAACAAATTATCGTACCAAAATAACAAGAAACATAGTTATTGGTCAGTATACATTTCATTTATATAAAGATTTAGCGTCGTTCACTAACGTTTAGTACAATAAGCAATTCTCGGCAGGTTTAGTTTTTATGAGATTCTGATACTCGAACGAATCGGACGTTGACTTGACGAAGTCAGAACCGCCAGCACGGCCGTTTAGTTCATACTTATTATTATACGTAAGGGAAATGGACTTATTGCATTTGATTTTTACGTTATTTAAAGTTACATACTCCACATCAACTTCTTTAGTTGGTATTATAATTTTTAGTAGATTTATTGTCATTTTACATGGCATAGAATACCAGCATGGAATATCAGCATGGTGCAGGGTTGGCTATGCAACTTCATTTTGAATTTAATTCCAGAATTGATGCAGGTGTCTATAGGACACAGCATCACTTACTCGTACCATCAGGTAGACTGTGTGTTCGCTTGCCCCCTTATTCTAAAAAAACATTCATTAGATCATCACAGCTCATGATCAATGCGTGTTGTTTCAATATATTAAAATCCACAGCAGCATTAAGCTGCTATTTTACGATGGTTAGTATGTGAGAGCTTAGTCCTACCTCGGTTAAACCGACACATTCGTGCTAAAACCGTAATATACTTGCGTACACAGCACACACGTACAGCGTGGCTCTGCCTCATCAGGTTAGGACTACTGAATTACGGACAAGAAATTGTGGTGTCCGAATACAACTTATTAGGGACTCCAAAGTCCTCTCCCTAATGATTGTTACTTTGGAGAAGTCTTGTTTACAACATATTGCTGAGACTTGTGAGTAATCAGAAGATACTCGTGCTGGTAATGAACTGCTACTTCCTTAAGGATGACAGTAAGATTACAAAAAGTCTAATATCAACTTCTAGAAAAATTGTAAATTGTTCGTGTATATTAAAGAGTGCGTGAATGTGAGTGGGGGAGTGTATGTTGTATGTAAAAGATGGGGGTATGTGAGTTGGTGAATGAAGAAATTAGAAGAGGGCTAGTTGCCTTGCGTAATAAAATGTTAGTGATCAAATATGAAAGACAGCTACTGTTGTCTGTGAATGCAAAATGATGGTGTGGTTGATTTCAGACAGTTATAGTTAAAAGATTTTCAACCTCGTCATGAGTAACTGTACCAATACTGTACAGTATGGTGATTATAATGACATCACATGAACAGCTATGCCGTAATGCGGTGTTCTTAGACCACCGGATGCGGCGCCTTGAAGCAGCGAGGCAAGAGCCGCCCGTTGTACAGGAGTTAGCACCTACCCGTTAACATGACACTCTCCAATAATGAAGTTTCCGTAGTTCCCACACTTTTTACGTACTTAGAAGATACGAGCGACTCGTAAACCCTGCCGGATTAGCTCTGACGTCACGAAATTCTTTGACAAGGGGAACGTTGGAAATATTGCCGCAGGTAACATGAAATATAATTGGTAGATTTCTTGTACGATTAAAATATATAGCTGCAAACGAGGAATTTATGGAATTTATGCTAGAATATATTGCTTTATTATCAAGTGAGAGTAACTGAATTTTAACCCTTTTTTCGAGAATTTTTGTATTTATATAATAAAGTAAGTAAGTATAAGAGCTACGTAAATAAGAAATTACAATTTCCTTGCTGACAAACAATTACGTTTCACGTTTTTCTTAGTTTACTGCTGTTGGCGACGCGCCTATAAGAATATTTCAATTTATTAGTTAACCGATTACGAATAGCTTCTAAAAAGCAAATTATCGAGCAATAATATTCTAATAAGAAAATGCTTAGTTGAATCTTAAAGAAATATCGAATTAATGATATGATAAATAAAAAAAGAAAATATAAAAGGTTTTTTGTGATATGAAAATGCAATGTATATCGTAGTATAGATATTTTTTTGTGCTGTCTTTATAAGTAAATTGTATAAATGTATGTCTTATACAAATAAAATTATTGAGAAAACCGTGAGAGAGTGATAGTACAAATTGATGTAATTGAGTTGCGCAAGCGCACAAATGGCGCGGATCACTTTCGCGTATAGCTCAGGGGTAGCTCAGTTAACAAGTTTTCTTGCAATTCGTTTGGCTAGATGAGTGGAGGATGGTCGTCAACGTTGGTAAGACGACCGCTTTGTTCACTCGCCGCCTCAGGAACCTACCACCTCAGCTAACCCTCAATGGCCAGAAGATCGCGTACGACAAGGCCGTGACCTACCTTGGGTGCCGAATCGACCGGGCGCTGCGCATGACTGCGCACGTCGACCTCGTCGTCCGCAGAGCACGATGTGCGCGGGCGATGCTCCGTCCGGTACTGGCATCCAAGTTACCACTTAACACCAAAGTGCGAGTTTACAAAACATACATAAGATCCATCATCACGTATGCTGCTCCGGCCTGGTACGCGCTTCTGAGCGAGCCTCTGAGGCGGCGACTGCAGGCCCAGCAAAATCTGACGTTAAGAACCATCGTCGGTGCAGGTCGCTACGTCCGGAATGACGTCATAGCGGCCAACCTGAAGATCGACACCATCCAGGAGTTTGTGGCCCGGTTGGCGCGCGGATTGTTCGACCGTGCAGACAACGGGCCGCATATACATCTCAACAACCTAGCGCCGCTACATGCACGCCCTCCGGACGAGCGACCCTATCCAAGAGAACTCCTCTCTATATCGATTAGAGAGTCGAGTAACAACCCACAATGCCGCTGATAGGCCAACTTTGACTTAACTGGATAGCCTCTCTTTTTTCGTAGTCTAACCGACTACGAAAAAACTAACCGATTACGCATGAATTTGTACTTACACCTACAATGCCAATAGAAGGCTCCCAGGACCGGTCCATAGTGGTGGACCGCGAGGATAACGCGGGTAATGGGGGCATACCCCAAGGCCCGAAACCTGCAGGACATTAGTCTTAGCGGAAGACATCAACGTTGCAATTCGTTCGGGAATCCTTCGGGATTAGTTCGGGAATCCTTCGGGATTAGTTCGGGAATCCTTCGGGATTAGTTCGGGAAAAAGTGCAAGACCAGCAGTCAATAACAAGAAAAAGTGTAGGGAAGTGATAGGGAAAAGGGATTACTCTCTCACGGAACGGTTTGAAGATAATTGCTGTTTTATTCCCAAGAAATTCGTCCCTCAAAATTATACAGTCCACATCGAAGAATTAAGGCGTTGGGACCGGGACGACTTCGGAAGACCCGTAATCCCCGCCTGAACCTATTTTCTGAAAAGGAAGAGGTTATCGCCCTTGTGTGTTACTCCGTTGCGGAGATCACATACGTTGTTCCCGAACCCAACGTAGGCGTTATAGGAGGCCGGATCGAGAGAAGCCTCGATTCCTCCCTTCTGTTTCTTAGTTTAACGTTTACGAACGCCTGGTTCTTTTTCAAGAGGACCTTGCGAGCCTGGGTTCCTTTTCAACTGCAGTTTCAAAATATGTCTCCCTTTGACCGGAGGAAAAACGGTGAAATGAACTCCGCTGGCCGAAAGAAATTCCTCTTTTGTGATATTAAAAAAAATAGAAGCTCTCTGGCGTAGTAATTAGCTTTAAAATCTGTGTGCCTTTTTCTACGTATTTTTTTTCTTTTTATATATTACTTAGTTATAACATATAAGCTTATAACAATAGCTTTTAGTTATATAACATTAGATTTTCAATTCGTTATCTGCTGGTACATAAATAATTCATGTTATAAAAATATATACATTTATTAGCAAACAAATGTGTATATATATTTAATAGATATACCTATCCTAGTTATCGATTACCTACAGGTTATCACCTATACCTCAGGAAGCAGTGCCTCCACACATTTTTAGTTGTATGCCGATATTCGGTAAGTACATAAGACTGCAACTTCTTAATAACAATCCAAAACTATAAAAGAATCACGGTTGCCAACCCCCTGGCGAAGTGTGGCAACTGTGGCAAATATTCCCTCTGTGAGGCAATCGATGGGGGAAGCCCGTGTTCGGCAGCGGAAGAGATGAAAATAAATTATAACAAAGTCAAATACTTTTATTCAAAATTGGGCTTTACGAAGTCGAAAAAGTTCCACCACCGCTCGCGTTCTTCTGACACATTTATTTTTATATTTGAGGCATATCATCTCAATCTTTATCATCCTTATTTAAGATGTATAGACAAATGCTAGAAAGCGCGTATGCTTCTTGACTGAGTTGTCCATTGGCTACATTAACACTTATCGAGTACCGAGTGCATCAGTGCTACCAGTGCATCAGTGCATCAGTGCATCAGTGCATCAGATGATAGTTAGAGTAGAACTTTAATATTATATTGCGTAAAAACAATATAATTTAAATTGAAGGTAGCCTTGGTTAACTATTATATTGGGACGTGGAATACCTTAGCCCCCCCCCCCCACCGTGAACATGGGCATTGTAAAGTACCTACTCGAAACTAGTTTCATTCAATGTGTAGTGTTTGTGTAAATTGATGAAATCATTTATTGTATACTTATTATAAAAAATGTTGAGATACATGACCCTATTAAATGAAACTTTAACCGTACTGTAGGATTTAATGAAAGCGTTTTAAATTTGAAAATAGCACATGGAGAAACATAGATCACCGGGAAACAGACTTAAAATTATTATTTGTAGACAATTCAATCACCTGTTTATGGGATTTGATCCCACGGCCCCACGATGCCGCAGTCAAACGTCAGCCGTCAAAATTAAAGCTTTCTTATAATTATTTACGCGAATAATACCACACATTAAATGAGTCTAATTTTACGGATTTTATCGCGTTCAATTTGAACGATCACGGTAAGAGAGGAACTGTTACAAGTTAAAGTTAACATGAAAAACCACGTAAAATTAGTTTCATTTAACGTCAAAATCAAATAAAAAAGAAAATTTGGAAATCTTAAACTTTTCACCAAGTAGTGTTACTAACAAATATACCACTTGAAATATAAACGCTATGTTTTAACCTGACACGTAAAAAGTACCAAAACATAGCTCCGTGTCAATAATCAACGTGTACCGAAAGCGCTCGGAGTCGAAGCATGAGATGTCAATTAGGCCGGGAGAGAGTGGCGCGGGCGGCTGACGGCTGTGTGCTCTCGACAAACATGAACCAAGTTTGTCCGCTTGTTCGTTCCTTTACGTTAATTTGATAGCTCTCGATAGAGGTATTTAATTTTGTCAATTTATATATTTAAAACATAAAAGACTATTAAAATTGATATGGTCACTATAAAATGTTGTTAAGTCAGCTAATTACGTAATAACTTAAAACAGAAGGACCCTTAAGTAGGAACTGAATAAATTAACCGACTTGGTATTACATGGATCTCACAACTTTTACGGTAGAAGAACTGAGTTGCGAGACTTGATTGTTATATAAGATAGTCCTAATTTTTTACCTTTCCGGTACTGTCTACTTCTTGAGTACCAACAACGTACCTAGTAATACATATACAAGTACACAGATTCATTCACTGCAAATGTAACTTTGTAATTCTATATATTTATATGGGATTACAAACAAATTTTTATGCTGTTAGTGTATCTAAAAAACTGGACAGAAATTAACAAATGTTTTAGTTTTTCCTTGATTTATACACTAAACACTAATTATATTCTAAATTTGAAGCTTCTATGTCTGCTAGAAGTGCCTTAGAGTTTTGATGATCGGTCAGTTAGTGAGTGACAAAATTAAGAAATTTTGACTGGTTACGATTCTTAAAATATTGGTTCAAATTGAATGAAATTTTAAATATACCATGTTTATACAATGCTTGATCGTTTACTGAAAATACTAGGCTTCTAGTTTTATTGACCATGAAGTTATAAGGCGTCGAAAATGGCCTGAATTGCTTCGAGAAAAGATAGTACGGCCGTGCCGCTTTTTTGCTCGACTTGGCGGGGGCACTGCCGTGTCCCCAGATACCAAGCTCTCAAGGCACCTAAGCGGGCAGAATATCTTGAAATTTATATATGCATTGGAGCACTTGATAGCTTGATACTCGACTTTTCTCCTGCAGAAAGAATTAACCACAATTGCCACGCTAATCAGGCGGCAGTATTTTAACTTTGATGACTTTGTTTCACTATAGAACCCTAAAAAGATTGTAAATTATATTAATTGAATAACTTCGTGATATGCTACACTATAAACCATTTAAAAGAAATGTTGTTTGGTATAATTTTAACGTAAATCAAATTAATAATTACAAAGTTGTGGGAAAACCCATTAATAACACAAACATACCGCCTTGCAATTTAATTTAATTATCGGCTCTTGACGCGGGGAAGTCGATACCTGTAATTACGTGTATAGATTAATAGATCAATTACAAAATATTACACAAACCCATGGTGTACTCCACACATAAATTTTAAGCGAGCCTTAGGTAATAGCATTTTTAGTTTTTGTGTGACGCGATCGTCCTCCATTAAAGTCGCTAGTTGCAGGTCAAATTTATAAATAATAGTCTATAGGCAATTATTTATTTATTTATAAACTTACACGTAACACCTTAAGCTAAAGGGTACATGGGGCGGACTTAATGCCATGTGGCATTCTCTGCCAGTCAACCCTGGGTGGCAAGGACAATTGTTGGCAGGTGCGACCATTATACGTAAATAAGTGCTTATACATTAAAATATACATATATGCAAATTACATACATACACATTACATTTAAATATACACACATATAGTATCAATATACGTACAATAATACATACATACATACATATATATAATATATATACATGCTTATAAACTTCGTAAATAAATATCCAAATGAATGATATATATATATATATATATATATATATATATATATATATATATATATATATATATATATATATACATATATACATACATATATATACATATATACATATACATATACATATACATACATATAATATAATGTTTGAATAATATATAATGAAATAAATATTTGAAGTAAAAAAGAAGAAAAGAAAGACAAAATTAAGGAAAAATAGCGTTAATTAGTAGTTTCCTTCAGGTAATGTTTTCGGAGAAGAACTTTGAAAGCTTTTTTATTTGTGGCATTCTTAATATCGTTGGGGAGGGTGTTCCAAAGTTGTATAGCTTGTATCGTAAAAGACGACCTGAAAAAATTTGACTTATGCTGTGGAAACCTTAACCTCAGACGGTTTGACTGTCGGGATGTTCGACCGTCGTTCGGATGAAAAAAATGAAAATTATCCTTAAGATAAGAAGGCGACCTTGGATCGTTTAAAATTGAATAAAGTACAAGTAAAATTCTAGAGCATCGCCTTTGACGTATAGGTAGCCATTTAAGCTTTGAACGATAGGATGATATGTGGTCATACTTACGTAAACCAAAAATAAACCTTATGGAATTATTAAGAAGGCGCTCCAACTTGTTTAGAAGATTTTCTAACAGATCTGGGTAACATACATCGGCATAGTCGATAATAGGTAGAATAAGGGAATGAACCAGCGTTAGCTTGGTTTTGAAGGGTAGGAAATTTTTAAGACGATAAAGGGAACGCAAAGTAGCAACAACTTTACGACTAACTTCAGAGATCTGCAATTTCCAGGTCATAGTTTTATCCATGTACAGGCCAAGATTTTTTTATGGAATCACAATATGGAATCAAACTTCCATTATAAAATACAGGAGAGAGATATCCATAATCAACCTTAGCCAATAATTGCGAACTTGCGAATATTACAACTTTGCATTTGGCAGGATTAACAGAAACGCCATATTTACATGACCATTCTCTTATGGCTTCCAGGTTATCATTTAATTTGTGTATTACAAAGTTAAGATTGTTTAAGCTTGACCGTACATAGAGCTGGAGATCATCCGCATACAGATGGTACGAACAATCTAAAACTGAGGAGATAGAATTTATAAATAAGGAAAACATAATAGGAGAAAGTATTCCGCCTTGCGGTACACCAGATTCTATTTCAGCCCATGCAGAAAACCGCTGACCTGAGCGAACCGATTGCTGGCGACCGCGAATATAAGAAGAAAACCATTCCAAGGCTGGGGATGAAAATTTAAGGTGTTTAAGGATGGATAGGAGGATACCATGATCCACTGTGTTGAAAGCGTTTGAAAAGTCAATAAGCACCACCACTGTTAATTTTTGCTCATCTAAGCCCTTTCTTATATCGTCTGTGACTTTGACAAGCGAAGTGGTAGTACTGTGCCCAGAGCGAAACCCCGATTGAAATTCATTCAGCAGGTTATGTTTTGCAGCGAATACAGATATTTGCTTAAAAACACAGGCTTCCAGAACTTTAGAGAGGTATGGGAGAATTGAAATAGGACGAAAATGGTTAGGGAAAACAGGATTAGGTATTTTAGGAAGAGGTCTAACAAAAGCTTTTTTCCATGCAGAAGGGTATTGACCTGAGTCCAGAGAATAATTTATAATATGTGTAATAGCTGGAAGAAGGTACTCAAGAATCATAGACACCATTTGCTTACTAATTTCATCATAACCCACAGCCTTGGATTTAATGGCTAACAGAGCTTTTTTAGGTTAGTTAATTCCGATAGACTTGAGGAATTTCCATAACTCAGTGGGCGAAGAATTAGTTATTTTGTCATGAATGTGGCGGCGTTTAGCATTTCGTACCACCTGATTGCATTTATTTCTTAGCGTTTTAAAGTTAGACCAATTTTTTTCTGAGCGATTCTTTTTATACTTCTGGAAAGCCCGATCTCGCCGTGCCATTGCCACTTGTACCATTTAGTCATCCAGGGAGCAGGAGGACGCTTAACTTTTACATAATGTACCGGAGCACGAATATTATACAGATTCAGGATGCTATTATTTAGAAAGGATATTTTATCATCGACGTTAGAAGCTGCCACCAAAGGGCCAAAATCAATTGAAGATGCGTCTCTCCTGAGACTCTCAATATCTATTCTTGAAAAATTGCGTAACTGCAGAAAAATAGGTTTCTGTTTTGGAGGTTTAAGTTTATAAGAAAAATAAATCAAGTCGTGACGTGAGAAACAAGGAGCAGAGAGCTGTCCAAACTGAATCACACGATCAGAAGAGGAAGTAATGATGAGGTCAATCAACGAATCATCAGTGTCAGTATTTTTTATGAGTTGCCGCCAATGGGAGAATGCAGAGTTCGTCTGATTCAATAATTGATCGAAGTTTTTGGGAGCGAGAAGTATTTTTTAACAAATCAGTGTTGAAATCACCCATTATCATGCAATGTATGTACTCAGATCCAATGGTGTCAAGAGCCGTCTCAAGTGAGGTAAAATAATCCACAGAAGGAGGACAATATACAACACCTAAAACTGCCCTAGCACCCATAATGTTTATTTCTAGAAATAAAAACTCAGCAGTGGCAGAAAATGGGGAGGGGGAAGATAGAACAACTTTATAAGGAATATTTTTTCGTAGATATATAGCGACACCACCTCCCCCCTTCTCAGTCCGATCATTGCGTATAAGAATGAAATTAGGTAATGGGTACAAACTCGACATAATAGATGGTTTTAGCCAACTCTCAGATATTAAGATAGCATCGACACAGTCTAGTGAGAATGCTTCTTCTAAGTAGGAAAAATGACTTGGAATGCTCTGTGCATTAATATGACAAACATTAAAATATTTTTTATGAGGCAATAAAATATTACTTAACTGATCGCGTAAGGGAAGTAAATTATCTGTAAGATCATTACCAGAGGCGTATGAGGAATCTGAACTATAAATGGAATAAAAAGATTCATCATCAGACATTATTAGCTTCTAAATAGATTTATATATAATATGTATATTAGATAATAATAAATAATAAAATATTAAATATATTAAGAGATAAAACAAAGTCTAAGTATAAAATATCTGCAACGCTATACGTATAAACCAGAAAATCAACTACTCCACTATCACTGCTCTATCCCATCAGTTGACTGCTAAAGATAACAATCATTATTTTTAAAAGTAACCTTAAATTAATAGAACATTAAAATACACTATTATACAAGTAAATACAGAAACAGGATATAACAAAACATCAAAATTAAACTAATAAGTCCACAATTAATTTTTCCCAACGGAAACAAAATCAAACGTTTAATTTGTTAGTGTCTGTGTTTCCAAATCATTTCTTAAAATCAATGTTAACAGGGATATAGTAAAAATTGTAAAATTTAGTCATGATATAAAATAACATCCGTTTGCTAACAGTATTTTAGAAACATTAAAACACACTAGGATGCAAGGTATAATACCTTTGCCTGTACTTGGCGTATCGTAATTACAACAATAATCTTTATCTTTACAAAGTAACAAAATAACAGTTTGTTTATATTTTTCTACCCACTTATTATAAAAAAATTCTAATATAAAAAGTAAATAATAAACAATATTAAACCCTTAGCAGTTTAGTTAAATCAATTAAACTAAGAAGATAAATATAGTGCAACGATAATTACTAAGATACGATCATTAGGAATAATAAAAGGCTTGAATGATACCAAGTAACATAGGACTGAATAAAGTAAACTTAATTATTTTAAAGAATCGTAACAACCTTGAGAAAGTGTGTGAAAATATCAACAACGTCATTATTTTTTGGTCACAACGCGGCGTATCCTTTTTTTTCGTTGCTTGGACTTTTTGATAGCGTGAGACCACTTCTTGTTGGCGACTACATTTAGATATACTTGGTTGTGATACACCAGAGAGATTACCTGTGCTATCTTCGGTTTCAATTAATAAGTAGTATTCGGATTTTTTAAGAGAGATAAATTTATGACGTATGAAACGCAAACCCACCCATCTATCTCTTCTTAAAATTAATTTACGTGTAATCTACACATACTCGTATATAAATTTAATTGAAACGTATGTTTGTATATATTTAAATATCTACTTAGTACACTCAGGCGATTATTTGCATGCTATTATATATATATATATATATATATATATATATATATATATATATATATATATATATATATATATATATATATAACTATGACTATATATAACCATTTTTGAAATTTTTGTCTGTGTGTCTGTCTATCCGAGCTAACCTTAGGAGAGATTGAAACGATCGTGATGAAACTTTACGATCAGATAGAGAGCAATAATATATTATATTTGTAAGGTAAAAACTTCAAGGTTCTTTTTGTAAAAACGAAAGTTTTATAAAATAAATGGTCATTGGTTATCGTGAGTTTAAATAATGCCACGTTAATAGATCCGAACGTTTTACGTATGGGGGGTCGCTGGTCGAGGTTTAAAATTTTAGGTTTAAGGTGTGGCAACGCAACTGCATTTGATTCATAATAATCGACACATGAGATCAACATTTTCCATCGCGTGGACTGAGTACTAGTTTGATATCCTTACAGTCGTAGTAAAGTTAGTTTAAGAAGCTTCCTAGCGCTCCTATCCTCGCATAGGAGCAAAGTAGCCATGGTAGCTTAGTATGTTTCATCCTGGCCGGCACCAATGAAATTATTAATTGCAAATTTTAATACTGATTTACCACGTGGTTGATGGTGAAGGATAGCACCCTGAGAAAACCTGGATGCCTGAGAAATTAAAAAAACATTTCGAAGACATGTGAAGTCCGCCAACTCGTAGCGGCGTGATGTAGGTACTCTCCCTTGCCCCAAAAACCTCAGAAAGAAGAGGAGGAATGTGCCCATAGGCTATAACTTCTCGTTTTACTTAACTGCATACAAGCTACTATCGAGCAAGCTTTTTGAGGAATTATAGGATGCATTTTTATCGTGCGTGTAAATGTGTGTGTGCGTATCTAGAAGTGCGTGTGCGAAAAAATTTCTACCATTGTACAATCCAGGCGGTGGGCGGACCTTCACCTCTTTGTTGTCAATATTTCACGCATCAAAACCAAACAATTTACTTCATTTGTCGTAAAGCGACAGTTAAAAACTAAAGAACCTAACCTAACAACAACGAAACAACCAAAAAAATAATTTATTTAAAATTTGAAAAGATATTTACAGTTTTTTTATAAAAAAATATATGAAGATGATGATGGGTGACGTGAATTACAATTTTTTTATAAAAAAAATAACAAAGATAAATGAATACTGAAACGGAGTATGCACAGGCTATGCCTGTGGTAGGTGCGCAGCGCCTGATCTAGGCACACGCAGCGTCTGGAGTAGGCACACGCAGCGCTTGAAGTAGGCACACACAGCGCCCGGAGTAGGCACACGCAGCGTCTGGAGTAGGCACACGCAGCGTCTGGAGTAGGTACACGCAGCGTCTGGAGCAGGTACACGCAGCGTCTGGAGCAGGTACACGCAACGCTTGAAGTAGGCAAACACAGCGCCCAGAGTAGGCACACACAGCGCTCGGAGTAGGCACACGCAGCGTTCGGAGTAGGCACACGCAGCGCCCGGAGTAGGCACACGCAGCGCTTGAGGCAAGCACGCACAGCGGCTAAAGATAGCGCGGGCACTAGTAGGTGAAGGCGTAGGCGTGGCTATGTGACGACTTCAGGTGAAGGCTGAGGCTTACAGGATCCCGGGGGCAGTGCGGATAAGGCCTTTAGGAGGTGCTTCTAGTATGAAAGCTGAAGTGAGACTCCTTTTATTGGCCGATTGTTCGGCTTTTATACTTTTTGACGGATCTGGGATAAGAACGGGAAATTATTTAAATTAAAAGCAAATTTTTGTAAATGGCCAAGAGGAAAAGAGTATTTTTGTGGAAATATTGAAGTAAAAACATCAGGCAGGTAACGAATTTGAATAAAAATTGCCATGACAACCAGATAAACAACGATGTCAAAACATGTCAAATTTTCGTTTTAGGCTCGTAATAGAGAAACGGCAAGATTTAAGTGAAAAATGAGATATTATTGATATAGGAAAAAAGGTAGCGCAACAGCGCGCACGAAGCCCGAAATTGCAGAGTTACGGAGAACTAAATAAAAGATCGAAAAAGGTAGACTCCATCGACACCGATTTAAAAAGTGCTGATAGCGTGAAAATACGAAGTGAAAATGATTTGTTATTGTGTTCTTATGGTTTAAAAACGTTACAGGATCCTATGGAAATAAAGGTGATGCAAAATATCCAGTTTTGAGGTGAATGCAGAAAATCAAAAACAGAATGGAAAAATAAATGTAAAATGATACGTAAGTAGCATAACACTACACATTTTTGCAGAGAAATCATTAGCCGGCATTTGTATTTCCCTTGCTAAGACACTGCTATTGCCATATCAGGCTTCGTCATCACTTATTTCACGCTGGAATCATCAAGTTGACTAAAGCTAACAAGGTACTGGTACGTAAAGTTTTCCGAAATGCGGTCCAAATATTATTTCTGTTTCAGCTTATCAAATAATTATTTTCAGAAATGATTTGATGGCATACATACATTTTGATTTATAAATGGTAAAGTCACGCAGCTATATTATAGTTGTAGTACGAATGGGCACACTCTCGCAGAATACCAGCGTAAAATAGCAGCTGAATGCGTGTGTTTCGTATTGTGACCGTAAAGAACCGAAGACCCTTTTTACTGGAAATGAGGCATTCATTTTTAGTCCTCAATACTGATATTCTGCATTTTGTATGTATTTGATAAATATAGATGTGCCATATCATTCATTTGCCATCAGGTGGATTGTGTGCTCGTTTGTCACCCTATCCTATAAAAAATACTTACCTCGCGTTACTTCGCGGAACCGATCCGCCGATAATGTGTACTTATCACTGCAGCTGACATACTTTTACTCGAGTCCAATCAAGGAGATCAGTTTCTCGCGCGTTATATATTTCCCATTGAATGGTAATTTTTGAATGTCCGCATCCGTCGTGTGTGATTAACGATTTTGTGTTTCTCTTGGGGGCAAAAAAGTAGTTACTGGAAAGTTCGATCGCGTTTACTTATCTAGAATATTTAAAGAGTAATGCTACGATTTTTATTCAGTTTTCCTTAGCGGGAATGATTGACTTCTATCACCTAGATAAAGAAAGGCTTTATCTAGGTGATAGAACTCATTTCCTGCCAAGAATTATGACTAGATAGTTAACACCCTCATCTTCGCGGTAGCTCAGGGAGTCATAAAGCGTCAAATATCTCAATCTACGGGCGAAGCCAATGTAGGGTTGTGAATTATTACGGGATTTTGCAAAAAAAAAACACACTAGAAAAAAAAACACATCGATGCCCAAAATATATTTATCATTAAAATATTTGTACTCTATTATTTATATTTTAAAATATATTTATGAATTTATTTATATTCTTTTCACAAAACGTAGTTACATATTTTATTTTATTTTCGTGAAATAATGCTTACTTAATAAAGCATTCGAAAATGTAAAGCAATCATGACGCAATAATGACTCGGAACGGTAAAGAATTTTATGACTGTCCGAAGACAAGGTTTAACATTTTCTGCGGACATGAAAGGAGATAAAACATTACAATGACAAGTTAAAATTACAGCTAATTAAAAATAAAACTTTGTATGAAGTAATACTTATACATGTAAACTATATACTGTAATCTGGACAAAGTATTAGGACGGAAACTGGTTCCTGAAATACAGGTATTAAAAAATTAACCTAGATTATGGCCATGTATAAACTCTTGGTTCTCATCATATTTATGTATTTTCAAAACATCTTCTGTATCTTTTCTTTCTGTCTCTCTCTCACACACACATTTATTTTAATAGAACTAGTGTCCGACTGAAGGCTGATTAATTCAAAATTGGCTAAAATGCACTATAAAAGTACAAAAAATAAAAGTATAAGCAAGTGACTATAACCGAGAGTGCGATTACTCTCTTCAGCGCCAGTCGACACCGCTAGGATGGTGGTTATTTGTGGTATGTTACAATTTGTTGTGTTTAGATAATTAACCTTCTTTACTGCTATACGATATAATATCTCTTTTCAAATGTTGCAACAGTCTGACTGAACAAACAAATTATCGAATTTAATACGACCCTCTTCCTTTATGTTCCTAACATCGAGAAGATGAAGCATATACCACATTAAACAAAAACCCCGTGGTTCCCGTTAAGTGTGTTTTCAGAATCAGTATTCAAATAACTTTTGTTCAGAAAAGTCAACCATAAAAAATTAAATAATATATGTGCTTTTATTACCAATTTATTACCTCTAACGGACAGGCGCATCGGTAATACATTGACTCTCCGGCCAGTGCATAGGTAAATGAAACCAATTTGTAAATAAAAATTATATTAACCTTTTATGACCGATAATTCGGAAGTAAAGTTATTTGTATACGTTTTAATAACGATTTTGATAACGCACATAACGGGAACTACACGGTTTTGTTACATGTTGTGTAAACATGGGAATATCCTAAGTCCCCTTCAACTCTTCTTCCTCATGCTTGAGGAGAACTCTTGCACCTATCCTCTCTGCTTCTCTTACGGTGTCGGGGAGTTGGCTGCGAGCTGTCTCCGGCATAAACAGGGTAAGAGCACCTGATGCTAGCGATGTCACGCCGAAGATAAGAGCTGGCATCCCCGTCCAGTAGGTCATCTGTTAAGTTTAAACAAGGTATCTTTTAATTCTTTATGAAATCGATAACAAGAAATACGTAAAACTGACATGTTTAGACGAATCAGTTATACAATAAGTTAAAGTTGTTAAAAATTAATTAGCTAAGGTCGTTTGAGTTAATTAATTCTTGACATCTTTAATATAATGGATTTCCGTACAGTAACGCCTGCTTCTAGTAATTATAATGTAAGCGTTAAATAAATAAAAAAACATCAAATATTTAATGACAGGTAAAAGACAACTCCAAAGAACTAAAAAGAAAAGGAAATAATAATAATAATAATAATAAGAATTCTACACCAGGAGCTCGCTCTGAAATACGGTCTCGTGGACCGAAAATTGCCGTATTACAAGTACTTGCCGGAAGCCGTGCTCGAAAATGACCGCGCCAGGCTCTACTGGGACCGGGCCATCATCACAGACAGGACTATTCTTGCGAATAAGCCTGATATTGTGCTGATGGACCGGGCACAGTCAAGGATATTTTTGGTCGACATTACCATTCCGTATGACGAGAACCTCGTGAGAGCCGAAACAGATAAGCGAACAAAATATCTGGACCTGGCTCACGAGGTGACCGACATGTGGGGTTGTATGCCGACTGAAATTATTCCTGTAGTCGTCTCTGCGAATGGGCTAATCCCAGTCAGCCTCTCGGGTCATCTGAGGCGACTGGGACTCCGTGACGGACCGCTCCGGGCTCAAATGCAGAAGGCGGTGCTCCTCGATACCGCCCGCATCGTCCGCCGGTTTCTTTCCCTTTCCCCCTAACCCTCGGCCGTTTGGTCTCCCCTGCCGAGGGCTCCCATCTGGTTGGATCTTATTTATTTATGTAGTTTTTGTATTTATTCTATTTTATTGATATTTATGTACATTTATCTTTTCATTTTAATTTATAATTATATATTTATAGAACCCAACCAGGTGAGAAAATTATATAGATACCCCAAATAATAATAATAATAAGTTTTTTATTTCCAAGAGGTTGTACATCACGATATTTGCATAAAATTATTTAATAAAGCTACATTAGTACATATACTTGAAAACATAGCATCTGCAGCCGAACTAGGAGACCTGTGCATCAGCTGTCAGCGCCATATCCCCACCGTTAATTTATAGAAATATTAGGATGCAAGCAAAAGTTAAATAATCAAATACTATCTAAAAATTTGTACATTCTGCTAATATAACCTAAGTACAATGAAATTAATTGTATCACATATTATGTTTATATACTATGTTACCACTTATTACTAATACCAAGGTACAAACAAAATAATAATTTGTACTACTCGTTATGGAGTTTTAGTCAATCCTTTGAAATGCCAAGCTATACTGGTGGGTAACTCAAGGATGCTGGCTAAGATTAATCTGACAGACTTACCTCCTATTTACTATGATAATACTACAATTCCTTTCAGTAATTCTGTTAGAAATCTTGGCCTTCACATCGACAGCACGCTGAATTGGAGAACTCAGGTTTCAGATGTGAGTCGTAAAGTCACTGCCACGTTATGCTCTCTGTATCGTTTAAAACATTTTCTTCCCACAAAATCTAAGATCATGCTTGTCCAATCACTTATATTACCCATAATTGATTATGCAGATGTGTGTTACTCAGACCTGTCCCAAGATCTTCTGAACAAGCTGGAACGCCTACTCAATAACTGTATAAGATTTATCTTTGGGCTTCGTAAGTATGATCATATTTCTCAATACAGATCTAAGCTAAATTGGCTTACAATCCGGCAGAGGCGCATCTCCATAATATAACTTGTACTTTTTTCCATATTAAATGATCCATCTTCGCCTTCTTAAGAGTAAATTTCGTTATCTTTCTTCATCTCATGATAGGGTCCTACGCTCTTCTTCTAACAACAAAATCTGTACTCCAGTTCACTTCACCGAGTTCTATGGTAACTCCTTCAGAGTTCAGGCTACACGCCTTTGGAACTCCTTGCCCGATGACATCAGAAAAGCTCCCAATAAGTACGCTTTTAAAAAGTTGGTCCGTGATCATTTCTTAAGACAATGCATTTTACATGACTCATCAATTCAATATGTATTGCCAAACAGACGTATATATTCATAGTCATTTGTATATACTTATTGTGTATGTATTTAAATATATATACTTGTATGTATATCCATTTATTTATATATTTGTATATATGTAAGGATAGATAATATATGTATAGTTTATTTATTAGTAGTTTGTATATATTATGTAGTTAATTATCATTTGTATAGTGTTCTCTTATTGCCACACCTACATTAAATTCTCACCACTCCATGGGTTGACTGGTAGAGAATGCCTCAAGGCATTAAGTCCGCCCTTTGTATTCTTTTGTTTAAGGATGCAATAAAGAATAAAATAAATAAATAAATAAATACTACTAATGCCGTTCCTTAATAAATTTCCTTCAGCTTCCGAAGCCGGTGCTATTATACACCGTACAGAAGAATGAAAGCCCAAGAGAACAACCAAACTGAGAGACTCCTCCACTTGTGAAATCGTCTCAAAATATATGATTTGGTCTGACTCATCTCTATATTAACATATTCATGTTGTTTCCGAGGTTTAACGTACAATAAAAATATGATAATTTATTTTCTCTTCACAATATTACGTAATAACTGTTAATGTAATTAGATATACTGAAGAGGAATGGTGTCCACGCTAGGTTTTACGCCCGTTTCGTGTACGCCAGTTCTCCGCTCTTTCGTGGTTATTACAATACTTTTATCATTATACGAGTATCAACTAAGGTTTAAGATATATTAAAAGCTGCGTGCTTGAGTGTGTGCGTGTGTGCTTCTGTTTGCTGGTTTGTGACTGGATTAGCAATTACTAACTAATTAGAAAGAAAAACTAGAACTTTTTATTTTTTGAGACTTACTTACTTATACTTCTAGAGCTACTTACTAAGAGTGGTGTCTGCGGCGCGAGCAGCGAGCCCACGCGGCCCATCGCTGAACAGATGGCGTGCATGGAGTTGCGTGTGTACGTGGGGAACAGCTCCGACGTGTACATGTACACGATGTTGTAAGAGAACGTGGCCAGCATCTCGAACGCCATGAACAATGCCAGCCCCACCCATGCGTATCCTGAAATTAAGCAGCTATATTATGGTTGTGGCACGAATCGATCGACTCTCCGTGAAGGGCCACGCTCTCGTAGAACACCAGCGTGTAATAGCAACTTGATCCTACTGTGTTTCGTAGAGTGAGAGAAGAAAACCAGAGGTCACCCTAGTCCTCAGGGGCAACACATCTGCATTTTGACTCTTATTCGAGGATAAATGTAGATGTCTACGGCCTACAGCATCCAGTTATCATCAGGTGATCGTTTGTTACGCGTACTTTATAAAAATGAAACTATTACACGACAGTCAAGCCTTTGATAGAAAGAGAAGTCGGAACGTCAATAATACTTATACTGTTTCAGCACTGACTTCTGAAGCCGAAATGCGGATTTTTTAATTATTTTTTGTTTTGAATTTTACTTTTTATGACCAGTCTAATTTTAATTGTTAACAAAACATTTTACGTTAATTTTTTATTATAACTCTCATCTCCTGTTTGGTTCCCTCTGTGGTCTCCATGGAACCGAAAAACGGCCAAAACTATGTTATAAAGTCCATATTTGTTAGTCCACTGCTGAACAGAGGAGGCTTTGTATAAACCCCAAGTTTGCTAGGAAGATGGCATTAGTAGATACATGAAATAACATAAATACAGCTTAACTTACCCTTTGGAATTAGCGGCTGGGATACACAGAACAATCCGCCCACAATAAACGAGGCAAGCAACGGCAGCTTCCGCCTGTACTTGGCGAGCGCTAGCCAATAGAAAATGTTCGCCGGTATATCCATCAACATTAACAACGCAAAGTTCACGTATTTGTTCCCGTCGATCAACACCGAGTTGATCATCATCCCGTAATTGATGAGCGTTATCGTGAACCACCAGACCAGGCACACGAAGAACCTCTGCAACATTATCTTCGACCTGAAAGTTTTCAACAGTAGCTTCCTGTCGTTCAGTTTCGGTGAAATTTCTTCGTCTACGTAGTCCAGTTTATTGAGCATTGCTTTGTCTACTAGCACTTTGTTTCTTTTAGCTATTTTTTCTATTAATTTGATTGCTTTCTCTTTCTTCCCTTTGCTAAATAACCATCGTATGCTCTCGTCTAAGAAGAACGAGTAAGTAAGAATGATTAGTGTTGGAGCGTATATGACTCTGAGAAAATGGCGCCAGTAAGGGACAGCCCACGCTATGAATGGCATTATTATTTGGCCGACGGTGTAGAAATTTAAAAGTATCATTTGAAAGAAGACCACTTTCTTTTTTTCCACAATTTCTATACCTGAAAAAAAATGCAATAGTGTTATATAGTTTTGCATTATTTATATCCATCCTAATACAGTCCCGTGGGTGTTGTTAGAGGTGACAACGGAAAATTTTTACTTAGTACAATAGAAATAACTTTTGGTAAATCCAAATGTACATGCTTTAAGCGCTCATATAATGCATCAATTTTTAAAGTATTTAAAATACACACAAGTTTTCACTAATAACCTTATTACTATACTTCTAAATATCCGATAATTTAATGTCAAACGTCAATAAAAATTTTGGAAAATTTAAAAGGGCACGACTCATAATACTCATATGATCGCGACAAAAGATTTTTTTTAAATTTTACTATGTTACAATTATTGAGATAAAAAAAAATATTAGTATTAGTTGAAAAAAACTTTTTAGGGAACTATCTTAAAACGATCAGAAATTCACTTTAATATTACTTTAATTTTTAGGTATTTATAGTAAGCCATTATTGTAAAAAGTTTTTTTCCCTGACTTCCTGACTTCCCTCATCAACTTTATTACGTTTTCAAAAAGTTTTTCATGTAGTTATAACCAGCATTTTAAATTAGCATTCACCGAAGTACACCTTCAGGTCACTCTATCGAGTCCGTAGGTAAGGTCTCATCATAATTAACATAACGAGCACAATCTCTGCACACCTAGTTCTAGTTTTCGAGGAGTTGCAATAGCAGATACTGAAGTACACCTTCGGGTTACTCCATAAAGTCATATTTATATATATATATATATAAATGCTTTTTATAGTTTACTTACTATACTTTACTACTACTTATATGGATACTTTTATATATGGATACTTTTAGCAAAACAATATATTGTAATAAAAATCTGTGATTATAAAAATAATAATAATATCTTACCTTGGTCAAGTATGTGTGTGCTTTATGGCAAATTATATATTTCTACAGCGATCGATATTTTTCATCACGACCCGCTGTAAACCATACAGTAACCCACTCATGACGGTGGCAAGCCCGGAGTGAGTCAAAGTGTATTTAGTAAAATATTATTATTACAAGGTATAAATATTATTATAATTAGTACAAGGCTGCTCGTACACCGAAATTTTTGGGTATTTCTCAGCCGAAAAAAATAATTATGACTAAACAAAACAAAATTAAACTGCCATTTACGTTCCATGGCTTCCCAAATAACAAACGAAGAGATTAATAAATAGATTGAGTTGATCAATTGATATTTTCAAAAGTTATCGTGTAAGCCACTAAAACCATTTTTTTAATATAAAATAGCAATTAATCGATATAAAAATAACAATAAATTCAACAATCTTATTCACTTCAATTTATCTTTCTGACAATGTATTTTTTATATCATTTATGTGTTCAATATAATTGTTAGATACGATTTCTTGCGACAAAACGTCGGAATCTTGATTTTTAGGCTCTTGTAGAACATACCTACGTGCTTCGCGCTTAAAACAAGGTTTACAAGCTAGTGCTTGCTGCCAGTGAATCTGGCAGCCTGCCTGGCTTGCTATTGGCCTCGTGTAAACAGTTTTTCTAGACAAGCCAACGCTGGCTGCCAGCACCGGCGGGAATAGAGCGCCTGCCTATTTTTTAAGCCAGTGACCTCCGCCCGCGTGTCCCGCAACCCCTTGCCACAATAAATAATTTGTAATATAATAATTTAGAATTTAAATTAATTTTAATTATATTGATGTTTCTGTATTGTGGTGTACAAAAAAGAATAAATAAATAAATAATAAATAAATAAAATAATTTAACTAGGGATATTGTACAATTTCCTATATTTGATGTATGTAGGTATATGATAAACATTCTTTTTCAGTTACTGTAAAAAATCATTAATTTAATACAATGATTTGCAAGAATAATCTAGGAATGAAATGAATCCATTTGGCCTCATCAAAGTAACACGGGCTAGGCCAGCACTGGCTTGTATTAGGACTGGCGCCAGCGTTACTGGTTTCGTCTAAACCTCCCTTTAGGCATGCAAAACTTCATTTGCCCGTCCCATAGGGACAATTTCTAGGGAGGCTGTTCAGCAGCACGCTAATAGGCTGCAATGAATGATCTATGGCATGTTTAAGGAAAGTAATTGGACTTTATCTTACTCAGCATAAACATAGGCGACAAAGCGTCTCCGACGGCAGCTTCGAGGCATTCCAGAACGATATAAGCCCAAAAGGAAGTGGCAAAGCTTTTTGTTAGTCCCAAGACAGCACCCATCGTACCCGCGAACACTGCTGCGGTCTTACGCCCGAATCTGCAATATTTATATTTTTTATACATATAACTAGTTGTAGTCTCGGCTAGTGTACTAGTAGTAGTCTCGGCTTTGTCGCGTGATTTCTAGATCGGGTCCAACTGAGTTTCTAAACCTTTCAGGGGCCCACTCAAATACACACAAAAAATTCATCAAAATCGGTCCAGCCATTCTCTAGTTTTTGCGAGACTAACGGATGGCTGTTGATTTTTATATAAAAAATAAATTAGGAAATAAAGTAGGCAAAGTAGGCACGAGCACAAAGTCCACCTTATGGTAAGTGGATGCTGTGGCCCGTAGACATTTATCCTTAATAAGGGATCAAAATGCAGACGCGTTGTCACCTCTGAGGAGAAAGATTTAATATTATTAATTATAGGAACCCAAGCAGGTGAGAGCACCCAGCCATCTTCTTTTTTGAAATTAGGATGATCATCATCCTAATTCTCACGTCACCCTAATTTCAATAGAGAAGATGGCTGGGTGCTACCATCTGCTTAGGATTCTATAATTAATAAAATTAAATCCCAACCCAAGCATACAACTGCAAGACTTCAAGATACTACTTAGTCGGGTCATAAGTTCTGTTAAAACCCTATTATTTAAAAAAAATTGAATACTGGCTAGATGAACTTTATCAGTTTTAAAAATATAACGTTTGCGTTCGCCGAAAATAAAAGTGGTCGAAGAAAGAAGATAGAGTAGCAGTTATCACGTTTCACCGCTGTGGTTATGCGCCAAAAAAGTATTTTAATATTCTACAAAAATTGAAAATAACCTTACGATTTGTTTATCGTACTATCAAACGATTTACTGAAGATTCAAGCTTCAAAGATCGTAAGAGAACGGCCGACCTCGTACAGTAAGTAACACAAATCCAACGAAATCCTGTTTGTAAACAAAAAATCTAAGCTCTTTAGATGGGCCTAAGCAGAACCAGGGCCAAAAGAGTGATCAATGAAGATCTAGTACTACGAGCTTATAGTAAGAAGACCGAACATTTTTTGAACGAGCGTTTAAATTTTTTGTAATGTTTAAATTTCGAATTAAAAAAATTAGGCTGGATAGATACCGCGCTTTGTTACGGCGAAACGTGGGAAAAAATACCGCGAAATTTTGTTTTCGGATGGAAATTTTTTTGAAATCTAAGAAATTTATAATAAACAAAATGATAAGGTGTATGCCCACAGCAGTGAAGAAGCCAGCACGCGTATTCCGGGTTCAACGAGCACGGGAGGGTTCAACGAGCACATTATCCTTCGTCACTCATGGTTTGGCTTGAAGTCTCATATTCAGGCCTGAGGTGTTTTTTTATAGAATGTAGAGTATGAAAGCCATATTGTAGTTTTATGAAAAAAGCTAACATCTGACAGTTGCCAATAAATATAAAAGGTACGAATGCAAATTGTGTTTTAGTGGTGAAATCCCCATAAATACACAATATTTGGCGACGAGGATGGAATGGATGAATGGATGAATGGATGAATGAATGTAACCAAAAAATGCCTCTCTGTGGAATAGTTTACCACCGGCGATTTTTCCGGACCGATACGACCTGGGGACCTTCAAGAAAAGAGCGTACTCCTTTCTAAAGGGCCGGCAACGCACCCGCAATTCTCCTGGTGTTGCGGTTGATCATGGGCGGCGGTAGTCACTTAACATCAGGTGAGCCGCATGCTCGTTTGCCCCCTCTTCTATAAAAAAAAAAAAGCCTTCACGTTACAATTAGCTTGATCTGTACTCAACATATTAGAAAATTTTTCAAAATTACTCAAATCTAAATAATATTCTTCATTTTTATTTCCTTTGTATGCAACAACTTTGTAACCGCTCGATCAATGACCCCGTTACCCTGACGCAATGTGTCAAGTAAATATTTCCCCATACCTATACTAATTATTGTTTTTTTTTATATTAAACATATAAAAAACAATAATTAGCTATTTTACGTCTAGAGCTAAATGTGTGCATCACACTGTGGTAGTATACAAGATAGCTACTGTAAAGTTTTACTATCATCTCAGTGATGTATTCATAAATAAATTGAACATGAGTATTTGAATTCAAATATGAGCTGCATAACGCTGCTGTGTTTTGTATGTTTACTGACAAGATATGGAAACCCACTCTGCTTGCAACGAGTCTTTCCATCTTAGTTCTTAGGGATATCAACGCCTAAATGTATCTGGGCCACAGCATCCACTTACCATGAGTTGAGCTGTGTGCTCGTTTGTCATCGGCACTTGTAAATAAGTTCCTCTATAAATGTTCATTCACTAATGTTTTATGTCGTTCATAAATAAAGAACCCTTCACAAATATTCACCTGTCGGAGATCTGTCCCTGTATAAGTAGACCCACCATGTTCCCGAACATGTGCACAGTACCCACTAGAGGTGGCTTCCAGTCATCGCACGCCAGTCCGAACTGAAAATAATAAAAAGTAAGAAGTTAAGTAAAGTTAGAAAATATATAGGTCCGTCCTACTGCATGGCTCGTCTAATTTATGTTTCAGTGCATGTAAGGACTTACATGTCCTCAACATATTCACAATTCTTTAAATATAATAACAATAGCATCTTTCAGACCGAATTTCGGTCACAACGGCCTGTTTCAACAGAGACTATCCGCGCAGGACAGAGTTATAGTCTCCCCCATATTTAGCGTCATACGGGGAATATAGCCATAGTAACCACAACACGCGGTTTGGCAAACGCATTTCTTTTCATTAAATTGTTATCACCTGTTTCAATTTCCTTCCGTAGTATATGAGTTGAAATTATGCGCATGTACCTACCTAACGGGAGCATTATTAGGTCATGTCGCAAATAAATACAGACATTGATTGCAACTAAGTAATATTGCTTTGGTATTTTAATATTACTGCAATTGTCTTTTATTCGGTCATTCAATAAATGGTCCTGAACGAGTAATATAGTACTATGTTTCAATCATTACACGATCTACCCAAATATTGCACCTCTTACGACACCCGTGGGATGATATGGGGTAGTAGATATTCATTCTTACGCCGCCACTACACTTAAAATTTCAATCAACAATATCATTGGTGCCGGCGGGGATTGAGTCCTGATCTTCGCGAACTGTGGAATTTACAGTGTACGCATATCCCCTGAGCTCCGACGGCGAAAATAATAATAATACTAGTATTTTCTTGTTTCGCTGCGGGATATAAAATCTTATCTGGCGATTTAGTTTACAACGGTGTCAATTTTGTGTCATAAACCTCAGCAGGTTTTTAAGCAAAATCTGATCGGGCATAGAGCAAACTGTAACTTTTTTTTACTTATCAATCAATCAATCATTTTATTCGTTTTCACAGGTAACAAGGTTGACAATGTTATAATTTTATAGTACCTCCATGAAATGCTTTAACAGCATACGAATTTATACATCCATACATCATAAAATATAAATATATATAAAAAAACAGATCAAAGTAATAAAATTAAGTAGAGTCAAAATAAAATTATTAAATTACATATTTAAATTATAAGTAAATAGAAATTCATTGACATTATAATAACATTTATCTGTAAGAAATTTACTTAAAATAGATTTAAATTTTTGCACATTATAACATTTTATGTGATCAGGTAATTTATTATATAATTTAGGGGCCATTTCAACAACACTTTTTTCATAAGGGCAGTTTTGCATACATTCGTCTGGATTTTTTGTTTTCGTGGACGAAGGTTAACTAAAGATGGTTGTACTCCTATATCAAAAAGTTCCGGATTACACTTTATAAACATACATGATTCTAGTATATAAATACAGGGTAATGTTAATATCTTAAGAGATCTAAAGTATGGTATGCAACTTTCTGTAGACTTTATCCCACATATAGCTCGAATACACTGTTTTTGAGCTTTCATAATTAATTCCCTGTATGTTGATAGTCCCCAAAATATGATACCATATCGCAGGGTCGAAGCCACAAAGCCATGGTACGCTGTTAGAACAGTTTTTCGGTCAGCTATTTTCGACAGTTTATATAGTGCAAATGAAAATTTATACATTCTTTTGCGGACTTCTATTGAATGCGATTCCAATGACATGTTGCCATCTATAAACAGCCCTATGAATTTCGCTACTTTTGTTTCAGAAATTGTTTTATTTCCATAACTTATTATTAGATTTGGAGTACTTTTTCTTTGTGTAAATTGCATAATATTTGTTTTTTCTAGATTAACTTTGAGATTATTTGATTTTAACCACTTTATAATGTTTTCAATAGCAAAGTTAATATTATTTTGATATTCTGCTACACTGTCACACTGTACAAAATAGTGCTATCGTCTGCAAATAGTATCATTGGGTATTTACAAGACTTGACGATATCATTGATATATATTATAAATAGTAAAGGACCCAAAACACTTCCCTGTGGAACGCCACGCTTTATCGTTCTATTATTAGACATATATATTTTTTCTTGTCTTGTAGAGATACAGATCTGACTGATTACGGTTTTTTGTGTCCTATCTGTTAAATAGGATTTTATTAAATTGAGTGCATTACCTCTTACACCATAACGGCTTAGTTTTTCCAGCAATATATTATGATCTACAAGGTCAAATGCTTTCGTCATATCCATATAAATTGCACATGATGGGATCCTTTTATCTAGACAAATCACTGCCCTTTTTAATAAGTCGTATATTGCTGTTGCGATTGCAGTATTTGTGCGAAATCCTTTTTGCTCTTTGTTTAAAATATTATGTTTTTCCAAAAATTCGTAAAGCTGGCCATGAATAATTTTTCCAAATATTTTTGAGAAAATTGATAGCAGTGCAATTGGACGATAATTATTGGCAATATGTTTATCACCTTTTTTAAATAATGGCTTTACTACAGCTGGTATCAAATTGTTTGGAAATATACGTGTAGTAAAGCTTAAATTAATAATATGACTCAAAGGTCTTGCTATTGTAGAGCTAACATGTTTTATTACTTTTGTAGAAACGTCGTCAAAACCAACACTATTAGTATTTTTTAGACTATTTATAATTTTACACACTGAGTCAGGTGTTGTCGGTCTTGAAAATATAGATTTGTAATAATTATTGAAATGAGATAAATGACTTAAATTTACATTATTATTACAATTATTGTTAGAATTGTCATAGTTATTATTTGAATAAATGTCAGTATTAATAGTACAATTTTCAGTTTCCATGTCATCAATAAAAAATCATTAAATGATGTGATGTCAATAGGGTTAGTAAGATATATAGCTTCTGTATTGGTTCTTTGGGAACATTGGTTTTGGATTTATATATAACGGACCTTGCTTTCATTTTATTTTTTGACTTATTTATGTAGTTGTCATTTTGTGAACGTTGTGTGTTTTTTATTATTTTCCTTAATTTTGATGAATATTCTTTTAATAGTGATAGAGCATCTTTGCTTTTTTTTCTCCTAAAATGTCAAAGTAAATCTCGCTTTTTTACAACATAGTTTAAGTCCCTTTGATATCCATTTTTGCTTGGAATTTAGAGTATTTTTTATAATTTTATAGGGGAAACATAGATCATAAAAGCATTTGAATAAGTCAAAAAAAACCATCATAAGATGTATTAGGATCCGAAGAATTAAATATATCCTGGAAACTTAGACTATCAATTCATCTTTTAAATGTTTGAAGGTTTTCATAGCTACAATCTCTCCTTTATATACTCCATCATATTGTGCTCGGTCACACATAGAATGTCGATAGCTTTTTTTTTGTCTATCTAACTCATCCAGATTTAATACTAACTCATCACATTTGTTCAATAGTCCCGATATGTTTTGATGTATTATATGTAAGTGATTATAGAAGAAAAAACTGATTTTCATCAGGGATAATAGAGCTCTCTTTTCTTGTGTCGAATTGTTTCTCATTACTCGGTTTTTGTAGAGATAATATTTGTTTGGCAATATTTTGCATTAAATTTTGTACTCCATTTTGTTTTATTTTACCAGTTTACTGTGAAAACATATCATATGTTAAGTCCAGGTTTGAATCAATGTAATAGCCATATTTATTAGTGTTTATGTCCTGATTAAGTAGGTAATTGAAAGTCTCTACTCTGTAGTTATATAATAGCTTTCCACATATGTATGTTGGTGAAACTGCGATTACGTTTGTATTTTTTACTTGTTTCAGCCTGGTTTTGATTGTTTTCACCAGACCTTTATAGTCTTCTGAGGTATTAAAATCCGATTCTCTAATTATCACAACACAGTAGTCGTGTTTTGTATAGTCCTTTAATTTTTTATGTATATTTTTAAAACTATCTCTATCCCAGCATTTGTAATAATAAAGTGATATAACTCATACTGACTTAGAACATGATTTCTGTTTACATTTTGTAGTATTTTATATCTCTTGTCACTTGTGAGTATACACAATTTGTGTTTTAATGGTTTATGTAATGATTTAGTATCTTTATGTACATGATTTTTTGTGCAATAATTTAGTTCTAAATCAGTTTTTGGTGTTGTTTTGTCTTTCAATTGCTTTTCTAAGCTTTCGATTTTTGTGCATAGATTGCTTACTTCTTCTTGAGCTAATTTCAGGTTTTGTTGTAATTTTACGATTGTATTTTCCAAAACAAAAATTTGCTCTGTCTTTGTCTTATCTGGAGTCATATAATTAGGAAAACTTGAGGACAAACTCTTGCGCTGTTTTTTTTACAATTTGTGGGGTTTTACATATATTTTTCATAATAAGTAGCTCTTGTGTCAATTTGGTGACTTGTCGTCGTTATTCATTATTTTCCAAAATTGTTCCGTCTAATTCAGACTTGCAACTCTTTAATTTAATTTGTAAGTCATCTATTTTCATATTTTGTTTGCTCACAATATCAAGTTCATTTACTAATTCTAAACTGTGTGATAAATCTTCTAAGGATTGGAAACTATTGTTTAATGATTCAAGAGGCAATTCCATCGATAGTGATTTTGCTAATAATTTTTCTTTAGGTAGTAGTGTCTGGCCAGTTTTTGCTGAGCTGTTTGGAGATTCTGAGTCAAAAGCATTCATATCGTTACATTCAAGGGTTTCATCAATCCTTTTTTTACGTATTGTGATATTCACAGCATCTTTTTCTAGGGATGGAGAGAGCACTGTATTTTTTTTACTTTTTATGCATTTAAAACATCTCCACGATTTTTTAGTCTCATTTGTCCATATTCTAAAACGAGCGAAAGTTATGTTTGCACAGTCAATATGGTAGATATTATTACAAACTGAACAAATTGTGAACTGTCGATTTTCTATTATTGATTTACATTTGAAACATTTCTTTAAAGGGGTTTGTTGTTTTTGCTTCATGTTTGTATTTATGTTAGAATAATTAAAGACAGACCAGAGCCGTGGTAGCTCAGTGGTTAACGCTCGCTGTAAATATAACAGAACGCGAGTAACCCGGGTTCGATCCCCGCCGGCACCAAGGAAATTGTTAATTGCAATTTTAAGTGCTGATTTACCACGTGCTCGGCGGTGAAGGAAAACATCGTGAGGAAACCTGCATGTCTGAGGAATAAGAAAAAAAAAATATTTCGAAGAAATGTGAAGTTCGTCAACACGCATTCGGGCAGCGCGGCGGACACTTCCTTGCCCTAAACCCTCTCAGAAATGAGGGGAGGCCTGAGCCCAGCAGTGGGACGTATATAGGCTGTAACTTTACTTTTTTACTTAATTAAAGACAAAAAATATTTCTCTGTCTGCCTCGAGGCTCGATCCTCCGACGTATCGGTGTCTATCCTAGTCACTTGTACCGTTCGACCACGCGTGCTCATTTATAGCAATTGAAATTAAGCATTATATTCATTGAGTTATAATGTACTACGTACTAGAGAAGCTATTCTAAACAAAAATTGTGCACTACTCGTATGTCTTCGCGCATGCGCGGTAATAGTAGAGTCGCGCATGCGCAGTTGGTATAAACGCGCATTGCGCTTGCGCGGTCAGTTTTTGTTATTATAGATTATACGTAAGTAGAATGGTCAGTATGTAATAATTGTTTATTTAGATTGTATTGTTAATTATATCGAGTACAATTTTTTAAATTGTTTTTTATTTTGTATATGTGCTAATTTAATATAATATTACATAATATTATGTCAGAATTACATCTTAATGATATTTTTATCTGAATATTTTAAAAGGTATCTATGTCAAATATAAAAAAACGTACTAAATGTATGTTTAACAAACTTATTAACATAAAATTTAAATTACAAATATATTTATTTAAATTAGAATCATAAATGTTGTAAATAATCGTTCATAAATGCTGGGCACGCGAGAGTTAAAAATGGACGAATTTATTCCACTTCGACTTTGATGTGGAAACTTAAAAATAAAATAAAAGAATAATAAGCGGATTTAAACATGGAAATTTTTGCCAAATCATAATAACTTATATACGTTTCTATAAAAAAAATGTGTATAATAATATATTCGTCCTATACTTAAGTACCCACGGAAATGTCGCATCTGAACATATTAATTTCATAATCTATATTCAGTGACACGAGATGGCGTCTTAGGAATAATTTGTTTTATTATTAATTTATAATACTTTTTTATTGAATAAGTATCTTATTAACCGATGAAAAGTACTTCCTTGGTTTTTACTGACATTTCTTGAATTATTTGTGCAATATCTAAGTACACAAGACGGCATATTTTTATCAAGAGATTTTTTTTAAATCAACACAACACGTGACAACTCTACAAGCGCCTAGCGAGTGACTGATTAAAGTGCAGTGCATGAACCGCAGTTGAGTGGAACAGAGTTGCTGAATGCGGTGTCTCCTCTAGTACGTAGTACATAATAGCTCAATGATTATATTCCACTTCTTCCGCATACTCGTGGGTAGATGAAATTTAATGATAATGTAGTTTGATAGATGGCGTTGTAATCACCAACTATATAAAAACGACCATAAGTTGTAGAATCGAATGTACAAATTTGTTTGCACTTAATCACAATATTTGAATAAAATTAGCCGTCAGATTAATACTTTTCATGTTAAGCGAATAATAAAGAAATATCTTCACTTTTTGCACAAATTGTAGTTTGGAACAAAATCACAGTATTTTTAGTCTTCTTTGGTTGTTGTAATATAAATTATGTCCATATTTAATGTCACAAATTCACCGTCACTTTTTGTTAATTAATTCACAAAACACTTTGTATTTACCGAAGATAACACTTATACGATTTATTCCAGTAAAAACACACACACCAATATTACTTTCTTAACTAGAATTTAACTATATTGTTTTTCTTAATTAATTACTACGCAGCTTATGTTTACACACTGGCAGCGCGTTACATTATATCGTAGTTTATATCATATAGTAGTTTAAGGAATAAAGTACGTAATAAATACGAATAAATAATATATAATGATTAAAACTACTTTTACGGATTATATCGCGTTTAATTCAAATTATTTTTAATTCCTAAAAAAGCTGAAGGTACTCCGGGTTAACATTGACATCGGGACGTCAGTCGGTCCCTGTGACCATGGGTGCTGGAAAGCACCCGGAACGTCGGGAATTAAAAATAATTTAAATTAAACGCGATAAAATTCGTATAAATAGTTTTATTCAATGTGTAGTGTTCGCGTAAATTTAAGAAATCATTTTAAAGATTCATATCAATATCATATAATTCATATCATATCAAGTTTATCAGAAGTCAGATTACCAGAAATATTCATATTTTACATAATTTACGTTATATATTAATTACAACGTAAGTTTCTTAGGGTACTTTCAATATATCAGATCAATTAACTTAGAAAAGATACTATTTCTAAATCTTCTCAACCGAGATCTCCTCGTGCAACAGTTAAAGGGCACAGCTATACTTTAAAGTCTATCTGAGAGATGATATCCGCAGGCGATCTAAGCACTAAAACAAATGCGCCCAAGACTCCGTCTGGACCTAAATACGTATGCATGTAAATAGCCTGTAAGTGTTAAGGGAAGATTTATCAAATAGATACCATCTGCCGCTTCGCGTTTCTCGGAAACCGCTGCGAGCCGCCCATTTGTCTATCCCTAAGAGTTATAAACGACGGGATAGCCTTATCTTTACCAGAGACGTAAAAAATTAGATTCGTATTGATATTTTTATAAATAAGATGATAGATACTGATGCTGTCCCAAGGGATCTTTAATCTCAGCTCAATTTATTAAGGCGGGAGATATTTTGTCCCACATTAATTAGTTTATCGATATAGATGTTTTAGTACAAATCAACAAATTAATTACAGACCATTTTAACTATGTTGATTTTTATCTAGTGTTTTTTTTACTTTACTATTGATCATAACGGTGAAGATCTATACAGGAAATATTACCGAAATAAAAAAATTTGCATTAAATAAAATAACTAACTAAACTAACAAACGTGGTGGACATAAACATAAACACTTACGCCTGTCACCCAGAGGGGTAGGCAGAGACTACAGACTTCCATTTGCCACGATCCTGACATACCTCTCTCGCCTCCTTCACATCCATACACCTACGCATACGTGCTCGTCGGTTAAGGGTACTCCTAATTTGGCCCGTTTTCAATAAATCGCCAATTTGGTCGATAAATTTTCGCCTAGGACGTCCCTTTCTGACTCTGCCATTCACTTCTGCAATATAAATTTTCTTTGTCACTTTTTCCTCATTCATTCTTTCCACATGACCAAACAACCGAAGCATTCCTTTCTTAATCCTTGTCACAACATCATCTTGCAAACCACACTCTTCTGTTATTATACAATTTCTTACCCTGTCGTTCAGATTCAGCCCTAACAAACTCCTTAAGGACCGCATTTCTACTGCGTTGATTCTACTCTCGTGCTTCTTCTGCCACACCCAACTTTCACTACCATACGTTAAAGTAAGGACCAACACAGTATTGTGAATTGCCATACATGCCTTTTTTTGACACATTTTGACTCTTCACAATAGAGTGCAGGGCCCTATTTACTCTATTTCGCGCAAACGTGGTGGAGTGACCCAAAATGACAAGACTAATTTTTGATCACAGCCTTCGACAGTAAATGACTTTGTCTGTGAAAGTCTGTGCAGGGAGCCAGCGCCCACCAGGATTGGATCTGAAATTTAGGCTATTCCTTTCCTACTTCATCTTTCCATCGATACCTGGGACAGCCGAATGGCCGTCGACCATCCGACACTTGTAAGTGCGCTCGCTTCACTGCCCGATCTTCTTCCATTCTTTGTAGTTGGTCTAGTGATGGAAATCTGTGGGCTTTTATTTCGCCAATGATGTTCGGCTCTGCTATTTACAAGAATTTATCTAATATATATATATATATATATATATATATATATATATATATATATATATATAGGACATGACAAAGGGTCGTCCAAAAGAGCAGAACAACGTCTGCCTGGCAAGCTAGTTATCTTATACATATATTTGATAGTTATTTAAACAATGGTATGGTGACAGACAAACAAGCAGCCTACTTGATGTTAAGTGGCTGTTGCAGTCCATAGACACTCGCAGCCAACTTCAAACACAGAAGCCTACGTGCATCACCACCAGTGATGACCAAATTGGAATGCCTTACAGCCTATAATAATACTGCCCATAACCTTGTATATTGGTATACTTTATAAACATGTTAATGAACTTTCCTATGCCTTTGCAAGCATAGGAAAGTTCATTAACCACGCATTTGCAGGCTCAGAAAATAACTACTCAAACATAATGCAAATTAAATAGATTAAGTTTTTAGAATATTTTTGATGTTGTAGTTGGCTGAAAGTATGTATTATTTTTGATGTTTATTTCAGTGCATATTGTAATCACCTATAATAGTTTGTAGCATTTAATGTAATACCCTATCAACTTAGATATGTAAATCGTAATTTTTACAATGTATACAATCGTTAGTAATGCTGTAATTAAAAAAAAATAAATAAAAATAAAACTTCAGACTGGAGCGTACTGTTGTTTGGCAGAAGTCCTACAAACTAAACATGTTTCAATAAGCCCGTAGTACCTTATAAAAAAAGCCTTTGACTAAAAATTTCATAACTGAGGACGTGTCAAGCTCAGTGATGAACCCCGTCAAGGTCGTCCAAAAACTGCAGTCACCCAAGAAAACGTTGATGCTGTGCGTAAGCTGATTGAGGAAGATCGACGAGTCACATACCGCGAAATTCAGGCAACTTTAGACATTGGCATGGGTCAAATACAAATAATTTTGTATGAACAATTAGGTGTAAAAAGTTGTTTTCCCGATGGATACCGCATTCACTCTGTGAAGAGCAAAAAGCGGCTCGCGTTTCTTGGTGCGTCAGAACTCTTAAAAGATTCCACGCAGAATCCTCAAATACTGTATACAACATCGTATCAGGTGAGGAATCCTGGATATACGCATACGAACCCGAAACAAAAAACCAGTCACGAGTTTGGGTGCTCGAAAATGAATTAAAGCCAACAAAAATTGTTCGTTCACGGAGTTTTGCAAAAAAAAATGGTGGCCGCGTTTGTCTCCAAAACCGGCTATGTTACGACTATTCCTCTTGAGGGACAAAGAACGGTTGATACAGAATGGTATGCTAGCATTTGTTTGCCACAGGTCGTTTCTGAACTCCGTAAAGAGAACTGCAACCGCCGCATCATCCTCCATCACGACATTGCGAGTTCTCACACCGCAAACAGAACAAAAGAGTGTTTAGAGCATGAAAACATAGAATTATTAGACCATCCGCGGTACAGCCCCGACCGAAGCCCTAATGATTTCTATACTTTACCTAAAATAAAGAATAAATTGCGTGGACAGAGATTTTCATCACCTGAAGAAGATGTGGACGCCTACAAAACGGCCATTTTGGAGACCCCAACTTCCGAATGGAGTGGTTGCTTCAATGATGGTTCCATCGTATGGAAAAATGTTTCAAATTTCGCGGTGAATACTTCGAAAAGCAATAAATACATTGAAATAATACTAGTTTTTACGGAATTTATCGCGTATATTTTGTAATCAAAAAACATCCTAATTTCAATAGAGAAGATGGCTGGGTGCTACCATCTGCTTGGGATCCTATAATAAATAAAATTAAATCCCAACGCAAGCATACAACTGCAAGACTTCATGATACCATAAGTTTATACTGTGTAGATCGGAACAAAAGTTAAATTTTAATCTATGGTAACCGCGATTAACTATGACATCTGGACGTTGAACATCTCAGTCCTTCCCGTGACCATGGGTGCTGTAAAGCTCTCGAAACGTCGGGTAATTAAAAAGTTAAATATACGCGATAAATTCCGTAAAAACTAGTATTATTTCAATGTGTAGTGTTCGCGTAAATATAAGAATTAAATAAATATATTTTTAAATAGTAATGTTGTGTCACTTCCTTGATGCCCGAAATTTTCGGTGCCGCCTAGATTCAATTATATAAAACGCACTAAGTGACAAACTTGTGTGACTGGCATACAGACACAGAGGTGACTCGTTTGACTTTTGCTTTTGCGTTTGTCAAGAAATTTTATATCCTATCTCAAATGAACAGTGTCACTCCTATCATTATTACAGTCCTTCATAGTCCACTGATGAACAAAGGCCTCCCCCAAGCAATGCCACAAAGCACAGTCCTGAGCCACATGCATCATCGACTTCCTGCATGTCTCACTGGGTAGTCACTCCATCTAGTGGGGGGTCGCCCTACACTATACCGGTAGTACGCGGCTGCAACTTGAGAACCTTTTTTCCCCATCGGTTGTCGGTTCTTCGAGATATATGGCCGGCCCATTGCCACTTCAGCTTACTAACCCGGTGGGCTATGTCGGTCACTCCGGTTCTACTGCGGATATCCTCATTTCTAAGTTTATCACGCAGAAAAACCCCGAGCATAACCCTCTCCATAGCTCGCAGAGCGACTTTGAGCGTACTCATACGGCCAGCCGTGAAGGACCACGTCTCAGGTCCGTAAGTCATCACTGGCAACACGCACTGGTTGTACAATCTAGTTTTCAGGTTTTGAGGTATAACTGCCGAGAAGACGAGTCGTAACTTTCCGAACGCTTATCAACAACTTCGAGCTTAGTGCTCCCAACAAGTATCGGCATAGGTGTGACATGGATATTAAACATGATCTTTGTTTTGTCCATGTTGATCTTAATGGCATTCAAAACGGATAGGCTGTTGGGGGACACTATCGAGGTCTTTGTGCATAGTGCTTAGGTCTTCCAGCGATTCTGTCATAAGGACTATATCGTCGGCAAAACGTAGGTGAGTGATGAACTCGCCTTTGATGTTAATACCGTATCTTATATTAGTAGCATCACTCCTATATAATAAAATTGAAGTGTCTGTTTGTAATATATCGATATTTCGATATTATATTTGGACAAAACAATTACGACAATTAAACTGAGGGCATTATCTGCACGTCATTAAGTCGTTAATAACTAATACATTTTTTTAAATGTTGTCTGTTTTATCTGGCTGTCTGGATCTAATCTTCGGCAGGACTAAGCCCAACGTAACGAAACTTCATGAACGGACAGAGAGTAGGAGCATTGCCAGGAGTTATCGAGGCTATATTTCATCCCGAAAACTTGGATGTTTTCAAAAATTTTTTTGATTATCTTTAATTCTAATAACATCACATTAATAGATCTTACTTAGACGAGGCCGGGGCGGGGCGCTAATAGTTTGAACAAAACTAGTTTTTCTAAAATGTTTATAGTAAAATTATTATGTATTACAGGCTCAATTCGCTAGATAATACTTATTGAAAGTCACTTTTTAGGGTTCCGTAGTCAACTAGGAACCCTTATAGTTTCGCCATGTCTGTCTGTCTGTCCGTCCTCGCTTAATCTCTGTGACCGTTAGCACTAGAAAGCTGAAATTTGGTACCAATATGTGTATCAATCACGCCGACAAAGTGGTAAAATAAAAATTGGAAAAAAATGTTTTATTAGGGTAGCTCCTCTATATGCAAAGTGGGAAGTGATTTTTTTTTAATTTCAACCCTAATGTGTGATATATTGTTGGAAAGGTATTTAAAAATGAATAGGGGTTTACTAAAATCATTTTTGATAATGTCAATAATTTCGGAAATAATCGCACCAAAAGTGAAAAACAATCTGTCCCTTTAGATGCTTTCCGAGACACGGGCACAAATTCCTGATTCTGGGATGCTACTGAAAATTTTCGACGCGACCCGGGATTCGACTTCGGGCTCGCATGGTCAGTAGTGGCGCTTACGACCACAAGACCAACGAAACAGTCTAAATATTATTATAGTAAAAAAAAAGTCCAAATTTAAATAAGCACCTTCAACAGTTTGATCGTGTTTAAAATGATAAACATCACAGTTATTATAATATGTGTTATTATAAGTTATATAAAGATAAAAATTACAATAATGCAGTACCTTGTTATACATTAAATATAAAAGAAAAAATATTTAAGGATATAATACTTTGTAAACGGCCGTGTCGAACATTGTATTTTAATAGTTTTTGCTAGGGTTGTCACCTTTTTCAAAAGTGGAATAATATTATACAAGTAGTGATGAAATTTAACTGCAACTGTGTAGTGATGGTGTAGGAATATGCACTCCCCCATACCGTCCCGTGGGTGTCGTAAGAGGCGACGGATGGAAACAAATCACGAGATGGGCGGCAGCGTGTTCTTGATAACAACTGATTAATGACACTGCGGTTGTCTGCCCGCCTGCCAAGCGTGCCAACTATGGCGAATTACTAACTAACTATGTATATACTTTTAATAGGCTATAGTGTAGAGGTAATGTTTAATTTTGATAACACATGACGTTGGGTTTACATTTTTTTTCCGAAATATGTTACTGCGTTTAATTATCCGTATGGTTGTGAAGCCTAGCTTTCCTGTTTATCTTCCCTGTACATTGCGTAGCCTGCAAATGAGTTAATGAAGTTCTACCGACCAGTAAATGTTGAAACATAGAAAATGCAAATTCCAAACCCGCATCTCACAGACTAGTGAGTATCGGTGAAGTTACCCACTTGCTTACCCATGACATATTTTTATTGGTTTTATTTTATATTGCATTCATTACAAAAAGTTGTTAAGAAATATGTAAAATTTCAATGTCATCAAGATATATTTTCAAGAAAAAGCCTCTGTGAAAGACAGACACACTAATAACGAGCGGTAACCCTAGCTCAGGTTACAACGTGGCTACATATCGGACCGCCAGCCTGAGGCGTGCTCAAACGAGATGTACTCATGCAAATAACGCTGTTACTGCTGACAATAACAAATTGCGATAAACTTTTATGAAGCATCTTTTAGTAGAATGTGTTTTGTTTTGTTCCGTACTGTCACGTAACCGACAATACGATGAACTTCTTCAAAATTCATCCTCTCTGTCGGATCTTATGGAACCCACAAGATATTGACTAGCCACTGCTTGGTTAAAGCGGTAAAACATTAAAGGAATACCTAATTTTATTAATTATTTCAAACAGTATACTAAACCAACAAACCTCAGCCACGAAACTGTCAGGTATATCGTACACCCACTCACTACAGGCGATATCGAAGCTGCTATTGAAGTGTGTGCATTTCGTATTTAGCGGCAGGTGTCGGCGACATTGCTTGATGCCGTTCTCGTCGATCGACTGGTTTAACCAGGGCACCGGGAACGGTGGGTGCGATGGTTCACATTCCGGGATCATGCATCTGTAGTTGAAGACTTATTATATTACATTCGCCTTTAAATATTTTTAATATGAATTTACAATTTACGTGTGATCATAATTCTTTTTCTAAACGGCTTGATCGCTTTTGATTTTTTTAATCCAACGAGCATGTGGCTCACCTGATGGTAAGTGTCGACCGCCGCAATTTAACGACTGCAACACCAGGGGAAATTGCAGGTGCGTTACTGGCGTTTAAAAAGGAACAGGCTCGTTTCTCGAAGGTCACCGAGTTGATAAAGATTTTATGGGATATAGTGGCGGTGCAAAAATATCCATTACCTTATATCATCCCGTGGATGAAGAGACGACAGACGAAAACTGATCTATGTGATGTGCAGCAGCATTTCGTATCATGGTAAATATCCCATAATCCCATATAAGGCAATTCATAGAGGATGCCTGATTTAGCAGTGGTTTATGGGGTACTTATAGGTTACCTAGATGGTTCTTTTAGTCGGACCCGGTAGATGGCGCTGTGGTCGAGATCCAGAAGTGCGAAGCCGGGCCGGAACGAAGACCATAATTGTGTATATGAATTAACACTTTTAAACTATACTTCTTAAATTTCAGCAACCAAGCCAAAACTTTAATTGATAATCACAATTTAATGTTGGCTAACGAGCCATCGGTTCTGAAGAAAAAACCTCCCAAGGAAACCTACTTTAACCAAACCTATTTGTATAAAATATGATATGAAAAAGAATACGAAAAAAGAAATCTCGTACAGTGAACATTGTGGGATGCTGGTGTTTTTATAGAATAAGGGTGACAAACGAGCACACAGTGCATCGTTGATGGTCATTACATACTGTGATATATACATTTTATTTAAACGTAGATGCGTTGTCACCCATGAGAACTAAGATCGAATTCCTCGTTTCCAAAAAAAGTTCTCCGGATCTCTACACTCACCATTCGAAACACAGCAGTAACCCGCTGTTTTATGCTGTTATTCTGTGAGAGCGTGACCCTTCCCCGGTCGAGCTGATCCATTCGTCCTACAACCATAATATAGCTGCAGCGTAGCTCTACCACGTATAAAATGTATTATTGTTTTGTTTAATAGAAACAGAAATCGAAAAGCCATTAGGTCTTAATTACTTCAATTTCAATCCAATTTAATTTTAATGCGTTGCGAATGATTCATTTTGGACCAACCTGTAATTTACGTCCTCAACTGCGAATACATAATTAACATTGTACATGGAATTGGTGGCATACACCAATGCCAGCATGCACATCGTGAGTAGCTGGTGCTTCCCAAAAGCGCCCAGTTGTCCCAGCACCGCGTCTAGCTGCACTTGTGGCTCTTCCACGGACATTGTTAGATTGCTTGTTGGCTCCCCTTCTATAGAGCCTTCACGTTCGTTAGCTCCACTCTAACTTAGCCATGATTGATGTAATTATCGTTCACATTGTTAATAACGCAAACAATGCAAAGAGCATTGTTTTCAACAATGCATTTTCTTATTCTTTATCCATGGTAAATTATTATTTTCAAGCGAGATTATAACTGGTTTCCAATTAATTAGGTACCTAATTCCAGTTTTTGGTATTTTTAATACGCTGCGAGGTCACTTTTGCTGCTTCGACACACCCATGTTACGTTTTATACGACTCCGTAATAAATTAGCTTCGATGTGAGATTTTGTTTTATCTTTTTAAATGATTATTGATATTATAGGTACACACCTGTAAATAAGATTGCTAATATAACCAACGTGCAAGTAATGCACTCATGTTACTAAAAATACAGTTGTTAGCGGTGAATAAATATTTTTATAGGCGGTTTTATTGATATGGTTTCTTTTTTATAAAAGTCTAGAAGTATTTATTACGTTTTATTTAAAAAAATAGTTGTCAGTAGAAGAAAATAAAAAATATTTTAACAAAATTTTAGAATATTTTTAGTATAATATAATTATACTAAAAAATATTCTAAAATTTTAAAAAAATTTAAAATTTAAATTTATCTAATATAAAAATATATTGCACACACTGAACTAGTAAATACTACGAGAGGTGGCACCTGCTTGTAACACTGAGACAATGCCTATTTATAGAAGCGTTATTCGGCACAGGAACCTGAAGCCTTTTTTATTTCGAAAATATGGTTATTTATATAATGAATGAATATTCAAACTACTATGAACAAATGTTTAGAAATTAACTTACAAATTAGAACAGTAGGGATGGCTGATGATAAGACCCTAGTCTCTTCAGAATCGACCAGGATAATGCAAGCAAATGAACACGTAGCACAATAACCAACGTCCTCACTGCTCCGCTATTATCTGATAAATGTAATCAAGCGGGAACTAAACTCAAATGTCAACCGCAGCGTCCACCCAACAGCTACAAATAATAACAAGATTATTTTTTAAAAGAAAACATAAGTACCCGTTTTAATATGACGAGCGTGCACATAGCGTGGAGTTGGAAGTTTTATGCAGATATTTCTTAATGATGTTTTACGGTCCAAAAACAATACATTTATTTTATGCTGACACGGTTCGAGTCCCCGCGCCGCGAATTACTTATATTATAATGTACCACTTTTAAATTAAACGCAGTGTACATAATAAACTGTTAAAGTAACACTTACTGTTAGCTCACTTTATACACAGTCTATAGTTTTTATTATACTGTGCTTTATAAGACATTCACTTTATTTATACGACATTCATATTGACGTCACAAATTATTTTTAAACTACATAACTATAAACTAATTTAATTATAAAAGAGGCTGTACGAGTCGCAAACCGTGACCCGTACATACTTTTTGGTCCTGCAAGCGTAATTTTTTTTTAATTTCTTGGTCTTTCGAGCGTAAATTTTGCACACTTTTAGTCGTTTGCGAGCTTTAGTGGTATTTTACTTATCGTGACAGCGATCGGTGCGATTGGCCCCACCAAGCGGGCACATCCACCCAAATCACATTGAGAAAGCGCACGTCCCAGTGTAAACAGCAACTGTACTCAAAAGATGAGTGAGTACAGTTGCTGTTTACCTAAAAACTTAAAAAAAATCTGGAAGACGTTGAGGTCGCGACCTTCGAATCAGGTTTATAGCTTATCAGTCATAGGTCACGATCTACGGTAATATAACTTACCTTGTCAACATGGCCTATAAACCCAGACGTTCTTTAAAAGAAATGAGCCAAAACTTCTAGAAAAGCAACAACATTGTTTTGACAACTTAAAGCGACTATAAACCAACTATTGTAAGGATAACGAGTCGAGAAAGACATTGAAATATCTGAGGATCTGGATCGGATCATATCAACCATGGGTTGAAATGGAGTGATGAGTACTGACATACTGAGTATAATAAATTCTTAATAATCGTAAATTACATATTATATGTACATACACACCAAACTGTCTGGCCTAGTTAAAGGTTATAACTAGAGAACTATATATGATTCTAAAATAAAATAGTGAAACCCTTTTTACTTAAAAAATAGTGTAATTTTTTAAGTAAAATATCCAATTGATTGGGCAGCATTTCCCCGACTTGTGCATGCGTCACGTGATGCACTTGTCGCCTGCTTTACCAGCATTAGGCTGCAACTATAAAACTTCTTCGAGAATTTCCTCATCGCTTGTCGTTTCTTAGAGCTCTATGACCGACCCTTTGTCACTTCGGCTTATGTGTCCGTTGTGCAATGTGAATAAGTCTGATTCTACTGCAAATATTTTCTTTACGATCTTATGATAAGCTATTCAATGCGCTACATTTTTATTTGTCAACTACACCGTGTAGTGTGGCGAAAGAGCATCTGAGATAGGCGGCCACACCTTTCTGGATAGTAAATAAAACAACAAAATACAGCGGTTTACACGGCCATCGTTAAAATGTTATGAAGTCAATCAAGCTGTATCAAAATGAGTACAATAGCTTAAAGTTAATTATTGGAATTTGAACAATAACAAAACACCAGCGCAAATAACACCCCGAACTCGATAAAGACTGGTATTTCGATGTTACAGACAGACATTATTATGATTGTCAAACAATAATTAAAATAAAAGTTAAAGTACAGCGTATATACATCCCACTGTTGGGAACAGGCCCCCTCTCATTTCTGATAGGGTTTTACGGCAAGGAAGTGTCCGCCGCGCTGTCACATTGCGTTTTGGCGAATTTCATATGTAATTGAAATATTTTTTCTTATTTCTTAGGCATGTAGGTTTCCTTGCGTGGTTATAGGTTGGTACAGCACTCAAAATAGGAATTAACAACTTCATTGGTGCCGGCGGGGATCGAACCAGGGATGCTGCCGTGCAGTGATATTTGCAGCGAGCGCTTATTAGTTCCTGAGCTACCTCGGCTTAAACGTTCGTCAACGGCACTGCTTAAGGAGTCCAAACAAGAATCGGTTAAATACATTTCGGCTTTTTGAATAGTCGATCTAAAATAGAAGTAAGATTGTTTGCAAAAATCATTCTTTTTTAGCCTGGAATCAATGAAAGGGACTAAAGGTGCCTTTAACATAATCAGGCAAAACGACTTTGTGATATTTTTAAAGAATATTAACAATGCTATAAACATTATTAATATTCCCCTTAACCACTCACAGTAAGCTTAAATTGCTTGTGTTACGAGTGGTTCACGCCAGTAGTCGAATGGCGGATTCGAACCCACGACGTTTTTGAGTTCGCGGTCCGCGCGCTGCCATTAGGTTACTGTCGCTTCATTACGCACACATTTTCTTAGTTATATTCTAATATATACTTCAGCATACCGTCAAATTTAAACCTCTAAGATGGCCTCCCGGAAGCTATCATTTAAAGGTTCGAATTTGACAGTCACTGTAGCTTAGCAATGTGTGGGACCATGACCGCCGCGGATTCGAATCCCGAACGGATTAAATATTTGTATGACCTCCCAATAATTGTTCCGGGTCTGGATTATTGTCCTTGTGAAATTTATGTATGTACAGTGAATTCCTTACATGTGAAAATCAGAGTAGGGTAAAGGCTTGTTTTAAAATAAAAAAGATTTAATTTTTTTTAAGAAGAAATAAGCGCGTTGGTCATAAAAAATAATTGGCAGACTTTTAAAGAATGTTATGGAAAATATTACCGTGTAGTGGCGGTGTAAGAATATCCACCACCCCGTGGCATCCCGTGGGTGTCGTAAGAGGCGACAACAGGGAACAAATCAGGAGATGGCCAGCAGCGTGTTCCTAATAACGGAAAAAATTAAAGAACTGTGGTTGCCAATCCACTTGCTAAGCGTGGCAACTATGGCAAATATCCTTCTCATGAGGCCATCTTATCTATGGAAGAGGCCTGTGTGCAGCTGTGGACTTTAACAGGCTGTGACGGTAACGGTTATTGAAAAGCGTATTAATTAATTCTCTTAAATTAAATTACATTTCATTATCAATAACTAACTCGTGTTAACAGTGAGAAGTAAAGTCACTTATCGTTTGTTTTTAGGGTTCCACAGTTTATAAGCAGAAAAAAATGTAACCCTGTATATATGAACACTGTTGATCTTCCGTTCACTGTCAGTCTAGATTCTTTTTCTCAGGAACGGGTGGTAATGACAAGTCGAGATTAATGTCAAATATTATGGTCTACGTTCCTTTAGAGGTTTGTTCTAAGTTAACGTAAAAGATACGGCCATTTATGTCACATATTTTGATACCCGCAAATAGACATGGCGATAGATAGCCCGATCCTGGTTCTGCCGGGTAACCGGATACTCGGCGCATGATTTTGCCGGGTAGCGGAATACCTGGCAAAGTTACCTATTGTCGTTTCTAGAGTAAAAAGTTCACAGTAATGTGTATGAAAGAAAGCATAATGGCCTCGACCCTGCCCGAGGCGATAAGCTAGTTTGCCTTTACCACAATTGTCCTCTAATTAACTTTCAATATGAATAGTTATCCTTCAAGAAGTTAATCATCACCCATAATATTATTCAAAGTTGATTTTATAATGATTTTTTTTTGAAATGAATGAAGCGACAGTAGTCTAATGGCAGGGCGCGGATCGATAACTCAAAGGGTCATGGGTTCGAATCCGCCATTTGACTACTGTCGTGAACCACTCCTAACACAAGCGTTTCAAGCTTACCAGGAGTGGTTAAAAGGAATATTAGTAATGTTAATTAATAATATTAGATTACTAATATTTTATAAAAAAATAAAGAATAAAATAAAAAAATATAAAAATAATTAAAGGTACTACGGATTGATTGTTACAACTGTTGTACAACAAAAAAAAATTAAATATTTTATTCTTGTTTTTCTTTTCTTCAACGTGATATCATAATATTTATGCTATTCTTAATTACTCAGATCTGTCGGATACCCGGCGTCATTATCCGGTACCTACCCAGCCAGATCCTAAATAACAAACCGGATACACACCTCAAATTTGCTCGCAAACTAACTTACACCTTTAAGGTAAATCAATATTGTAAATAAAAGCTAATAAATATACCTTTAAAGTAAATATTCAATGTTTTACATTTATGAATTTCAAGAAACAAGCTCTCCCAGACCAAGTAAAGCGAAAAATTCGAAAAAATCCGTTCATTACTAGTGCTTCTACTTCACATGAAAATTTTTTTTTTTTATAATTACAAAGGAGATAGCCAAAAATTGTATGAACCTGTGCCCCAGACTGTACAGAGATGAAATCTATGTCATTTGAAAGTACAGATCTTCTATATAAAGAATTAGAAAAGTGCATGTCGCTATGCAGCATGGGACAAAAGTTATGAAGATTTAAAAAAGTTGATTTTGGCAGTCGGTTTTTATCATTATTACACAATGTAGATATTAATAAAGTTCCAATTCATGAGTGTTATGTAGGTTAATGTATAAGCATGATGATTAGGATGTATCCTAACTGGTTAAGCTAAAAAAAAACAAGGACGGCAGTTTTGTTCAGTCTTTAAAATTATTATTTGTAACTAGTTTTGTAACATAACTATTATTGATCGAAGTATATTAGACAGAAAATAATTAAACTTACGTATGACACCGTTTATAATTAGTGGAGCACTCGCGTGGGGCTACGGCACTTATTAAATAAAAGTAAAATACGATAAAACACAAATACGAAGGAAAAGCGTACATATATCATATACCGAAAAACGGCGCGTAAATCGGTGAACGTGAATCAGATCGTCTGACATTGACACTGACTGTTTTGGTGCTTGACGGACGGATTCAGTGTTGCAAGTACTAAAGTAAGATAACCCTTCCCTATAATGTAACGCTACATGTTTAAGCTGTTGCTGTATTAAACAAATAAGTAAAATCCTATCCTTTAGTGTATTTTGATTATTTTGATGTATTAATTCATTAATTGAAGGCTTTTTCATCATAATAAATAAAGTATTTTTATGAGTTTTGTTATTGTTTTTTCCCTACTCTGATATTTTTAAGTATTATATGATCACATTAAAGGTGCTATAGAGTGACTTCAAAGATAAGAAATCACTTTAAATACGTTTAAACTTGATTATTTTTCAACAGCTGCTATGAAATGTTAATAGTTACTCAAAATTCTTTTTTTATTTTATTTAAATTAATAGCAATAGTCTTATTTTTGTACAGCTTGGGGTACATTTTGGCAATCTCATTTACAATTTCAGTTACAGCATCGACTCTGATGTAGACCGATATGTGGGAGAATGTTTTCCGATGCAGTGTTAAGCTTGTTCTTTAATCCGCCTTACCTTTTTGTTAGAACATTGTTAGGTGCTTACTTATAATTTGTGAATAATATAACAAAATTGTAGAATAAAATAGTGGTGATTTACCACGTTCCTAACATATCGTAAACATTTTGCGAGAAGCGAAATTGTTATAGTGTAATCACAAACCTCAGAGACTGCGTGGCAAAATATACTACAAAAAATTACTCGCACACAATTATCATGAATTAGAGTTATTTAAAAGGGATTTGAGGTTTTTTGCTTTGAAAAGTAAATAAATTTGACGATGTAAATAAATCATTAAATTCCGAATTATCCGGTTTCAAAAAAGTCTCAGTCCAGCAGAAGTCTTTCTAAGCTGCTAAACTTACAACCGCGGACCATTGATCTTATCATGGAGGACAAAAAACAGTTCTTGCACTTACGTACGTAGGCCTGCCATGTAAGGTTTTAAGTGACAAGTTGCCGATTACTTACAACCAGTTTGAAAGTGTAATTAAGTACTATTTTATACGTGAATAGAACGAAGCTCCCTAACAAACATATTACGACTATAGATGTAATTGATTTATAAAATTAGACTTACAGTAAGTTGATGCTGCGGCCCATAGACATCTACATCTATCCTAGATTAAGAATCAAAATGCAAATAAATTGTCACCCGCTAAGGATTAAGATGGAACGCCTCGTTTCTAGTAAAATTTTCTCTCCATAGCTCCCTGTGCAACTCTGAACTCTCTTATACGGCTAGCAGTGAAGGACCACGTCTCATATCCATATGTTATTACTGATTACTATTATACGCACTAGTTGTTCCGCAAGGCTGCGTGATATCACCAACGTTCTTTCTTCTGCATATCAATGACATGTTACAAACCGTACATTCATTGCTATGCAGACGACAGCACTGGTGATGCTTTATACACCGGCCGCGCCAATATTTTTCGGGAAAACTTCGCCGAGTACCGGGACAAACTTGTGTCTGAAGTCGAGACCTTGTTGAAATCTCCGATCTCGGAAAAATCTCGGACTGAGTGCGACTAAATCTAGTCCAATTTAATCCCCAGAAGACACAAGTTTGCGCTAATTGATAAAATCAGGTGTTACTTTGCGGAAATTCATTATAATAAAAATATAAATTACTTCGCAACCTTCCGCTAACTAAATACAATGATGTGTCTTACCTAGATTGAAGAGCACCTCCCGCCCTCCCTCAATTGCATGCACTAACTCCGTCACCACTAGTCCCAGCACCACTACTCCCAACACCACTATTCCAGTAAGACACACCATCGACGATAATACGACACGTGTTTCGCCTCTACACGAGGCATCCTCAGGTGATGTAGGCTCTTTTTGCAGCTGTTTCGGCTCGCCGCTCTCTTAGCGGTCAGCCGCCATTGAGTCTACATCACGTGAGGATGCCTCGTGTAAAGGCGACACACTTGTCTGTTAGAATAGTGGTGTTGAAAGTAGTGGTGACGGAGTTAGTGCATGCATTTAAGGGAGAGCGGGAGGTGCTCTTCAATCCAGGTAAGACACATCATTGTATTTAGTTAGCGGAAGGTTGCGAAGTAAATTATATTTTTATTATAATGAATTACCGCAAAGTAACACCTGATTTTATCAAGTAGCGCAAACTTGTGTCTTCTTGTTTTGTAATTTATATTTTTATTACAAGTTTGCGCGTTTACCGCTAAAAACAACCCCTTCGTCGTATCTCCTCCGTTTCAAGGCGTAATAATCCCCCTTGTTGCCTCAACCAGTATTGGAATCCTCGGCTTGACATATCGAGTAACGTGCATTTTGTGGTCACTTGGAAGAGAAGGCCAAATTGGCCTCTAAAAGGCTTGGCGCGCTCTGCAGAGCGGGACAGTATTTCATGTCGGCTCACCGCCTGCAACTTTATTAGGCGCAGGTTCGGCCGCACATGGAATACTGTTCCCATCTCTGGGCCGGGGCTCTCTAGTGCCAGCTCCTTACATTTGATCGCATCGAGCGCAGAGCACTTCGAATCGTTGGCGATCGAGCTCTTTCCGAACCGCTTGACTCACTGATGATGATCTGCCACGGGGATTGCTCTGAGGAATGGTTCGGACTAATTCCAGCCACACAGTTTCACCATCGCACATCGCTACAAAACTTGCGATACCATCCGTACCATATGGATAACTGACGGTTCACCACTAAGCGATTTAAAAGATGCTGTTGATTTAAAACATGTTATCTTCCACGCACAATTTTCTTGTGGAATCAAATACCACCAGAGATTTTTCCGAACCGATACGATTTAGGGACCTTCAAGAAAAGAACCTATTCCTTTTTAAAAGGCCGGCAACGCAGCTGCAATTCCCCTGGTGTTGCAGCTGTTCATGGGCGGCGGTAATCACTTACCATCCGGTGAGCCGTATGCTGGTTTGCCGGCTCTCCTATAAAATAAACCCAAATCTGACAATATGTCCTAGATAAACATACTCGACAATAACTTCGAGCGTAGGGCTTCTAACAACCTAAGACTTATGTGACATGGACGTTACCCACGATATTTAAAGAGTTATGGGGATGTAACGTCACTCTGTGTTACACCTCTCTGCAGTTGGATAGGTTTCGTACTCTGGTTCTTTACTCGGATAGCCATCGTAGTCATACTGTACAAACACTTCAAAACTTCGTCAACTCGGTACTGCTGGACAGACTGTAGCACAGCTCAAATTTTGACGCAATTAAAACTTTCTTATAGTCTATATACGCGAGGCAAAGTGATACATTGAAATCTTCGGCCGTACAATTTGCCGAATGGTATGTATGTGGTATACCAGTATGTATGTGGTGTGGTGCTACCAGTTTCTCGACTCCACAGAGTCAGTAATTCATTCTTGGGGCAATGAATACGCTATTACAACAAAGTCCCAGAAAATATACTGGGTCTCTCTATAACCAAGTTTAAATATTTAATGAAACAAAAACTGTATAAAAAGGGTTGAGAATGAGGTGGTCGCTTCCAAGCTGTTTCTAAAATAAATTTTGTAAATATTCTGTGACCCTTGACATTGTAAATATTTATTAAAAAAAAGTCACGCTGGGTTTCTTGCTGGTTCTTCCCAGGACAGAGGTTTTTTTCGAACCTGTAGTAACGTAAAATATTGACTTTCAATAAGAATTGCTTGTAATCTATATCGAATAAAAAATTGTTTTATTTTATTTTATGGTACTAAAGCCTTTTCGGAAATCGGCTTGTTCGGGAGGCTGGAGGTCGTCGAGTCTGCATATAGTATTGACTCTCTTAAACCGCACGTATACGCGGTACAAAAGGGAAATCGGTCTTTAGTTCTTTAATAGAGCATTGTCGTCTTTCTAGACCAACGCACTTATGCTCCAGTAATAGTAGTAGTAGTAGTGGACCAAGGACAAAATGAGGATCTTCTGAAGGACTTTAAGTACTGGTTTTCTCGGGGCCTTGCCATTTTTAAGATTCTGGAGAGGAAGTAATATCGCTCAGACTAATTGTGATCGGAATAATTCACTTGCGTGTCGCTTAAACATACGATTTTTTTACGCGGTAAAGCCGTGGTGCAGCTATATTATAGTTGTAGCACGAATTTGTTGGCTCAACCGCGGAAGGATCACGCTCTCAGAGAATACTAGCGTAAATAGCAGCTTAATGCTGCTGTGTTTCGGGTGGTTAGTGTAGAGAACCGAAGACTCTTTTTACTGGAAGTGGGACATTCGATCTTAGTCCTCAGGGGTTATAACCAATTTGCAGTTTGATTCTTAATCGATGATAAATGTGCCACAGGATCCACTTACCGGCAGGTGGATTGTGTGCTCGTTGTCACTCTTATTTTTTTAAAAAGACCTCTAAAACGATGCTATTACGGTCTTCCTTAACATCGACATTTTTGGCTTTAAAAGAGAGATCTCTGACAAAGACTTTAAAGCCTTGGTTCCGTTCAATCGCTTTTTCAATACGAGTTGTATTTAAGTTATGTAGGTATGCTAATAATAAATTACATCTTATAAATTGCCATTTACAACATATATTTAATTCTGACGCGTATAATTAACTGACTAGATAACTTATGTTGCATGTCCACACGCACGTCTCAAACAGAAAACTAAATTAATAATCCCATCTTCACTTCATTTAACGCATTAAAATAATGTATTATTTCGTCTTAACTTACGTTTAACTCTTAATGAGGAGCTATTTCCACATTCTCTTTTTTGTGATTAGCTTAACGACTTGACCATAGATTACGGTTCTATTCCCGAGCTGATTCAGTTGATGAACGTTCTCTATCTTACTGACGGCGCCATGTACATAATTTTTATTAAAATTACTCTGTGTCTTCTCTAATTGCAAGATTACATGCGATGGATGTGTCTCATAAAGTCACGTTCGTTAAAATTGGAAGTAATAGTACATTTCAAGTCTTCGTCAATAAATTTTTCATGTGTAGTATGCGCGTTCATCATTAAATGAAATGTGTCTGAGAGTGAGAGTTTTTAAGGTTCCGTACCGAAAGGGTAACCCACAGGACCCCATTACTAAGCCTCCGCTGTCCGTCCGCCCGTCTGTCAGCATTCAAACATTTGAAGTGTTCACAGAATATGTATTGCTGTTGTCGCTGTAAGAACACAATAGTACAATAAAATAAGTTAAAAATTAAAGGGGGTTCCCCTGCTAGAAACGTGTTTTGTTTTGTGTTTTTTGTCGCTTTTTTAGCTCGATCTTAATAATGGCATTAAGTAAATGCTTTAAAGTTTCTATTGCTATATTCGCTAAAATATTCAAAATTATATTTGAAAATTAAAGGGGCCCATAAAGGAAACGTGGGTTTTCTTTTACAAAAGTATTTAAAAAGTACCTACATAGTATTCAATCTTGTCCGATGATACGGAACCTTTCATGCGCGAGTCCGACTCGTACTTAAACGTACTTTTTATATGAAGAAGAGCAACAATGTTATAATAAAAAAATAAGTAGGGGCAACAAGGAATAATATCCCCACCAGATTAATTCTATTATAGGTACATCTATCTTCAGCGGCGTTAGCTCTCGTTAAAGCTAATAGAAAACAATGAAGGTAAATGAAATCAACTCTTAGTCACTGGAGTACGTAGATGGAATACAGTAGCATCAGTACTATGCTGTTACTACTCGTACTAAGGGAACAAGGAGTGCATTTGTGCTTGCACCTTCACTCGGGCACTATATCCTGTCCTGTGTGGAACTAGTCTCCATGGGTCTTAAACTATGTATTTATTTATTACAGTCCATTTAAAATCCAGTGCTGAATATGTGACATCAGTATCAAAAAAGAAGTCCCGCGGTGGTTATGCGATCTAAAATGTAAAATATGGTATTTGAAAGCAAATGTCAAATTTCTAAAGACTGTGGTACCGCGACTAAGGAACTCCTTTCCTCTTTTTATGCCATAGTTTTAATCTGTTACAGTGAATTAACAAAGTTTTGTAATAAGACGGCATATGTAATCAAACTAATTTTACGGATTTTATCGCATTTAATTTAAAGTCTTTTTTTATAACATTGGGTGGCAAACGAGCACACAGTCAACCTGATGGTAAGTGAATACTGTGGCCCATAGACATCCACATTCATCTTCAACTAAGAATCAAAGTGCAAGTGCGTTGTCATCCCTGAGGACTAAGATGGAATACCTCGATTCCAGTAAAAAGGGTTACCGGTTCTCTACACTCACCATACGAAACACAGCAGCATTACGCTGCTATTTTACTCTGGTATTCTGTGAGCGCGTGGAGCTGCCCCCGTGAGCCGTTCCATTCGTGTTACAACTATAATATAGCTTTAGTAAAATTACTTTTTCAATTCCCGAAGTTTCGGGCCATTTTAGTCGTCCTGAACCTTCAACTGTAAAATAAAATTTCTCCGATCTTAGCAGAATAAGTTTTATTCCATGTGTAGTATTTGCGTAAATATAATTATATATAACAAAATAATTAGCGGCTTTATTTCTTTGATAAACAGTTTTAATTACTAAATATCACAACCTTAAGGTAAGAATTAGTATGTCACCTAAACAGTTACATCAAAAATATCATTCACTATATTTCCCGCACTTAGTCTTACCTACCAATCTAAATGGAACCACCATTTAGGTAATGACTATTTGACCTCTCTTTTTCCCGTTTTTCCTAAAAAAAGAAGAGAAAAGAAAAGAGAAATAAGCACATGACATGACATTTTAATTGCTTCTTAAGTACCGAATTTATTGTAGCTAAGTAATTTTTTATTAAAAAACTATCCTCACGCTAGGATTTTCTCAGTTAACATAGACACAAGAACAAACATCCAGACTCGGAGCAATTAGTTTAAGGTCTTACAAATACTTGTTCCGTACAGGATTCGATTCCGCGGTCCTCAGCGCCGAACTCATTGCTAAGCCACTGCGCCACGAAAACGTCAAAAAATTTAAAAAATCATTAAACTCGGTCCACATTTGGCGACGATAATATCCCGTAACATATATACATAAAAATAAATACACAAAATTGTAAAAGTGACAAAGGATATAAAACTTTTCTCTATTCAGTAAACTTTTTATGCAATCTGGTTTTTTAATTACTATTTAACCTTTAAACTTCTTATTTTAGTTAGTGCAAATAAAATGTATTTGGCAGAATTTTATTGTAGTGATGTCAATACGAGTGAAGTTGACGTCTTTCATTACTTAATGTTATTAATATGTTTCTGCCGATACTCACGTCTCATTAATCTCACTTTCCTAGACGATCGTAATCTTTGATGGGTGCTGTTCATTATACGGCTCTAATTACCGTTCAAGATTGCCTGCTTCTGGACATAGATCTTAATTAAAGGCTAGATGCGACTTGTGTGGTTGGGGATGAAGACATTAGCCGATAGCGAAGGTGTCCCCGCTACAGATTAAATTTTAATTGATCTGCTCTAGAAAATAGTGCTTCTTTAGTAATGATTCATTTGATTCTTAAAACTCGCTGATAGGATTTAAACGCTTGGTACCCTGCAACCAACAAAATCCGAATTAGACCAGACAAATGTATTGATACTCCAAGAAAACAACATGTAATTGATGCTACAACTCTTTAATTTATCGTCTAACAGGAAAAAAGTAATAATAAGAAAGAAAAACGTTTACTTGAAGGTACAAAACAACGTAAATAATTGCATCACATTTAACATAATTTATGACATAATGTCCTCCACACCGGATTTCCAGTCACGGCGGCCAGTCTAAACAGAGACGAGCCATCTGCGCAAAACAGGATTATAGTGCCCAAGTGTATGCGCAAGCACAGGTGTACTCTCTATTCCCACACTCTCATAGTCCGATGGGACGGTAAACCGACACGACCGGAAGAGGGATCAGGCGCAGTACCCACAACTTTACGTGATTTCCGAAGCACGGGGGCGAAACACTGCCAATTTCCTGACTCCGGGCACTTACTGAGAATTACTTGACAGAAAAACTCAATAATAATTTTTTTGCCCGACCCGCGATTCAAACCCGGGACCTCATGATTAGTAGTTGTGTTTACAACCACTAGACCAACGAGGCAGTTATTTTATGACATAATTTTTGTAGCATCAAATAGGCACCGGACTTAACATTGCGTTACAGTGTAGCCACAATGTGCTTTATTTAAAACTTACGAGCAGTCGCTAGCATAATTTTTTATCTATAAAGTAATTAAAATATATTAACTATGGCCTCCGACGTGCATTCTGTAAATTAAATCACCAACCTAGATCCGCTCCCTCAAGTAAAATCTGTTAAGTGCTGTAAACGTCGGCAATTAAAAAAGGATAATCATTTAAATTAAATCCGTAAAAATAGTTTTACTTAATGTCTAGTATTTGTGTAAGGAATGTTTCATAAATATCTATGTTTAAGGGGATATAGTAAGTCATCTCAAATTCTAATTTCGTCGCCACTTGCCCGCGCTTCGTATGCTATGAACCGACGTGTTTGTAATCACTAATACTGTAAGTACGTAGGCGGTCCCATAATGAATTGGCCTAACTATGAACCAATGAAGGAAATGAAACGGAACCAATTTTATTTTTCAATATAATCACCATGAATACTAACACACTTCTGACATCTGTGAATCAACATCTCTAAACCTTTATAAAAATAATCACATTTTTTATCCTCAAAATGACTGAAGACGGCCGCCTGCAACTCTTCATCGCTTGAAAATTTTTTCCTCTTAAGTCCCGCTTTAAATTTGGAAATAAATAATAGTCGGACGGGGCCATGTCTGGACTGTAAGGTGGATGTTGAACTTCTGTGAACCCGCATTGACGAACTGCATCCTTCGAAACACCAGCGGTACGAACAGGGGCGTTGTCATGGAGCGACAGGACACCTTTAGACAGCTTGCCTCTTCGTTTTTCCTTTATCTTGTCTCGTAATTTATATATTAAAGAAGCATAATATTCACCGTTAACGACTGTATTACGTTCTTTAAAATCCACCATCAAAATGCCTTGAAAATTCCAAAATATTATGCACATCAGTTTTTTTAGTCGATTGTTGCACCTTTGCCTTTCTAGGGGGCTTTTCACCCTTATAACGCCATTCCATTGACTCGCGCTTGCTTTGTGGATCATAATACAAGATCATAGTTTCATCACCAGTCACTGGCCGCTCGATCACAGTCTTTGGATTTTCGCCACAAAGATCCAAAAACTCCGAAGCGCAGCGCACTCTTTCCTGTCTCTGTACCGCTGAAAGAAGTTTCGGTACCAATCTTGCACTCACTTTTTTCATGTGAAGATTTTCATGGATCGCGCGATGAATGGTACTCTTAGAGAGCCCAAGCCTTGCTGCAATTTCTCTAATCTTCAAACGGCGGTCACTCAGAATCTCCTCTTCGATAAGAGCTATCGTTTCGGGAGTGAGCACTTCCACAGGTCGACCGTCTTGGCCAAAGTCTTCGACAGTTTCTCTCCCGAGGCGAAACTCTTTCACCCAATTTTTCACTGTGCTATAGGAGGGGGCAGACTCCTTATACACGCCATCCAATCGTTCTTTTATTTGGCCAGGGGATAAACCTTCTTTAAACAGAAACTTTATGACACTTCGATACTCAGTTTTCGACATTTTGAAAAAATACGCGACTCTCGTTATTCAAATGCCTGTTAAACTAAGACTAAGTATTTCATGTCGATGCATGTTTCTTATATTAAGGTCACAATAAACGTAATATTTAATGCAACACAACATGTAGCGACATGTCGCGTTGAACTATATCAGGCCAGTTCATTATGGGACCGCCTGGTAGATAGGTCGTTAGATACTTATTTCGTTAGGTTTAGCATATTTATGCCTGTTTCTTAACGCCAACCCAGTCGCTTCTTATTTTTATAACGGTTATTTCCCATTTTAATTTTACGTCGTCCTGTTGCGTAATATGTATTCTGATCGTAAGCGACACAACTTCTCCCTTCAAAAGCCGGAGCGATACTAATGGGGCGACAGAATACAGGAATCAAGCTTACGCGCCGATAGTTTAGGTAATTTCTTTTTACAGTGAAAATAATGCTATTTTAAAAAAAGTAAATAACATAAGCACTGCTTTATAGTTAGTTCGGTTAGTATGCAATGTTTCATGATCTTATTTAAAGTATTTTATGAATAACAGCGGCTTATTGTTCAGTTTGGAGGTAACTTTGGATTTTTTTTCTATCGAGAAAATTTTACGGAATCGTGTTTTCGTCTAACATAATCCTTAACATTAATGCTCAACTTTACCGTATATTTATTTCAAAATTAATGCTGCAATATATTCGGCATAATGAAGGGTCTTGCTAAGCCATTTGGGATTATATCTCCCAGATTAAAGGTATTATATTTTTTAATTTAAGACTGGATTTTAAATTAAAAAAATATATCAAATTAAGTGTACAAGTTAACAGTTATTATTATTATATACTTCTAGACACTTCAAGACAATTCTTCTGGAGAAAGGTAGTTTTACATTTCCTCTAAAGTTTCATCTTGTTACCTGTGTTATCCGTGAAATGAATGCGGATATGTCTATATAAACGTTCCAATTTCATACAGATACATGCTACACTGTGTCATAATTTTTAAATGTTTGCAAAGCAGCTTACAAGTGTCCACAGATTGCTCTTTTACATTTCTTTAGGATTAGAATTTTTTTTTGAAAATAATTGAATTTTCCTAGATCCCCACACCGTAACACCGACCAACATATCCATGATTAGCTGTTATAAGGGCTTATTTAATCATTTAATTACTTAGTCTTCAAAATGCATAGAGAAATTTATCTTATTTATCACACATTAAACTTAAACCTAACTTGATTTTATCGGTTACAGTGCTGGTCCAAGATAAAGCGGAGTAATTTTATTTCAGTTTCTTGACTATGACTCATAATTTTTATTTAGTGCTATGTGCCCGGTTATTGAAAAATGTGATGTATTTAGTTTTGAATAGATTGCATTGTAAATTATTACTTTCGAGCCAATTTACTGTAAATGCGACAGTATTGTATACTTTATTCATAACCAGATGGCTTTTCTTTCTTTACCTGTTACTATAACTGATATACTGTTGGCATAAAGAAAACAATGTGGTCATTAATTTATAATATAAAAAGTAAAAGACGAGCGACTTGTTCGTTAATTTCATTAATTCTAGCTATTTGAACTCATAAGGAATTGTTATTTTAATAGGATGGTATAAGTAAAAAAAAAATTGTTTAAAGAAAAATGAACAGCACGTAAACGTGGTTTACTTATTACTCATTGAAAATTAAACTCTGCGTTTACATTATACCTAACCTTTTTCATTAATTGCTGCATGCAACTTGAGCAAGTTTTTGCCAGATCAGAATAATTTAGGGTTTTATTATTATAAACATTGCACTGTTTAAATTAATTTATAAGTGTATTGGCGGTGTAACAATGTCTAGTACCTCATATCATCCCGTGGGTGTCGTAAGAAGCGACAGAGGGCAACAATTCAGGAAATGGGAACCACTTGGCAAGCGTGGCAACTATTGCAAGATCCTCCCTATACGGCAATCTGTGGGGAGGCCTATGTTCAGCAGTGGACTTTAATACGCTGTAACGGTAACGGCAATACAAAGTTAAATATATCACTCCTCTTGCATATGTGATCTTATGTGCGGCGTGCGCGTGCGCTGTGCCATGCGGGCTACGTGAGGCGTACGCTAATGTGGAATGTAGCGGAGCCGTCGACATCGGCTTACAACTCTCTACGCTTGTACTTGCATGGAATTTTACTTGTTAATTGCATCTGTGGATGTTACCTTCACTTCGTGGAATGCCTTTGATCGAAGAATAACTAATTTAGTTCAGATCAGGCCTTTCATATATTATGATACTAGCAAGATACAATAAATAAAACGTCAATTAAAAATAATAATAATAAAAAGGCTGGAAACGCACCTGCAATTCCACTGGTGTTGCTAGTTATACATGGCCGCGGTGGTCGACCCTTACCATCAGGTAAGCCGCATGCTGGTTTGCTCCGTCTCTGTAAAAAATATAATTTTATCGGATACTAGTAGAATACTTGTTCGCTACTCAAAGTACGTACATCATGTTACTCATAGTAAGTATACTAGATTTTCGTATGAAAATTACGTGGCGATAAAAAGACGTTTTTATAAAGATAACAATTAATTTATTTTGCAACCATCCGCTAACTAAATACAATGATGTGTCTTACCTGGATTGAAGAGCACCTCCCGCCCTCCCTAAATTGCGTGCACCAATCCCGTTACACTAATCCCAGCACCACTACTCCCGGCACCACTACTCCCGGCACCACTACTCCCGGCACCACTACTCCCGGCACCACTACTCCCGGCACCACTACTCCCAGCACCACTACTCCCGGCACCACTACTCCCGGCACCACTACTCCCGGCACCACTACTCCCGGCACCACTACTCCCGGTCCCGGCACCACCATTCCAGGAAAGTGCACACCATCGACGATAATACGACACGTGCCTCGCCTCTACACGAGGCGTCCTCACGTGATGTAGACTCTACGACGGCTGACCGCTATGAACGTTTTTATGCATTATGGATTGTATAAGGATTCATCCATTAATTTCTAGAAACATGAAACCCTTTGTTGCTACAAGAGTTGTTTACATTACTGAATGTTCAAAGAATCTAAAGGATGTTCTTGTTAAATTGTTGATTCGTGCTATTCATAAAAAATTATTTATTATATTGTATAATAGGATTATTATTTCTTTATTATTATTTTCCAGTTCTATAATGAACGTAACTACAGAAATCTAACTAAATAGGTAAGAAAGATCGTGCGGAAGCAGTGACCTCGGGTGACTTTATGCAATAGATGGCGATATTCCTAAAATGCTATGATTCATAGTTTATTCGTTAAGCCGTTATTTACAACTGCCATTGTTGTGAAAGATTGATAACACAATAACTTTCACAAAAATGTGGTTCGACATAAGGCGCAAGTTTTATTTACGTAGTAGAGCCAGGTACAAGATGTATTATGGTTGTAGCACGAATGGTTCGGCTCGATCGGGAAAAGAGCACGCTCTCACTGAATACCAGCGTTATATAGCAGCTCAATGCTGCTGTTTTTTGTATGGTAAGTCTAGAGAACCGGAGACCCGTTTTACAGGAAATGTCGCATGCTATCTTAGTCCTCAAGATTGACAAATCATTTCTATATTTTGATTCTTAATTAAGCATAAATGTATGCAGAAGAGTATAAATATTACGCTCTTTCAATCTGAGATTCCTACGAGGTAGTGAGACTCCAGTGCTGCCTAGGAGTTCGTCAGGATAGGGAAGTAAGGGTAGTGTGACCAGTTTTGATCATTTGCACTGTTGCAGTCTGAAAGGTATAGATTGGTAGAGAGCCGGTATAATTGTTTGCTATGTGACATTCCATTTTAGTCTTCAGAGGAAATAACGCATCAGCAGCCTTCTTCGTAAGTTAGATGAATGTTGGATACAGGTGTCCGAGAACTGCAGAAGCCACGAGCTATCAGGTGGACTGAAAGTTCGTTTGTCACCTCAGTTTCCACTTACCGTCAGGTTCACAATGCACTTGATGGTAAATGGATACTGTGGTCGATTTAAATTTATAGTGCATATGCGTTGTCACCCCTGAGGACCAAGATCGAATGCCTCGTATCCAGTGAAAAGGATCTACGTTTTTGTACACTCAACATACGAAACACAGAGCTTGAGCTGCAATTTTGCGCTGATATTCTATGAGAGCGTGGTCTTCTCCCGGTCGAGCCGACAAATTCGTGCTACGACCATATTATACCTGCAGCATAGCTCTACCACGTAAGAACTTAAAATCGTTATGTTTTTGAAAATAAAACACATATTTATGGAATTATATATATTTTGTGATCAAAAATCAAAATGAGAGCTAATCTTATACAATTGACTTGATTATTTTAGAAAAGCAAATAAGTATAATTTAGATAAAACTGGCTGTTTTTTAATAATTTATAGTAGATCAATCAAAGAAAGTGAACCCAAGTAAGACGAAAGTGATGGTTTCCGAAAGAGAAGAAAGTAAAACCTTATGTGAAATAAGAATAGAAGGGGAGTTGATTGAGAAAGTGGACTAGTTCGTGTATTTGGGATGTGTATTTAGAAGGGAAGGTAGGTTTGATCAGGATAATGGGGCTCTATACTCTATTATAAATAATCAGAATGTGTCAGAAAAGGCACGTATGGTAATTCATAATGCTGTGCTAATCCCTTCTTTAATGTATGGTAGTAAAAGTCGGGTGTGCCATAAGAAGCACGAAAGTAGAAAAAGCGGAATAAATGCTGTAGAAATGCGGTCTTTAAGGAGTATGAATTTGAATGACAGGGTGTGGAATTGCGTGATAAGAGAAAAATTTTGTAGGAAAGATGATGTTGTGACCAGGATTAAGAAAGGAATGCTTCAGTGGTTTGGTCATGTGGTAAGAATGAATGAGGAAAGAGTAATAAAGCAAATTTATATTGCAGATGTGAACGGCAGTCGGAAAAGCACGTCCTAGAAGAAGGTTCATCGACCAAATAGGCGATATTTTAGCGAGTACCCTTAACCGACGAGCGTGGATGCGTAGATATATGGATCTAAAGGAGGCGAAAGAGGTGTATCAGGATCGTTCCAATTGGAAGTCCGTATTCTCTGCCTACCCCTCTGGGTGACAGTCATCAATTAAAGAGTTGCCATTGAGTAACTTTTATTTTAAAAATCTAACTATTCGGACATGCCAACGTAAAATCCTTAAGCCACGCTGGAGAGACTAGTGCGCGCGGTGCGGACCCACGATTAAGGCACGGACCTGAATGCTAATACGTTTTTGTTTTATAGAGCGATACAGCATTTACATAGTTTGGGGACAGCGGGATACATACTTTAAAAAGGACTGTTCGAGTAGCCAGAGCAGACTGTCCAAGCGGAACCTATGGTCACGTTAGTTATTACGGGCAAGCGGCTCGCAAGGGCGTGGATGCCGCACCGCTAGTACTTCGAGACGTGACTAGCACTGAGCTCAGACTCGAAATTTGTCACCGCAGTACAGTCAACAAGACAAAAGTAAGACGATATATATATATATATATATATATATATATATATATATATATATATATATATATATATATATATATATATATATATATATATATAGCCAAGCAATGGGACGTATAAATGCTTTTACTTTACTTTAATCTTATCACTTTTGTTGCTGAATGTCTTGCAAGTGTGCGAATCGGTTAAACAAACACTCTGTTCTTAATATCTCTTTGTTCATAATTATGACCAAAAATTATGACTTTACGAATACGTTTACTTTTAACGTTTTAAAGTAAAGTAACACGCGAGTGTCAATATTTTTACTGCGGCTTAAACATAATTTTTATAATAACAGTATTCACAGTTTCAATAGCAGGTAAAGCTTTACAGACTGGTGCATTCAAATAAATTAACGTTTTTACGATCGATTTTTATTTCATCCTCAACTCTCTAAAACTGTCAATGTCGCAATGATTTTTTTATATTTACGCGAACACTACACGTTAAATAAAACTAATTTTGCGGATTATATCACGTGTAATTATAGCCGGGAAGGACTGGGGCGCTACAGCGCCCAACACTACTACTACAGTACGTCGGGAATAAAGAGTAACTTTAACCTTTTTATATAAACGTCTATACACACCTATATTTCATTTCTGAGAAGATTTTAGGGCAATGGAATATCCGCCGCGCTGCCGCAATGCGTGTTAGCGAACTTTACATGTCTTAGAACTAATTTCTTTTTTCCTATTTCTCTGACATGCAGGTTTCCTCACGATGACTTCTTTCAGCACCGAGCATATGGTAAATCATCACCTAGAATTGCAATTAACAATTTTATTGATGCTGACGAGAATCGGTCCCGGTTTTTTCCTCGTACTGTGAAATTTACAGCGAGCACTTATCCCCTGAGCTACCACCGCACAAAAAGTTAATTAAACGCGATAAAATCCTTAAAATCACTTCAACTTGGGGCGGTTTTTTAATAAAATTGAAGTTAAATGACGAATTTACAGTTTATTTTGCAGTATATGAATTGTGAATGTCACACCAGAATTTCTAATTACAATGTTTTGGTATATATATATATATATATATATATATATATATATATATATATATATATATATATATATATATATATATATATATATATATTTAAAAAAGCATTTAAATATTCTTATTTTTATCTTTCTTATCTTTGTTTTAAAACCTTTAAGTAAAGATAAGAAAGACTCTACATTTATGAATTGCACAATGACAAACATTTGTTAGTAGGCCATGCATATACATGTTTCGTGCGGGCTTGTCTCAGTTCCGTGACTCAAAAATAAACCACAGAGCTGCGGAGCCGTTCTAACCCGCGTCCACAGCTCTGATCACAAGTAATTGGTAACCTCGCTAGAGCAACACGTCGCGTCAGCTAGATCCTAATCTCGCGCCGCCCACGTCTTGTTGCTAGTTATCAGCCGTCAAGAATGATCTCGTTAAGGTGTTGGGCGCGATTGTGAGTGGTAGCACGAACACCTTAAAAGATATTTTTATTAAAATGTATCCAGTATGATTTGCAATGCCTGTTTTTTTAAACGTTGTACGTGGTAGATCCACGCTGCAGTTATATTATGCACAAATGGATCGACTCAACCGGGGCAGGACCACACTCTCACAGAATACCAACGTAAAAATAGAAGCTAAATGTTGCTGTGTTTCGTGTGGTGAATGTGGAGAACCGGAGAACCTTTTTACTGAAAACAAAGCATCCCATCTTGGTCCTTGGGGGTGATACCACATGTACATTTTAATTCTTAATCGAGGATAAATAGGTGTAGATTCTTTGGGCCACGGCGTCTATTTATCATTAGGTGGACTGCGTGTTCGTTTGTCACATTATTCAACAAAGTTCCTTCGAAATCGATTGAATACTATGTGAATGCATGAAAGAGTAACGAACAAATATTAATTTATATACGTTAAGATATCCTATTATCAGGTTGTGTGATCTCATGCTGATTACAATTGCTATCAACGATGGCAAGTTTTTTTAAAAGAATAAGAATCACAAACGGACACACAGACTATCGGATACCTACATCATCCTTATTTATGTATTAAAATACAGATATGTTGTCACCTCTGAGGACTATGATAGAATGCCTTGTTTCCAGTAAAATTGGGTCTCCGGTTCTCACACTCAACATTCGAAACAAAGCAGCACGCTGGTATTTTGTGAGAGTCTGTTCCTTTCCCGGCTGCTATTCGTGCTACAACTATATACATATAGCTGCAACCTAGCTCTACCACTTATAATGGTGTCACGTCTCCAGACGTTTTACAAACCAACAAAATGTTATTAAACCAACATAATATTATATTTTTCATATAAGTGATTTAGGTCCTCAAATAAAGGATTTGTTAATTGACTTTACTACAGCCCTACCTATCTGTTCTCCCAAAAACAGATATGTAAAATGACTCAACATACAGGAGGAAAGAGGAGGTCCATGGGAATATATTTTTTAAAAGAAGTAGCCATTGTTTTTTTTTTTACATTTTCATTAATTACACTTAAACGAGACCAAATTACTCAGTCATTTTTAAAAGGAAACTATGCGTTGAGATTCTAAACCGAATACAAAAAGAATTATTTTGATACAATAATTCTAACGACCGTAATCGTGCGCCATCCACACCTACAGACATCTGGACACCCTTGAATTTTTTTTTAATATCAGTATGTTTTACACTTAATGCAGAAAATTACTTTTAAAACTAATAGAAATATGAAAATGAGTGATTTTTCTCGATATATGTGTATTTATTATTTTAAAAGTGCAATAGTAAAAAAATGAAGACATTTTTAGCTCAGAAAATTACTGGATTTCCATTTAGATAAGGTGTGAGTAGCGCACAACCTCAACGCTTCACTTATGAGGCGTGCAAAATGCCTACTTTTTACAACGAACATTTCAAATGACGCCGAAACCATGCTCAACTTCTTGACACGAAAGAAAAAAAGTGTGTGCGTGAGTGACGCACAGTGCGTGCTTTTTCTTTCAGTCTTTATCAGCCTTCAAATGTACACTAGATAAGCATATAAGCACTCAAAACCATGATGTTGATTGCTAATGATTTTAGATTTATAAGTTTTATAGGATAAAGGTGACAAACGAGCACACAGTCCACCTGATGGTAAGTGGTTACTTCGGCACATAGACATCTACATCAAACCCGTGAGAACTAAGATGGAATGCCTCTTAGAGTTCCTCCAAGTAGAAAGAGTCTCTTATTCTCTACACTCACCATACGAAACACAGCAGCGTTAAGCTGTCATTTTACGCTGGTATACTGTGAGAGCGTGGTCCTTCCCCGGTCGAGCCGACCCATTCGTGCTACAACTATACTACCTAACATAGCTGCAGCATGGCTCTACCACGTAATAGTGTAGTATGTGTGCGTGAGTTTTTACAAACACTTGGAAATGGTTTTCGCTTCAATTTTAATGTACACAGCGCTTCGTTTATCTTTCTTTGTTGTTCTGAGTTTAAATGCAAGTTTTTTTTTAAATTGAAATGCCTATGATACATTGTCCTCCAGGGTTCGTCACCAGACAGACAACCGTTATATCTTAGTCAAGGCTGTCGCTCGCCTAGCATTGTCAGGCGACATGTACACAATTTATTTCTGCTTAAGTATTTCTTATACTTAGAATTGTATATGCAAGTAGGGTTATCACGTCCTTTCCGACTGAAGATCCGGTTGTAGGCGGTTAAAAGTCTTGAATTTATGAAAAAAGGTCCGGTTTTCAGCTGGCATATCGTATTGGTTTATTCATAACTTTTATTGTAATATTCTTGATCAGTAATGTGTTTGAAGTCGTATTCACTTGATCATTTGCACTGATCTGCAAACCTTCCAGTAAGTGCAGGAAATTCAATCTGTAGTGAAATGCGGGCGAAGGCCGGTTTTGGCTTTTAAAATCCGGTCAAGATGAGTTAGTTAGTAACCCTATGTGTAAGCCTCTTGGCACGGAGCTCTGTCTGTCCCTCTTGATTTATATGTGTTTACTTAAGGAACATACAGCATACGATAAATAAGTGGCTATTAAAGGTAACATGTGGAGACAGCTTAAGAATCCATGACCTCATTTCGTCTCGTGGCTTATTTGAGCTGCTGGAAACTTATGCATTGTAGTGTCACGCTGTAGTTATATTATGGATGTAGTACGAATTGGTTTGGCTCTTTTGATTATTTATCGAGGATGGACGTAGATGTCTATGGGCCACAGCACCCACTTAGCATCAGGTGGATTGTGTGCTCGTTTGTCACCCTTATTCTATATAAAAATGGCTTCCGACAGATGGCGGTATAACTACCTCGTTTACGCCATGCGTAAAGTACACAGACCGTCATTAATTCCACATGCCAGGCGTCATGATTAACGCAAATGCATCCATCAACTGTCTGCGTGTTTTATCACATCATTACTCCACTTAGTAGGGGGTCGCCCAACACAGTTCGATGATCAGACAACCGATGTAAAAGCGTTCTTGTAAACATAAGAAATCATTAAGCAATATGCAACTGTTTGTATGGTCTGGTTTATTCCTTTTTTTGACAACGAATATTGTATTATTCGCCTTTAAAATAGTTTGGGAAAGTCACCGAGCAGGTGAAAGGTGATAGTTGGTGGTAGAATTTACAATTAATGGAAACCCATAGAGTCAGTATAGGCAATAGAGCCAATGTCCCTTCAAAATAGAATGACTTGTGCATACAAACATTGAATGCGACAAATATATGTACTATAGTCGTCAAAAGACACACGCAGTACACACTCGCGCAGAGAAGAAACGATGTGTATAGTTTAGCATACGCTTTTTCATTTCGCATGGTGTGTGACAAGTAAATTATCTTTAAGGGTAACTAAGCAATCTATCTTAGTCCTCAGTGTAGAAAACGTGTCTGCATTGTGTTTCTTAATCAAAAACAGATAAACGCGTATATGGGCACGGAGGCATGGGATAAGATCCAATTATTATTATCTTATATTGTTCTCGGTTGTCACTCTTCTATAAAAATAGTGTACACTAGGTGGTAGACCTTTTACAATTAACTATTTCCGCTGTGGAACAGTCAGTGTGAGAGCCAGTATAATTGCTGTTACGCACATACTAAATAATCATAATAACGAGATTCTTAGTCCTCACGAGCTCAGACGAAATAAGAGTTTTTATTTCGTCGGAGCTCACGAGTTTGAAAATATCTGTGGACATCTTATCCGAAGTTACTTGCAGGTGTCCACTGGCTGCAGTGGGCGTAAGTGCCCATTACGTGGACATTGAGAGAAGAGAAGAGAGCACACTGTCCGCCTGATGCTAGGTGGACGTTGTGTCCCATAGACATCTATATTCCATAAAAAATCAAATGCATATGCATTCACACCCCTGAGGACTAAAACGAAATGCCTTGTTTCCAGTAATATGGGTTTCGGGTTCTCTACAATCACCATCCGAAAAACAGCAACATTAGGATGACTGTGTAACTAATTCCAAATAGTAACAAACTTGTATGCATAATATACTTATAGCTATAACAATATTTTTTTCTGTTGCAGGTTAATATTTACTAAGTCGCAAGCGCCAGAAACATGTGAACAAATCAGTGACCTGCATTGATGTTCATAAGCTCCGGAGTCGTGTGAAAGTGGTAATACGTGAAGAACTCTACACTAATAATACCTAACTCATTACGTATACATTCTTGAACTTTGTTGAACAGATAGATGCTCTCCACACGTTTCGCTAAATTATACCTGGTCTGCACTTTTCGTCAAATGAACGCGTAGGTACTTGGCGGTCAATTTATTCTGGTTATTGGCTACGCGTGATCAAGACCTCTATTGTTGAAAGCTAACGGGTCTTTGAGGTTAAATTTCATCGCAGTTTTGTTGACGACATGATAAGATAATATAAGTAAGAATCAGGAAGTTTAAAGTTATTGAATATTTTGAGGCCGTTTTCGTATTTTTGACAGCGCGTGTGTACTTCGTTTTTATGGTATTACCTAAAACTTTTTTGGATTATGCGTGGGTTACCAGGTACAAAAATAAGATTTCTCTACAAAATCCCTGATTGTCCAGCGAGTTTTTTTGACTTTTAAAAATAGTATATTGTAGCATTTTTTTGAATAATTGTAATATTCACTTATTTAGTATATTTTTACGATATGATCCTTTACATTTCTTTTTTGTTTACAAAATAATGCGATGTCAATAAAACCAAAACTTCAGTTATACTTCACTTCGACTTTCCTCTTTTTTCATGTTTTCGTGTATTATTTCACTTTCATAAGCTTTTGACATATTTAATGTTTTTCCCGTTTCTCTGACAAATGATTATTTGTGAAATTCTAATCGTAAGTAATGTTTAAAGACAATCCTTGCTAATTGATATTTTTGGTAGTTATTGTAACACAATACAAGTTAGGTAGGTACTGAAATCGGATAAACACTGTGCTTTATTATAAAGGTACTAGAAAGGAAAATTTGTGCAAACTGACCAGAAACTAATAACAACACAACTATGTAAGCAAACTCAACCCCAAGTCTTAACGAACGAAACAGAAAGAAAAAAAGCCCAACTCACTCTTGACCATTTTCGTAACATCACCTTAACGTCAATTATTTCCGATGAGACTCCAATTAGATTTTATAATCGTCTGTCACGTGTCCCGCTATTATGACTCTTATGGTTTATAAAATAAAGGATATAATAGCATAGGGACGTGGCTGTTGGTCTTCATTGTTGGTACTTTGTTGGAGAAATTTAAAAGACCAAAATTAATTGATATTTTGACGCTGACCGTTGCGTAACGAATGAACATAACGACAAACAAACAAGTTCTCTTGTGATATAGACGTAGCTCTATTCAAACGGCGATATTAAAACTCCTGCTACTGTTGACCAAGATCTAAGATTTTTAGACTTTTGAGTTTAATCAACAGGGATAAAGCTAATATTCATCAATTTCATTAATTCATTATATCAGTTACAGCCTGTAAAAAGTCACAAGACAATAGGTTTTGTACATACTCATACGTAGATAGCTTCACAAAATATGCCCCATTTATAGCATAGTTGCCCCGCTTGGCAAGTGGTTTGGCCACCGCAGCTGTCATTGTTTTGAGTTGTTACTAGCGAGGGACTGCTGCCCATCTCCTGCTTCGATTCCCTCTTTCATCCCTTACGATATCAACGGGATGAGTGCACTCTCACACGGCGAATTCATCAATTATTAGGTTGATATTTGGGGATAGCTAGTATTTCGTAGAGAGCTATTCTTAATATAATAATTATGTTGATACCATTTTATCACAATATAATTTTTATATTCTTGAATATCATTTAAGAATTAATCGTACAAAAATGCTTTAAGTATGCGAACAATCAAAAAATAAAAATCAGTGCGATAAAAAAAGTGAAATAACAAATTAAAAATGATCGAAGTGCCAAACGAAGTGTCAGTAATCAATTGGAAAGTGAATGGAAGTGATTTGAAAACGACTAAGTGTTGAAGGCACATCCGTGTCAACAGAGCTGTGGTTCAAGTGGTGTGAAGTGTTAGGGCATAATGAAGAGAAGTAAGTCGTACACCTGGCTTTCCGGGTTACTAAAGATGAAGCCGGAAGAGCACGAGGATGAGGAGTGGGGCGCCGTGCCATGGGTGCGTGCAGACATCATGCAGACTGACAGGTGAGTGAACCTTCAGATATTCCGATATTCCTTCTCCTTCATCAAGCCATTTAAGTCTACTGAGCTTACAAATTCTCAAAGAGCTCTCCATGTACTGCGATTGCCATGCTTGCGGGTGTCGCAATACCAGACATCTCGCAACTTAGACTCCAAATCTACGGTTGTAATATTTTACGTCGGGTGGAAGTAGATTTATAACTTTTAATGAAATAAACGACGTATAAGGAAGTCATGTGTTTGTGTTGTGTCATGATTGATGTCAAATGTTAAATAAAAAATTTCAAAACATTTGTAAAAGGTTGTAGAAGTAAATTTTAATCTATATTAATATAATTAATAGAATTAGGCGTTACTTTGTGGACATCCATAATGTTAAAGATGTTAAAAATTAATTTACTTAGTTCCGCATAATAAAATTAAATGATGTGTCTTACCCTTAGACCATTATGGTCTAAGGTCTTACCTCAATTGCGTACACTATCTCCGTCACCATTGATCCCCACACCACTACACCCAACACCACTACACTAGGAAAGACGTACCAACTTCGATAATGTCACGTGTTCCACCCCTAAAAGTGGCATTGTCAGGTGAAATAAACTACGCGTAATAAATAAACGGCTAATAAATTTTTCCATAAATATATTTAAACACGATACAAGCCTTCGTATTTGTCGCACAGAAAAATAGAGGACACACATACTTAGGCAAAATAAATACAAACGATCATTGCGAACATTCACATTGAAACATTTGGGTCAATTTTAATAAAAGTAGTTAAGGGATAGATTCAAATATTACAGATTATATTTGTGTGACATTGTTCTACAGATTAAAGTCCAGTTATTTGGCACTGAAAAACATCATTCTGCAGATTATAGTCCAGTCATGTGATACTGAAAATATTATTCTTCTGATTATAGTCAGGTCATTTGATACTGAAAGGTATTACTCTATAGATTAAAGTCCAGTCATTTTGTACTGAAAAACATTATTCTATAGATTATAGTCCAGTTATTTGGTACAGAAAAACATTATTCTACAGATTATAGTCCAGTCATTTGATGCAGAAAAACATTATTCTACATATTATAGTCCAGTCATTTGGTACTGAAAAACATTATTCTACAGATTATAGCCCAGTCATTTGATGCAGAAAAACATTATTCTACAGATTATAGTCCAGTCATTCGATTCAGAAAAATATTATTATACAGATTATGGTGCAGATATTTTGTACCGAAAAGAGAGGTTACTTGGAAAGTTTTCTGGGAGCTTTGAAAATTAGTATTTTAATAGATCCTGCTCTTTTCGAATTTCTACTTTGCCACCTCGTATCTGCCGCTCGCGCTGCGATCCCAACTCATTTTATGATAAAAATGTTTGTGTAATAAATAAAACTAGAGAAAATTTCCTATAATTTATGTAATAACCTTTTTCTGTAAAATCAAGCTTTAACGTATAAGTGTCGCAAATTCTACTTTATAATTATTTATGTAATAGCCAAAAAACTCACTTTCACATCACCATGAAGTGGAGTAAGAGATAGAAGGAGAGAACTCTACTGAAGCAATTTTTTACCGTGGTATCCCCCCAGTAGACATAATTCACATGCAATGCACTAATTTTCCGGAAGCGAGTAATATCGAAATCTATAAAATTATCGATTTTCAAAACTCCCGGAAAACGTTTCAGGTAAAACTACGAAATGACTGTACTATTAGAGATGTATTTAAATCTGTAATTACAAAAGCAGTAATTTATATAGTCCACAACTGGGATTCGAAATAAAGAGCAATAGCACCTCTCCTGTTTACTTTATATGTGGTAGAGCTATGCTGCAGCTACATAGGTGTAGGACGAATGGGTCGGTTCGACCGGAGCAGGACCACGCTCTCATAAAATACCAGCGTAAAATACAGCTTAATGCTGCTATGTTTCGTATGGTAAATGTAGAGAACCAGAGACCCATTTTATTGGAAACGAGGCATTTCATCTTAGGCTTCGGAGGTGACAACGCATCTGTATTTTGATGCTTAATCGAGGATAAATAAAGGCGTTTATAGGCCTAAGCATCTTCTTACCATCAGGTGAGATGTATGATCGTGTCGTGACAAATTTTATGAAATAAAAGTGACCCTATTCTATAAATAAACGTATTTGAGATTCAATGATTCTAAATTTAAATTCAAATAGTTTATTACACGAAAGCATTGAATTAAAGTTTAATGATACGCAGGTACAAAAAGGCCACTTTAAATGAATTATATTTGAATTTTTTATGATTCAGATTACAAAACGCTTAGGTCACTTAGTCAATAAATAGCAGAATTATTATAAGTTCCTCAAGAGCAACATCTTCCAATTAACTTCAATAAAAATTTGATCGAGCATATCCGTGTTACGGACGGTCGTCCAAACTGTTATACCCTTACCTAGGATATAACATTGCATACCACTCTAGAAACATTGTTCGCTAGTTAGCATCACCAGAATGATCTAGAACCTAGAGTGCTGACAGTTTTCTAGTCATTGTTTGCGAACACAGTAAAGGTTCCCATCGTCGGGACAACAGTGTTTCGAGACCTAACATCCGTAGCGTTTGGACATCCCTCGTTTTCCTAAATAATATTATAATTTATAATCCAAAGACGGGGTTCTATTTTTTAAAGTTATTTTTTAAAAGCATTTCAGTAACACCGACCTAACAGAACGTTCGCCTTACTCGTTCGCCATTTACTATTATGCGATTGGTGTGGGCAGACTTAACCTTGAGAATAAGAGTACATATTAAATATGTTACAGAATAGATACATACATATTATGTCGCCCTGTGAGGGCATAGTAACATTAGAAGTCTGTTTTAATGTAAATTATAATATAATATCAGTAAGATTTCATAATATAAATATAAATTAGAATTTAAGAGAGTATTTTTATCTTTGCCATAGTTTATCATCTAAAATTTAATTATTTTATACCTACTCGTAATAACACTTATAAATGTTTTATTTTAATCGAAGTGAGTGAAGATTACATGATTATATTTGGTCCATGTTCGTTAATATTTGCAGACACTTCTTTTGTAATACAAATTATTTTTGTCTATGTCATAAGAGTTTCCCCTGAAGATGCCAGCATAGGACAGTATCGATATTCGGTGGATATCCCAGTTGTGTTAGTGCACTTGTGCATGAATATCTGGGGCAAGGGCAGTTCTCAAATCTATTACACGTTCGAGACGCATGAATAAAAGAGGGTATTTTATTCACAAATTTTTGTATGCTGTTTCTAATTAAATGTGTTTCAAAATTCTTCCTGAAGAGACTTGAAATTCATATGCCTTCATATGCCTTCGAAATATTTCTTTTTATTTCTCAGACATGTAGGTTTCCTCAGTATGTTTGCCTGTTTATATTTTTTATTTTTTATTTAACTTGTTGTTATTAATATTATACCATTTACAAAGTATTACTAGTGTACCAGTGTTCATGTTTAAAATTTTAAAAAAAGGAAGGTTATAACTTATAATGCAACACAGGCATTTAAGTTATCTCGTAAGAATCACGAGTGGGTGCCCGTGTTGTTTTGGCTGGGAGACTTGTTCTTGTGTCGATAGTCATCGGCAGCGACGAGACGTTCGAGTACTACACGGCTTTGATTAAACCGTTAACAGTTAACCGTTTAAGATCTCCGTTTTTAAGATACACGTTTGCTTATTTTACGTTGCATCATTTACGTAACTATTATTATTCCATCACAAACGCCCACTCCTGAACATATACTTTCCCAATAGATTGCCTGTATTTACTATTTGTTGCCAGAGTTACCAAGCTCGGCAAGCGAGTTGGCAACAACAGATTTTTATTTTTAATTGTCATTAAGAAGATAGCTAGTCGCCGTTGTGACTGACTGCCGTAGCTGAAATTCAGTCTGGGGGACATAATTAGAGTAAACACAACCTTTACAAATAACTAAGAGAGCCGTGGTTGTTTAACAGCTTATCGCAAATTTTTCTATACGCAAGCAAATCACCTCACCAACATAATTATTTTAAAAGTTGATTTACCACGTGCTAAGCGGGGAAGAAGCCCTGAATAACGCACTGGCACGCACGCGTTGGAATTCCATTACCGAGTCCATGTCCACTACTTTTTATTTTTTAATTGTTATTAGAAAGATGCTGTAGTCCATCGCCGGGTTGGTTTCCCTCTGTCGCCTGTCACGACTCGCACGGGACGGTGTGGGCAGTGGATATTCTTACACGGTCACTGCACGGTTAATTGAATTAATTGATAACTTTTATTGCATGTTTTATTGCATCTTTTATTGCATACCCTTTTTACTGGAAAGGAGGCATTCCATCTCAATCCTCACGGGTGACAACGCATCTGCATTTTGATTCGTAATCGAGGATAGATGTAGATGTCTATGGGCCGCAGCACCCACTTACCATCAGGTGGACTGTGTGCTCGTTTGTCACCCTATCCTATAAAAATATTTTAAATACCTAGTTACGACAACGGAAAACTAATGAAATACAAATGGTGGTTACGTCACTTGAAACGATTTCTACCTATTAAACTGATCATAAAATAATTATTTTGACGGATTATTGCAACCTTCTTTTGTTATATAACAAGAGTGACTAATGCGCGCTAAGTCTGCCTAATGATGAGTGGATGTTCTGGTCCACAGGCATCTACATCTATCCTATAGTTTAAGAATAAAAATGCGGGTGTGTTGTCACTCCCAGTAGTAGTACTAAGATGGAGTGCTTCGTATCCAGGATATAGGTTCTCTGGTTCTCTACACTCAACATTCCAAACACATCAGAATTAAGGTGCTATTTTTGTGAGAGCTTGGTCCTTCCCCGATTAAACCAACAAATTCGTACTAAAACTACCATAATACAGCAGCAGTAGCTCTACCACGTTAAACATGCAAATTAAAAACGAGGAATCTTAGTAAACAATTTAGCACATTCTTGTTAAGTAATTTCTTTACAATAATAATAATTCATGCGATACTCCGTGGGAACCAACCAAGTGGCTCCAAGTTATTCGCTATTGTTCCAGTTCTTCCGGAAGGCAATATCTGATACTAATGTTTAATGTATACAATGTACAATTGCAGTCGTCGTATTTAAATTTGAATGAATTGCATTCACAAACAAAATATAATATCAGTTTTGAATGGACATCGTTAAAATATTGCGGATTTTTTCCCTGTCCGCAGCGATGCTTGCTACTCCACAGCAACTGGTTACAGACTGGTCACTAATAAGTAGCTCAAATATAGTAAACCTTACCCATGAAATTGTTGTTTCGTAAACACACAATATGTAATCAATATATCATCTTCTTTTTACAAAATTATACATTACTGGCGATGTTATTTTGTAAGTCTAGTGAATTCATCCAGGATATCCATAAAATAACGGCAACTGACATGGCCCAGCGCATTAAAAAAGCTAATGTTATTAGTTTATTTTACTTCTTTAATTTCCCGCTATTAAAATCAATGATTTAAAAAATCGGGAAGTTATATATACCAACAGATTTTTATTTGTAATGATAATGATGATGTTATTGAGGACAACATTTCCAGAACGAAAGTGGTCAAATCAATTAAAACGTTCTCTTACAGTATTTAGTCAAATTACTTTGTCTTTACCGCGTGACGACGGTGCAGTATTGTAGCCGCGACGAAACTTATATTCGAAACTGTCGATTGATGAAATGACAACATTTTCAATTGGTTTTTCATGATTGTGACCCAGCGATGGAGCTACGCGACAGCTTTGCGATTGCACGTATGGGCCGGCTCAAACCGGTGTGGTACCACGACCTTACAGAATACCGGCGTGAAGTGAAAGCTCTGCTTCCGCGTTTCGTCTGGTGAGTGCTGGTGGCCGGAGGCCCAAACCCCCCCCCCTCCTCATCAACATAGTAGCGGAATTAAATGTCAAACTACCCCAAGAGGGTACCAGCACCTCTGGAGAATCCCTCGCTGAGCATCCACGACCAAATTATTCGACACCTGAGCGTGGGTGCTCAGGCTGCCCTGCGTATTTACAAAATTCCGCTCAAGACTACAACTGCTCGGGGCAAACGTAGCAACAAGACCAAGGTGACCCCTGCCACGCTATCCGTGAATTTCTGCAATAACAGGGGACTTCACTCTGACCTAAACGCCGTCCACTACCATCTCGAGACGGCGACGCCGGCTCTGCTATTTCTGACCGAGACGCAGGTGTCCTCTCCGGCTGATGTCTCGTATCTCTGCTACCCAGGGTACAAACTCGAACACTCCTTTGTGCCTCGGGCTGGAGTTTGCGTTTACGTCAGAGAGGACTCTTCTTGGAGGTACTCGACGACTCGGCAGTTTTGAAGGTTCGGACCTGTCCATCCTTTGACTACGCGTAGACAGCGACGACCATCCGCGCATATACGGGTGCCTCTATAGGTCCCATAGCGGTAATGCCGAAACAGACCGACTCTTCGACCACGTCCAAATGGCTACTGATTCGTTGCTACAGCAGATCCACTTCGCACAGCAGACGCTTATCACTCCGAGTGTCTTGGTTCACGTTTAAGCGATCATGCGGGGAGATCTGTTCATGGTTTTGCTTTGGCCTATGGTCTGACACAACTGGTTACTTCGCCTACGCGGATTCCAGATGTGGAGAATCATACACTTTCCCTGTTGGACCTTCTGCTGACCTCTCACCCGGACGCATATCAGACTTCCGTCGACGCCCCTTTAGGCTCCTCGGACCATTGTCCTGTCCGAAGTGTGGTGCCACTCACGCTGAAATCGCAGTTGCATTCTGAAGGCTGCCGCCGTGTTTGGCACTATAGGTCAGCCGATTGGGATAGGATGCGGTCTTTCTTTGCTCCTACCCTTGGGGGCGAGTTTGCTTCTCGTAGGACGATCCCAACGTTGTTGCGGATTCTGTCGCTGATGTGATACGTCAGAGTATGGAACTTTTTATTCCTTCCTCTGTGGTGCCCATCGGAGGCAAATGTCAGCTACGGTTTGGTCGCTCCTGTAAAATAGCATCATGCTACAAGCAGCAGTGCTACCAAGCCTGGGCTGACGCATCAACGTCCCGTAATGTTAACACCAGCGCTCTAAAAAAGAAGTATAATTTTGCCTCCAGATCCTAAAAAAGAGTTATTGCCAAGGCAAAATCAGAGCACATAGGCAGAATTGGCGAGAAACTAGTTCGCCTTCCTTCTGGAACTCGTGAATTCTGGTATCTCGCCAAGGCTGTCCAGGTGAATTTCTGTTAGCCATCTCTTCCATCTCTGCACAGGGAGAACGACTAACTGGCCCATACCGCAAAGGAGAAGGCCGATCTGCTAGGTTCTTTCTTTGCGTCGAACTCGACTCTAGTTGACGGAGAGGAGTATGCCGCAGACCATCCCGCGATGTGAGTGCTCCATTCCGGAAATGCGGTTCACACAGCGCTCGGTTCACAAAGTACTCCTCTGCTAAGACATCCACAAGTCGAGTTGACCTGACGGAATCCCCCCAATAGTGCTGCGGACGTGTGCTCCAGAGTTGACACCGGTTCTAACGCGTCGTTTCCGGTATTCCTACTCCTTAGGCTTAGTACGGCTTTCGTCCACCCGATTCCTAAAAAAGGCGACCGCTCAGACCCGTCCATCTTCCGGCCTATCGTCATCACCTCCTTATTGGAGGAAAAAAATAGAGTCCATTGTAAACTGCCAGCTCATGAGGTACCTTGAGGATCACCAGCTGATTAGTAATCGCCAATACGGTTTTCGCCGTGGTCGGTCAGCTGGTGATCTTCTGGTCTACCTAACTCACAGCTGGGCGGAGGCAGTAGAGTCCAAGGGGGAGGCATTGGCCGTTATTTTGGACATTGCGAAGACCTTCGATCGGGTTTGGCACAAAGCGCTTCTTTCGAAGGTTCCTTCCTATGGGCTTTCCGAGATATTATGCAATTGGATCACCAGCTTTCTTGCAGATAGGAGCATCAAGGTCGTTGTAGACGGTGCAAGCTCCGATTACAAGCCTATTAATGCTGGTGTTCCACAAGGCTGCGTGCTATCGTCAACGCTATTTCTTCTGCATATCAATCATAGATATAATAATAATATTTCTATGATATCAATAATATGTTGCAAAGCCGTAACATTCATTGCTATGCAGATGACAGCACTGGTGATGCTCTGTACACCGGCTGTGTAAATATTTCTCGAGAAAACGTCTCCGAGTACCGGGACAAACTTGTGTCTGAAGTCGAGTCTTTGCTGAACACTCTGTTCACTCGGATTGGGGGCGACTAAATCCAGTCTAGTTTAACCCTCAGAAGACACAAGTTTGCGAGTTAACCGCTAAAAAGAACCCCTTTGTCGTATCTCCTCAGTTTCAAGGCACTCCCCTTGTTGCCTCAGCCAGTATCAGAATCCTCGGCCTCGACATATCAAGTGGCGTGTAATTCCGTGGTCACTTGGAAGAGAAGGCCAAATTGGCTTCTAAAAAGCTTAGCGTGCTCAGCAGAGCCTGACTGTATTTCATGCCGGCACACCGCCTGCAACTTTACAAGGCGCAGGTTCAGCCGCACTTGGAATACTGTTCCCATCTCTGGGCTGGAGCTCCCCAGTACCAGCTCCTTCCACTTGACCGCATCCAGCGCAGAGCAGCTCGAATTGTCGACGACCGAGTGCTTTCCGATCGGCTCGATTCACTAGCGTTGTGAAGATATGTTGCATCTCTTTGCGTATTTTATCACTTCTATCACGGGGAGTGCTCTGAGGAATTGTTCGGATTAATCCCAGCCGCCAAATTTCGTGAACGCACTACGCGGTAAACGTCCCGATACCATCTACACCATCTGGATGCTTGGCGGTCCACCACTGTACGTTTCAAAAGGAGTTTTCTTCCGCGTACGACCTCTCTATGGAATAGTTTACCATCGGCGATTTTTCCGGACCGATACGACCTCGGGAAGAAAAGAAAAGAGCTTACTCCTTTCTAAAGGGCCGGCAACGCACCTGCAATTCCCTTGATCATGGGCGGTAGTAGTCACTTAACATCAGGTGAGCCGCATGCTCGTTCGCCCCCTCTTCTATAAAAAAAATGTATCATAAGCATTATCAGAGAAAAATAAACAGCACGCAAAAATATAATACAAAATGATTGTCTTGTTTTAACGTTAATTTGGATTTCGAATTCCAAGTCGAAAGCATGGCTTGGACCGATCCATGTTTAATTAATAACCAGTTCCGCAAGTTTTATCGTGCATAGCATTACTTTTTATGTTTTATGTGTTTTAAATTTTAAACGAAAGTACTAATTAAATTTTACATATTGCGTTAACACATAAACTGTTAATACATTAGTGTCGCCAACCTTTTTTAATTTTTTCACATGGTAATGGCTGCTCTACCGAAGTAGAAGAAGTACCACACTCTCACAAAATACAAGTGTGACTGCTTTGTTATGTCAGGTGAGTAGAGAAACGGAAACCCTTTTTACTGGAAGCAAGGCATTCCATCTTAATCTTCAATGGTGAAGAAGCATGTTCATTTTGATTCTTAATAGAGAATAGATGTAGGTGTCTATAGGCCTCAGCATTCATTTACCATTGGGTGTATTTTGTGATCGTTTGTCATTCTATAAAAATCCATGAGACCCTTTCTTAACTGCTGCACAACTTGATCAGTTATTTATAAGTGAGAAGAAAAGAGCTTACTCCTTTCTAAAGGGCCGGCAACGCACCCGCAATTCTCCTGGTGTTGCGGTTGATCATGGGCGGCGGTAGTCACTTAACATCAGGTGAGCCGCATGCTCGTTTGCCCTCTCTTCTATAAAAAAAAAAAAAAGATTACCAATTTTAGTGTATTGTTTGCTAGCTACGAAATGCAAACGTACTGACACGTGTAACGAGCACAAAGTGTACTGGGTGATAAGCGAGTGTTGTGGCTAATATATATTTCCTTTCATTTATCATTGTTTAAGAATCACAATGATTTGCATTTGTTGATTTGCAATGTTTAAGAATCACAGTGAGGTCTAAGGTGGAATATCCCCTTATTAGTACACGGGAAACTGGTCTTACCAATCACTATACGAAACACAACAGAATAAAGGTGCTATTTCACGCTAGTATTATACGAGTATATGAGCGCGATCCTTATCTATTCGTGCTACAGCCATGATGCAGGTTGACTCTGCCATGTCGGTAACCTATCAAAAAAATACAGCAAATATGTGAAGCCATGTTTTGTCATCCACTACAGTACTGTGGGTATTCTGGGCACGTTGAAAGGCGCGGTCAGGGGCCACACAGTAATGAATGGGCAAATTTACGATAAAGCAAAGACGCGCTTCATTATTATGTTTAACGTAGTCATTGTGTGGTTTTCGTTGGTATTAAATGAATCAAAATATGTGTGAAATCAGGGGTACTGAATATTTTTATATATATTTATTTATTTATCTGACTGCCTGGTTGGTCTAGTGGTTGTAAACGCTACTTCTGATCATTAGGTCCTGGATTAGAATCCTGGGTTGGGCTAAAAAAGCAGTTTTTGAGTTTTTCCGTCAAGAAATTTTCAGTAGTTGCTCAGATTCAGGAAGTTGGTGGTGTCTCACCCCCGTGATTCGGAAAGCACGCCAAGCCGTTAGTCCTGCGCCTGATCTCTCTCCGGTCGTGTCTACCGTCCCATCGGATATGAGATTGAGGGAATAGAAAGTGCACCTGTGCTTTCGCATACACTCGGGTACTATAATCCTGTCCTGCGCGGATGGCTAGTCGAGTTGAGGCTGGCCTTCGTGACTGAAATCCGGTCTGGAGAACATTTATTATAATTATTTATTTATTATATACTATAATGGCTTAGCGAGTAGCCATCGCAGAGTTTATGTTTATGCTGCATGTACTTAATAAATACGTCTGTTCTCGTCGCCGTCCCCCAGTACACATCGTGCCCGCTTTGTTGGACGAACCTGCTTCAGAATGCGCCATTGTCATGTGCTATATGGTATATCAATATCATCTCACAGGATGTTGATATATTTACATAGGGTCAGGCGAAATTCATAATTGCAGGATACAAATGCGTTGAAATTAGTGATTTCTTTAATTAGTATTTCATTTTATATTCATATGGATATTTATTATTATTTATTAGTCAATAGTTTTCTTAAATATAGGTTAGTTATAGCATCGAATTGGTTAATATAAGTGCAATAACGTTATAATTACTTAATAAATAAATAAGTTAGTAAATAAATAAATGTTTCTTGGTCTGATAATGTACACGTGTCGTATTATTCACAATAGTATGCTTTGCTTAGTGTAAAGTGTAAGTGGTGGCAGTTATAGCAGTTATATAGAAGTAAATTGGGGGAGGGATGGAGCTGCTAGTTAAACTAAATAAGACACACCGCGGATTCGATTACGAGGATCTTAACTAATACAGTTGCCGTTAGCGTTACAGCGTATCAAAATTCTCCTGCCTCTGCCACTGCTACTGCGGGGGACATTTGCAATAGTTGCCACACTCAGCAGGCAGGTTGGAAGCCGCAGTTTTTATTTTCAGTTGTTATTAGGTTAATTCTCTGCAAATCTCTTGGTTCATGTCCCTCTAACGCCTCTTAAGACATCCACGGGATAATGTGGGTTAGCGGATATTCCTACAGAGCCACTGCACGCTCAGAATCTTAACAAATGAATTAATGATAATATAACTTACTAGATGTTAATTTTCACTAGTAGAATTTTCGGCGCTATTAATTAGATTCTCCTGCACCGCCACCTCATCAGAACAAAATTATGATTTTATCATATAGCGTTCCAAAGAAATGATAAAGATGCAGCAGCCGGGCGATGCGACTTTATTGAATAAAACTATTTTATGGATTTTATTGCGTTGCAAGCTTGCAAGTGCCTAGCAACATTTATTGTTACAGTGGTACAATAGATACACGAAAATAATTTTATTCAATGTGTAGTGTTCGCGTAAATATAAGAAATATATTTATTTATTTAATTTTATAGAATACAATTGAGCACATTCCGCCCTAATGGTAAATACGAGTAGATACTGTGGCTCCTATATATCTACATTTATCCTCGATTATGAATAAAAATTCTGATGCTTTGTTACCCCTGAGGTCGAAGATGGAATGCCTCGCATCCAGTAAAAAGGGTCCCCGTGTCTCTACATTCACCATACGATATACAGCAGTATTATGCTGCTCTTTAACGCTGGTATTCTGTGAGAGCGTGATCCCACCCTCGGTCAAGCAAACCCATTTGTGCTACAACCATAATATAGTTGCAGTGTGACTCTACCACGTATAATCATGATCCAAGCTTAACAAAATGTTTTGAAAAGAATGATTGAAGTAAGCAAGCAATGTAAAAAACAGGTGCCGTATCTTGAACCGCCATCGACACCGATTTTGTGATTCGTATTGTGTCAGCAACACACTGTGAAGGATCCTGAACCTTATGAAACGCGAGACGCTACGTGAAAAGGTTTTTTGTCTGAGCGTTTACTCGGAAGCTCGACACGCATCGAATTGTTGATTTATATCTTCACCCGCATAATTTTACAGCGAATTCTGTATTTGAAAGCAGAACTGAAGACGTCTCTTGTATACTTCGTCGACTTTTTATTCACTTGTCTTGATTAACATGAACAAGTTGTTAAATATTTGATACGAGCCAAGTTTTAATGCAACGGAACCTGTTGTGAACAGATTATGATCCATTAGTTGGTACATCATGCTGTAGCTGTAATTAAACTTAAAAACATGTTTTCTATTTTTTATTTGTTTATTTACAATTAAACTTAAAAAATAGAAAACATGTTTTTAAGTTAAACAATTTAAGCATTTTTTTGTGGATTATCACAATTTTCATTGCATCATTGCAATTTTCCACTTTTAGGAGTGAAATATTTTCTTCTAATTTAAATGTAAAACTCTTTTGTGATAACGTCCAAAGAATTAAATTAAAATTAAAATCGTTTTGCACAATTTGGCCAAGATATTATATAATTTAAAACCGCCTCTACTTTTAAAATTGTTTAAAGTAAGAAAATGTTCGTATCTGTACAATAATATTTTAGGTACATAGAGCGTCCTAGGCAGCGTATAAGCGAGAATGGCTCGGCTCGACCAGGAAAGGATCTTGCTCTTGCATATCATATTGTATGAAGTAAATAAATAAATATCTACAAAAAATGAAGTAATTAGGGCATGAAATTAGTAGTAACATAAATGATTTTAATTACTTTTTCGAAAGGTCTAATATTACAAAATAAGCTATAAATAGTTTTGAACTAGTGATCAGTGTTATTTAGTGTATAAACTAATTTTACGGATCTTATCACGTTTACTTTTTTATTTTTAACTCCCGACATTTTTATTGCTTTGCAGCACCTATGGTCTGAGGTGCTCATTGTCCCAATGTCTACGGCTAACCTTTGGGGTAGCGGAAGAGTATGGTTAGTCCTGCAGTATTATGATTAGTTTAAATTTAATTTTATAAATTATGGAATCACAAGCAGGTGGCAGCACCCAGCCGCTTTCCATGATGAAATTACGATGTTTTGTTTTTACTTCCGAAGGCCTCACAAATCATCTTTGAAAGGAATCGATGTTTCTTACAAGAATTTTGTTATATCAAATCTCATGTAATGGCTAAGGCCGTTTAGGATATCATCACAGACTTTGCATCTACATTGCATTATAAGTAAGAACACATAGTGATATTTATATTCAAATTTCCATTTTTAACTTAATTGGATTTATTAGCACACAAAGTACAAAAAGGCGGACTTAATGCAATAAGGCATTCGGTACCAGTGTACCTCAAGACTAAGAAGAGAAGATATTATGGTTGCAAAGCGCAAACAACTACACTGTAAATATATAATTACATTATACCACGTATTCATCATATACATACATTACATACATGTACATTAATACAATTATTAGAGTCCATAGCGACTACGACCGCGCGACGTGCCACGTACAAGTATCATGTTCCTGCTCGGCTACTTCACGCCGCTCGCACACAACTAAATAACCACTTTTTAGGCTACTGTCAGAAGGTATCAGATATCAAATAGTTTTGTTTCGTAAACGAAATACTTACATTCCTGCGGTAACGGTGGCACTATCTTTCGCAACGATTTCATGCATGATGTACCTTAAAACGGTAGGTACTTTTATACGTATGTATATTTATCTTCAATTACGAATAAAAAGATAAGTTTTTATGTAGAATACAAAGATTTAAAGAATATCGATGACAAACGAGCACACAGTACAGTAGTAGTCTAGTCTACCTGAAGGTAAGCAATTACTGTACAGGGTATCCGGTTCTCTATACTCATCATACGAAACAAACCACCGTTAAGATGCTATTTATCGTTGGTATTCTGTGATATTGTGGTCCTTCATAGTCGAGCCGATTCATTTGTTCTACAGCCATAATATACGAGTAGCTGGAGCTTGGCTTTACCACGTTGTCACTTCTGAGGACTAAGATTGGATTTCTCTTCGTGAATGTATTCGGTAGAAGGTTTTGAGTGCGTAGTCCTTCCCGGTCGAGCCGACTCATTTGTGTTATTACTATAATAAGTTACACCGTGGCTCAACGTGATATTTTTTAATCATTCTAAGCCAGTGTTTGACTACTATCCTACCTGATGGTTAGTGATGATGATGCCAAAGATGGTAAAGCACTCTGATGAGCTTAATAAAAAGCTAGTCCTACTTTGAAGACATCCAATCGGATGAGACAGCAAATTATTGTGTAATAATTATCTAAAATTACTAAAATAGATATAAGCGTCAATTATACCATGTAGTGGCGAAATTAGAATATCATCCCATGGGTGTCGTAGTAGGCGACAAAGGGGGAAAAACCAGAATATGGGTAGCAGCGTCTCCCAAATAAAAACTTAAAAAAAATTACGGTTGTCGAATCGCTTGCCAAGCGTGGCAACTACGAAACATATCCACTGTATGTGGCAATTTAGAGGGGAGGCCTAAAGTCAGCAGTGCCACCTGAGTGCAGGACTTTAATACGCTGTAACGGTTACAGCCAATTTTTCGGCGATGTACACTCACTCACACTAGCAAAGAAAGTTAAGGTTTACAATTTAGAAGTAGTTGGAGAGCATCGGAATCAGCTTGCTTATGAACTTTGCTTATGAAGCGAACGTTTCGGTGGTTGGAAATCCATCAGCGTACGATATCTGAAGGGTTTCCTGGCACGTACTACCACATTGTGGAATTTATAACAGCCAGCGGTTTTCATAATCAATGTAACTGAGGAACCTTTAGGAAAAGAGCTTGTTCTTTTTATGTAACAAGGTAACAAGTTAAGTAAAACTAATTTTACTGATTTCGTTTAATTTTTACTATTTAATTTTCGACGTTGAAACTTAAAGCGATAGAATTCTGATATTTAGTTTCATGTAATATTTATTTAAAATAAATCATTATGTGAACAAGATGACAAGGATATATTTGTATTACAATATTATTATGTCATACTAGGGTGAAAAACAAACTTACAGTACATCTGATGGTAAGTTGATATGACAGCCTATGCACATGTACAACAAAGTTCAAACAAAGAACGCTATAGATGCGTTATCACCTCTGAGGACTAAGATGTAAAGCCTTACAGCCTGTTATTATTCTGGTTCCCTAATACCGTCCATACCGAAACGCTTCGTTGTAGGTATGGCCATCTATCTATATTAGGGGCTTAGTAGGCTTGGTCACTCGTGGTGAACAAAGAGGAACCCACATGGCTGGCCCGAGGTGTAGGGCCGGCCTGAGGTAACCACTCCAAGAAACCTTGGCGAGCCTACTTCGGATGTGTGTTGGTGGGCTGCAGCGAAAAGGATATACTCTTTCCTTACCGTTGTAGTTGAGTTGGAGTCGCGGGGGTAGAGGATTGTTGATATGGCGATTTGACACTCGCTCTATCCTCCGCGACGCGACAGTGTTGATGCAGTGGGGGTGGGGCTGCAGGGGAAGAGGAGTATCGGTATTGCAAGGCGCCGCTCTTCTTACCCTAGTTTCGTTTTAATATTTAATACAAAAGGGAATTTAATTTATATCACAAAAATTATAATAAAGAACTTAACTAAAATAATAATTAAAATTATAATATTTACGATTAAAACTAATTATATAAAAGAAGAAACTATAATATAGAAAACCTAAAACTAAAAATTTAAATCGTCAAAAAGACCTGCTCCCCGTGGTATAGTGCCAAGAATGCTGGCTGCGTTTCCTCGCTGAATAGCTAATTTTCGTATTAATATATTAATTTCTAATTTTAATATTTAATTTTCGTTTTTAATTAAAAAATATAACGGCAAAGCACCTCCAATTCCTCGTTTGTAGCTAATGGTCACGGAGGGGTTCCGGTCTGGCTGAAGGTTAAGGAGAGCCAGTGATTATATCACAGGCTGTGAGGAATTCCATCTAAATCCACAGGTGACAAGGCATCTGCAGCCTTCTTTTTTGAAGTTGGTGTCAATGGACTGCAGCAGCCACTTATCCTCAGGAAGACTGCAAGTTCCATTGTGACTTCAGTTTTAGATTAAAAAAAATCTTAGTATATAAATGAGTGACCGGAAAGGCAATGTATTGAATATCGACCGCGATGGAATTGGCTGCCATTCACTTACGTTGTACTGTCCAATTGAAAAGCGGTCGAGAGTAGGGTGGTAGCAGAACTAATAACTGACTTAATTGGATCTCGTTAAAATTTACATTAGACCACTGTAAAAGCATAGGTATATTTATTTTTAAATAACGTTACCCTCAGACTAAGATTTTCTACTGTATTGTATGGGCAGTTTACATACATAAATTGTACAAGGACAAACATCCAGACCAATTACTTGTAGGAAGCACAAACACTTGTTTCGTGCGGAATTAGAATCCGCGGCCCCCAGCGCCCTACTTAATGCCACTACGCCACGGAGCTGTCGTCATTCATTCATTCATGAAAATTGAAATTTAAATGGGAAACTGGTAAAATCAATTAATCGCTAAACTGAAGTCGGATATATTCTGTGTTTTCACAGACTTTAAAAACTTATCCGATAGATATCCGAAAAAAAACGCGATAGATTTTCGTAAAATAATTAAAACTAATTAGTAAATTACAACCATCCCATATCATCTCACGGGATAGGGATATGAATGAGGAGATGGGCAGCAGCATCTTCCTAATATGACTATAAATGAAAAACTGCAACTATGACAAATGTTCCCACTGTTAGGCAAGCTATGGGGGAGGCCTGTGTGAACTTTAATAGACTGTAACGGTAACGGTCGTAAATTACTTGTAAAAATCATTGTGATGGTCATCCCATTTTGAAGCCAGAAAAGAGGTCTCAAGCAGTTATTATATTTTATTTACAGTTCTAGTGCTCTTAGATGTAACTCATGTAAGAGTAATAATAGGAATTGATATTGAGGATCGTAAAGATGAAAATCATCACCATTATCGTTGACCCTGCTGGGAGACATCTTCACATGCCATTTTTTTTAAAGAATATTAACAATGCTATAAACGTTACTAATATTCCCCTTAACCGTTCGTGGTAAGCTTAAATTGCTTGTGTTACGAGGGGTTCACGCCAGTAGTCGAATGGCGGATTCGAACTCACGACCTTTTAGTTCGCGGTCCACGCCCTGCCATTAGGCTACTGTCGCTTTTTTTTAATTTATTACAGTACTTTCGTTGTTAACGCTCTCAGCTCATAACTTATAGTAAAATGCACATTGCAATGCAACGAAAATTGAATTCCCTAACCGCAGTATCACGCCGCTTAACTAAACAGTTCATATTGGTTCATTCGAAATCCGCCTGTATTCACACCATGCGTTGGCTTCAGTTCTTTTGATCTTCAAAGCGGTAATGATCATGGTAAGGAAACCACGTGAAGGGCGGATTGTAATTGAAAACATATTTATTGTGAGATTGTTGTTGGACTGAGTTACACTGCGACCACAGGCAGCGAGGGTTGTGGTCAGGTGCGAGATCGATTTGTTACGGCATACTATATTCATCTTTCGCGGTAGAGCCACGCTGCAGCTATATCATGGTTGTAGCACGAATGTGTCAGCTCGACAGGGAAGGACCACGCTCCTACAGAATACCAGGTTTGTTTCTTTGTGAGAGCATGGTCTTCTTAGTATAGGTTGTCTAGGAGAAATTGCTGTATGTAATAAGACAATAAGAGATAATATATAATGAGACCGCCTTTTGTTTTTCTCTATGTTTGTTTTGTTCACTTATGTTAAATTAAAGATATTAACTTTGGTCTCTTAATATATTTACGAACATTTAAAGTATGTATACAAAAGCAAGAATAGGTTTTTTTTAAATGGTGATGTACATACAGTAAAGACGAGGAACAATCACAAGTTAGTTATACCGGTCCCTCGACTCCAAAGAGGCTGTAATTCCTTCATGGGGCAATGTACATACGCTTCTACTACGGAGTACCAGATTATGCAGATTTTATCTATTAAAAAGTTTACAAAGCAAAAATTGTTTACTAAGAGTTATACTAAAGAGTACATGATTAGTAATAACTCTAAAGCTAATTCTAATTTTTTTCATAAAAATTGTATAAAATATTATATTGTAAATTAAGGTTTTTTTAAGAAAAGTCCCGCTGAGTTTCTTCCTGCTTCTTCCCTGAACAGAGGTTTTTCTCCGAACCAGTAGCAGAAATAAAAAAATGACTTTCAATAAGAATTGCATATAATCTATATTGAATAACAATGATTCTATTCAATTCTGGAATGTTATGGTTTGTAATGTACCAGTGGTAAGAGCTCAATGCTGCTGTGTTTAGTATGGTGAGTGTAGAAAATCGGAAACCCTTTTCACTGGAAACCAGGTTTTCCATCTTAGTACTCAGGGGTGCATGCATCTGCATTTTGATTTGTAATCGAGGTTAGATGTAGATGTATATGGATCCATTTACATTCGGATGAACTGTGTGCTCGTTTGTCACCCTTATCCTATAAAAAAAAATATTATTCACAATACATCAAGATCTGATAAATCAGCTCTTGGTAAATTTTTCACAAATATCGCCCATCATTTTAATCAAGTTTTTTTTTGTTCATAAAATCGTAAGTCACACTGAAAACCATTCTACATTTTAAAAAAAACTTCACACTGCTATTCACAGGGGCTCTTTTAAATTCGGATACGATGGTAAAACAATTGACGAAACGTTATCGAGTAACAGCGCCGTTAAGCAAAGGTTAGGGTAGCCTCCCACGAGATGGAGTGATGACCTTGTAAACGATGCAAGAAGTCAATAGATGCCGTATTTGTCTCTTCGGCAATGGACTTGTGATGGGATGTAATGTTGAGGATGAGTGGAGTAGTGGATCCGCCACCGGGCTTCTTATGTCTTCGTAATGTTTTTGCTCAACTGCCCCGAAAGGAGAGTTATATTTTTGGAGTGTATGTATGTATTTCTAATTCTTTGTTTCGCTCTGTAGCCTTTAAGACTTGATGCATTTTAATACATCGGATGTCGTTTAATTCACCTTAGTTGTGGAAGTGACATCTAAATACAAATATGTATATAATTCTTCTGTACGTGTATGTGTCACTGAATTTATCCTAAACGGCTGGACCAAATCTGATTAAAAAATTGTGTGTTGAGTGGCTCCCTGAATAGTTTAGATTCACAATTGGAACCCGGTAGGTGGCGCTGTTCTCGAGATCCAGAAATCACCCAGGCGAAGCCGGGGCGGATTGGCTAGACGGGTATAGTTTTTTCATCTTTTCGGTATATTTTTATACAATGTCGGTGTTTTTTAATTACTGGTTTAACCTTTAAGTTTGTAACTAGGTATTATGTGCTGGTTTCCTCGCTATGTTACTTATTACGACATTAACGACGAGCGCTTAAGCTCTGAGCAACCATGGCTAATTTGGTTTTAATAATTCCATTTAAAATGACCGTAAAACGTTCCTTACTATCATAAACGCACACGCACAACCGCATGCACACACACGCATACACGTATATACACGTATGTTACGCCGGCAATACACGTTGGCCAAGCCTCAGCCAACGCGAGCGTAGGCAAATTGATACAAGGCGAGTGCTACAGTCTACACGTTGGTCAAGTTCGAAAGAAACCAATTCCAAGGCCAATGTTCACGAGTTTTTGTGGAGCTATCTACATGTTGGCCGTAATTAGTTGTCATTGAGAATTGGGACGATATGGACGACGTAGAAATTATTGCCGCATCTGCAATTTATTTAATGAGTGCATATAATTATTATATATCAGTGTACTCCGTAGTAAAGTCTTTGGGGTTCCAAATAACGGGTTCATTTTTGTATATTTCCAAAAACTTAAAGGTGTCCTCGTTAGTACAGTGACATTGTCGAAATTATTTAAACACAGAGTACTTTTTTATATAGAATTTTAAAGTTGCAATTTAATTAGACAATATATCACCGGGACGGACGCTTGACATGACCGTCAACATGTGGGCACGACTTGCCGAGCATAAGCGAGCGCCTTTGATTTGTGCAGAAAAACCGACACCGTTCCGAAGTGAACGAGCCGTAGCGAGCGATCCCGAGTGGCGGCAAGGCACGCCAAAGGAACCGTATACACGTTGGCGCTCGCCTGCACTCGGCCAGCTAGGCGAGCGTCGACGAGTAATGGCGAGGCTAGACCAATGGAGTGTCTATACGTTGGTACTCGCCTTCGCTCGGCCAACATGTATAGCCGGCATTACACTGGCTGGCTCCTTCCCTCGCTACTAACACCCAACATAAGCTTTTGAAATCCGACATCTGCCGTAAGTACATTCAGTTGTATTACCAGTGTCACAAGGTTCAATGTGTCTGAACAGAAAGTAACCGTTGTTTTCAAGGGAGGACGTTATTCAAATAAATGTATTCTGGCAGTTTTTATATCTTTAATATCAAAAACTGAGGATTGGAACTCACACGGATCGTGTTTTTTTATATTAAAATAAAATTGGATTTTTTTAATTTTACCGATAAATAAATCAGTCTTTGATTTTTAAAACGAGCAGAAAATTTCAGTAGCAGACGCACTCACGTAAGTTGGGATGCACACACGTACGCCGCACGTACACACAGACACTTTTTCAAAACAGTAAAATCGGAGTTTTATGCGTGGTGAAGACACGCTGCAGCTATATTATGGTTATAGCACAAATGGGCTCCCTGGCGACTCGAGAAGAACCACAATCTCATAGAATACCGAGGTAAACTAGCAGCTCGATGTTGCTGTGTTTCGTATCGTGAGTGTAGAGTACCGGCAAACCTTTACTTTGGAAACGAGGCAGTCCATCTCAGTCCTCAGCGGTGACAACGCATCTGAATTTCGATTAATGGAAATGTTTATGAGCCGAAGCATTTTCTCACCATTGGATGAAATGTGTGCTCGTTTGTCACCCTTATTTTATATAAAAAAAATATTTGAATCAAGACCTGATAAATGGGCTTTTTGTAAATTGTACAAATATCGCCCATCATTTATCGTTCATAAGACTTACTACTATTTAACCAAAGTCCCAAGTGCATATCGTTCATAATACTTACGGAAAAACCACGAAGTGTTGAATATTACGTCTATTGTGAGTTGGGTTCAAGAGTCGTAAATTTCTCTCAAGAAGCGAACAATGTGAGGAGTCCATTACCGGCACTATAAAATGGGATTTATTTAAGAACAGTGACATCGCTTTATTTGAAACTTGAGCTTTTATAGTCATGTAGTGTTATAGAACAGTTTTTGATTGGTTTGGCTTAGGTAGCCATGATTTTATTGATGGAAAAGTATTTAAACTTTATCTATTCTTTAATTGCTCTGTTTTGAAAATCACCAATTATTGGATTACAACGGTATAGTCTCTTGTAGTTTTTATGTAGTCAAATATAAACTACGTTGATAAGGAATCAAACCTTATGGTAGGTAAGGTAAGGTAAGGTTTTTTTTAAAAGAATGGCAACGCACCTGCAGTCTCACCGGTGTTGCAGTTGTTCATGGGCGGCGGTAGTCACCTTCAGATAAGCCTCATGCTCTTTTGATCCCACGTATATTAAACAACGAAGATATATTCTCTTCGTCAGAGGAGGACGGTGTCTACCACATGTGTCATATTGGTTTAGAGATCTTCTAATTTTAAATTGCCCACTCATCCCTTGTAATTTTCGTGAATTTTATTTCATTTAACGTACCTATTATGCATCATAAATTCTAAGAAAATTTTAGCATTTTCACTTTATCCAACTTGATACCTGACTAGAAAAGTGATAGAATCTAACAATTAAATTAGACACTTAGAATTGTTAAAAAATATACTTAACTACTATAAACTTCTTTAGTCATTTTTTGTGGTCAGTTTTATGAGGTTGACAATTAAGTAAACTAAACTAAAATAAAAATATACTTAACTTTATATCGTAAACTTAACTTTTATCAATTGTTATTCTCTTTTCGGCATTCATTAAGGACCACCTACCTATACTTCAAGACAGGTAAGCTTTTAGCGGTGTAACTAGTTAAAAGGAAAAGATTAAAGCTCTTAGTGTGTGATGCAACCGACATGTGCCGAAAGCGTTGATAACGCAGCTCTCGTGTCGAATGAGCTAAAGTTACTTTGAATTATCATTTGAGTTATCATTAAAGTAGTCAGCTGATGATTCGTTCTCATGTTTACGTTTAGCGACCCGCTACGCCTGCGTGTGATCTGTTGATGTGGCATTATTTAAAATTCTTAAAGTAATAATTACTGACCATTTATTTTATCAATTTTTTCCATTTCAGAAATAAAATCTTCAAGTTTCTCGGATAAAATATAGCTAAAATCACTTTCGGCATCACTATCTATCGGTCCGCGAGGTTCATCACAATCGGTTTAATGATTCCAAACATTATAATCTCGAGCAGACAGACAGACAATCAGACGAAAATATTACAGATGATTATTTATTGTTTATATCCTAATGGCATGTTGGCCCTCTCAGCTCAATAAAATGCAATTATTTGATTTGGATATTACATACAAACACGTTCGGTATAACAGAGAGACGTTTTATTTGTTTGTATGGATAATAATAGTACACGTTGACAAAATCTTATGTTTATGAATTATACTAATTAAAAAATATTTTCTATTTTAAAGTCTTCTACATGCACATATCCGATATCGTCAATATATTGGGTGTGGTCGGAGGATTTACTTCACGTCTTCGGATCTTTCTGGCATTTTCAGTAATCGTCTCTTACGAAATCCACAAGACGGAATAGGACGGTGGATTTTCTTAATCTGCCATGATGGCACGTAAAGATCCAGTCCATTACAGTCCTTCACAAGTCCACTGCTGAACAAAGTACTCCCCCAAGGAATGCCACAAAACAAGTTCCTGGGCCACCAGCATCCATCGAATTTCTGCATGTCTTCATTCCATCTAGTGGGGGACCGCTCTACACTTCGCTTCACGGTACGTAGATGCTACACAAGAACCTTACTTCCCCATCGGTTGTCGGTTTTTCAAGCAATATAGCAAGCCCATTGCCACCACTTCAGCTCACTAATCCGTTTTGCTACGTCGGTCTCTAGTTCTACTGCGAAAATCCTCATTTCTATGTCGATCACGCAGAGAAACTCCGAGCATAGTCTCCATAGCTCGCTGAGCTTTATTTATTTACTTATTTTTTATTATACACTAAAATTTAGAATTACGTGTAGAGTGCAATTAAAAGTACATGTGTATATATGTAAAACTGGTGGTCTATCACTTTGAAAGTGATTTCTTCCAGACAACATCTGCGTAGAGTACTGATGCAGACAATGGTTACAATAGAGGAGGGGTGTAAGAAATTATGTAAATACATATAAATTTAGTATGTCCAAATGATATCTAATTTGATACACTATTAACTACTATTTATTAATATGGTTCTAAATAATACGATTTAACAATACTTTGGACACTAGAGATTTATCACGTCGAATGTGGAGGGGTAGAGAGTTCCGTAAATGCACGGCAGTGACAGTAAAGGATTTCTTAAAAAAGGATAAACAGTGCAAATGAGTGGAGAGATAAGATTAACAGAGGACTGAAGGAATTCATTATGGGTAAGGGAAGCTTTCGAATACGACCAGTAATATCCAGTTACATCTTACTTTATTAAATTTCTATTTCTTAACATATACGAGTTTTACTGACGATTCAAATCAACGTGCTGCCTGTCGTCATCTATTGCGATACTCAGCTCATCTTGCATTTATGTTTAGTGCTCGTTATGTGAAGATTTCCCGTAAGCCCTGCGTCGCCCCTTCTTAAGAAATCGGCGGAGTTTTATTGTGGCCATCAAATAAGCGATGTCTTAAATTTTTGCTTTGTTTTGATCTAAAATTTTATGCAATTAAAAACATCACGAACTCTTTAAATATATATTTATTGTAAGCACACAACACAAGTACTATATGACACAAAAATTCAATGACAAAAAAAACAAGGACAAACAAAAACAAAGACAAAATTTAACTTAACCACATCCTGGATGTAAAAACATTTTAAAAACTTGTGCTGCAGAAAAAAACCGTGAAGTGGATCGGACTCAGGGACATTAACACTGGTTTTCAGTACGGCCTACACCTCAAACCAGCTCCGAAGATTCATTTCTTTTCTCTACATCATAAGAGAAAAATTCATCATCGTCATTATCACATCCCCTCACAAGTCGTTGCTGAAAGTAGATTGTGGTATCCCCAAATAAAGGATACCACAAAACTTGGTCTCTGCTTGCGTTACAAGGTAGTCACTCCGTTTAGTGCTTGCCACTCGAGAATCCTTGTTTTCAATCGTCAGCTATTTTTTTAAATCTATTGCAGATATTTTCATTAAAGATTTATCACGCAGGGAAATTACCCTCCATAGCTCGCTGAGTGACTGTAAGCTTCGGATTATACGGTCAGCTGTGAAGGATTACGTTTCAGTTCCTTATGTCAAGTCATAGTTATTTAATCAGAAATATGTGTAGTACCAGCGTAATGGAATCCATTAGCCCATTTTAACCCGTGGGTATTACAAGAGTAAGTGATAAGATAGAACAGTACCAGAGCGAAGGTGTGAGCCTTGCACGCACTATTGTACCTACCCAATATTATGAGTGTAAGCAACCTGGTGCGTTCTTCCAAAAACCTATGTCAAGCAGTATATGTTTTATTGCTAGGTATTGGTCTCCTCACATTTCGGAGATGGTTATGGAGAAATAAGTCCACCACGCATCCCAATGCGTGTTGATGAATTTCAACATGTCCTCGAAATATTTTATTCCTCAGAAATACGGGTTTTATCACGATGTTTTCCTTCACCATGGTAAATCAGCTAATAAAACTTCAACTCACAATTACTATAATACCGGCGGGGATCGAACGATTGGTCGAGTTATGTGAAATTACGTCACGAATTTCCGGATCAGAAACTGACGATGAATCAATTATTCAATTTATAATTATTTCGTTCGTTCTATGGCCCACTCGCGCACCGACGGCCTGCGGGCAACTTTAGACGACGGGACCCGAATATAAAGTCTCACGCTTATTGTGGCCAGATTGATGGCTCGGGGCTGGCTGCGTCGCTGATCGTAACTTAGCGTTTTTATTTAGGGGCGCGGCACACGAGGACCAAAAACAAGGGAATACGAGCGAGCTCTGTAAAACGCTGAGTCGCAAGCGACGCGTTTAAGAGCTTGAAACTTCTTCGAACGTAATATTAGGCCTACTTAGAGGAAATGGTTTTGATAGATCGTTTTCATAAAATGCTTTCAAGTGTAGAAATATGTGATGACGTCATTGTCGGAATTATATTACACTGTGAGAATACATATTGCCATACTATCCAAGCCTACAATATAGTCTAACTTCTAGCTATACTATAATTAAACTCTAACACGACGATTTCTGTATATTAATTTGATTTGGGATACACTATGTTATCGATACAGATGCTAAAATAAAATCAAACAATTTTTTTTTGGAAACGTTGTCCGTCTGTCTTTCTGCACAAGTATCACGCAAAAACCTTTGAACGGATTTAGATGGATTCATTACATTCATAACAGGTAAGGGTTGAACCATTAGGATATATATATATATATATATATATATATATATATATATATATATAATCATCCTTTGATTATATATATATATAATCATCGTTTGATCCCACACGGAACAAGTATTTGTATGTCCTACAAATAATTGTTTCGGGTCTGGATGTGTGTCCTTGTGCAATTTATGTTTGTAAACTGCCTGCGCGATACGGGAGAAAATCCTAGTGTGGAGTTAACGTTTTTATAAAAGAATTATAAAATAATAGTGAATATTAATGGGGCTGTAAATAGATATACGATTAGCTTTATTTATTCTATATTGCTATATATATATATATATATATATATATATATATATATATATATATATATATATATATATATATATATATATATATATATATATATTAAATACCATTAATAAGAACTTAACATATTTTAAAGTTAAAGGAGTTATAATCGATTAGTCTATGTTTTAAAATTGGGTTTTGATTTTAAAGTTTAGCAAAATATGTACTTGCATTTCTATCAGACATTTGATGTATATAAAAAACATCTTATAATTTATTTGGTAATTTCATTATTTTTTGAGAAAGACAAAAACAATAGCAATAAATATAATTAACACTGACTTAATAATAGGTACTAATTATAACTTAGAACATAAATGAAAAACTCATGACAAGGAAAGTGGCTCAGGACCATGCTTTGCGGCAGTCTGTGGAGGAGGATGTTCAGTAGTGGACTTGTGAACAGCTGTAATGATGATGATGATTCGAAAACTTGCACGATTAAATTATAAGAAATCGACGTTTTTTATAGGATAGTGTGACAAACGAGCACACAGTTCACCTGATAGTAAGTGGTTGCTGCGGCTCATAGACATCTACATCTATCCTCGATTACGAATCAAAACGCAGATGTCACCCGTGAGGACTAAGATGAAATGCCTCGTTTCATTTAAAAAGGGTCTCCGGTTCTCTACACTCACTATACGAAACACAGCATCATTAAGCTACTATTTTACGCTGATATTCTGTGAGAGCGTGGTCCTTCCCCGGTCGAGCCGACCTTCGTGCTGCAACTATACTTTTAATATAATTGCATGGTTCAACCACGTATAAACGACGTGCTTCATTTTTTTTTCATTTTAAAATTGTTCTCGTAATAATCTGATTGTAAAAAAACGTAAATTTTTTCTGATAAATAGCTTATTGATTAAAACAAATGTTCAATAATAATTAAATCTCGCTAATTAAAGTAGTAGGAATGTTTAAAGTTGAAATTGGCACTAAAAGGCTGGTAATTGGGGCATCCACCCTACAAAGCTTGAATATAAAATTTAAATGAGATGCGTGTAATCACTCTGGGAGCTTGTAGCAAACTAAACGCGCGGCCAACGTGTGGACGCGGCGACCAAACTCCACCAACAATCCTTTTGATCTTTTGTAAAAAACCGACACCACATGGATCTCGCACCAACTTGCGGGCCATCGTTCCAAAACATACCAATGAAGCCCAAACACTCCGTCTACACGTTGACCAATGCTATTGGCCACTACATTCGCCACTGTGTTGGCTAACGTGTAGAGGCGCCGTAATACATCAGTGAGTAGATGGAGCTTTCAACGCAATGCTACTATCAGTTCAGCAAAATATAATTTTCTTACCTTTATCCATATACGGCGGTATAAAGAAGACCATTGTTGTCCTGATCTGATGATGTACTTTCATAAATGATGCTCTTAGTAATAAATTATAGGCGAAATAGCTCATATACCAATGTTTAACTTTATTACATAGATGTATTTCTTAAATTATTTTACATAAATACGTTGAGATATAGTTTGTTTAATAACACCTAACTGTAAAAGGCATAAAGGGAGTAATATTGCCGTTCAGTTTAAAAGGAAAGTAACAAATAAAAGATATAATTTCTTAGAGGGTTTACTTGAAGGGGGAGAAATTTCCATCTGCCTTTGACGCGCTGTCCTGACTTATCTATTTATTTAATTTTTATAATTTGGATTCAGTACTAAAGTACATGTTACTAATTAAAATTTTTATTTGCTGGAAAAAAAGGAAATTCTTAAAATTAGACAAAGTCCTTATTTAATAAGAGGATCTTGTTTTAAATTTTATTTTTATTGGACATAATTGTCTTTATAAGGTCAATGTGGGCAAATCCGTCATACTTTTTTGAAAGTTGAATTTGGTTAACTAAAACTGGTACACTTACTACTTTAATATAAATTTGATGGTTGTAAGCGATACAAAATTTTGTTGTCTTGTATACACATCTATTTTAAACAAAAAAAAACAGCCCTCTACATGTAACTAACAAGGTTTTTTTAAAAGTCGGTCGTTAGACGGATTTTCCCGAGGATTGAGGCAAATCCGTCTAGTAGCAAATTTGCCTCGAGTTACGCCGTTTTATTAAGGTATGCCATTTGTAAACAAGTAAATGCAGATTGTGAAGAAAAATGTTTTGTAACAACATAAAAATTAGGTTTAATTTACGTTTTACTCCCTAAAATCTTTTTTGGGGGCTAATCCGGCCTATTTTTATAACCAGGGACTTTAAACCTTTCTAAAAAGTTTGAAAGCTAAATATTTTTATTTACCAGTTTAATTTTTCAGGTACATTGAAACAATCCTATCTTATTATGACAATGGTATTTATGGTATAAACTTAAATAAACAGAGTTATTTTTAATGAATTTGGTTAGGTATAACACCATTATAATTTTAAACAACGTTGCACTTCACATGTTGTATTAAAAATTGAATTAAGGTGATTGCACTTTAAAAGTGGCGGTTCGTGCCGCGACAGAGACAGGAGACCACGACCGGAGACCGCGACAGGAAATTGCGACTTTTACTATATGAGCGGCAGTTCGCGAGCGAGACACAGACAGGAGACAGATATGCGAGAGACGAGACAGCGACACAGTCGCTGCCCTGGACGAGTAGTATCTCGTGTCTAGTTCAAAAAGCACATGACTTTATTGTTTAAAAATACTTTTTATGACGAAAACTGTGAAACGCCTTGATTTATAAGTATTATTAATTCATTAATTCATAAAGGTAAGTTCTCTCCAGACAGGTAAGACTCACCAGAGCCAGGGCTGTGTAGTATAGACTAACTTCTGTCTGAGCTAGTCTATACTACAGAAGTTTGCTACGATGAGTAAAAATTGCCAAAGTGACGTCACACCCGATCGGATTTTGTTTGGGATCTGTCGACATGTTTTTGGGTCGAAGTACAAATAATGATTTTGAATTTAACATAAATTCTTAGTTAGACCGAAAAAAACTAAGAACAGTTTGTTATGAAATAAATATCCCCTAACGATTTAGCCCCTTCCTAATCAATTAAACACAAAAAAATAATATTTCATAGACCCAATTGTTAGTTACCAGTGGACTTTCAAAGTAGTTATAAAACTAAAAATAGGAAGGATGAAAAAGGTTGACTACATCTGCAATGGGGTAATTCCGGTATATGACGATTTAGCCCCTTCGAAATTAGACGGATTTCCCCACTTGAACATTTTGAGGTTACATATTTTTTATAAAAAATATTTCTGTATCTACTGGTTTATATTCAAAACAAATAAAAAAATCCGTTGAAACACTTATTAAACTACATGTTATGCATAGCCAGAAAGTCGTAACTTGTAAAATTGAATATTTACGTTATAAGAAACGGCGGCACGCAACACTTGAGCTTCGAGTTCGTAGCACAACTAAATTTCGAATGCATTTTTTGACAAATGTAGACAACCCTGCTCCATCTATGAATCATAGTTAGAACTAAAAACTAATCCTGTTTTATCGACCGAACCAGTAACAGCGTAACTATTCTGGAATGAACAGTAAACGCATGTGTACGGAATAGCCCCGTAGACGGATTTGCCCACATTGACCTTAAGCTAGAAAAAGAATTTAGTTAGCCGTAGGTTTAGTTTTGCCATTTAGCAATAGTCATCTATGAACGCAAATTTGGACCGTAACTACCTTTTATTACGTAATATTATTATTTATTCTGTGCTTTTACGACGTAGACATCCACCAAGAAATTAATTTGGAAAATTATGCCCTTTAGGCGTACATTTTATACGTTGTAGAGCCATGCTGTAGTTATATTAGTAGTATATTTGTAGCACGAATGGGTCGGACCGGGGAAGGATCACGATCTCACAGAATATCAGCGTAAAAGAGTAGCTTAATACTGCTATGTTTCGATTGGCGAGTGTAGAGAACCGGAGACAATTTTTACTGGAAACGAGGCATTCCATCTTAGTCCTCACGGGTGACAATGCATGTGCATTTTGATTCGTAATCGAGGAAAAATGTAGATGTCTATGGGCCACAGCAACAAATTAAAATCAGATGGACTGTGTGCTCGTTTGGCAAACAAGCACACAGTCCACCCTATCCTATTACAGAAACCTTTCGTGTAATGCAGTGATTGAGGCCTGCATGGGAGCGTAATGTATGCCTATCAGTCACCATCCGTCTTTTATCAATCATGATTGACGCCTGCATGAGGTGTAACTTTGGTCTCTTGACCGAAATGCACAAAGGTGCGATAAGCAGCTAAAACGCAGCATCGCGACGTAGCTTAGCATCTCTACGGAGAAGTGATCAGTTGATTTTGCCGCAGCTCAAAGCAGACGTGTCAACATGAAAAAAAGTTTTGAAATTTGTGCTTTATTTGAGGAGGAGGAAGAAAGAAGTTTTTCTTAATTTTTTTATAAAGAGGGATAATTGCGGATAAATTACATTAAATTATCTTCAAACAAATCCATTGTCAACCCGAGAACGACGCCGCGCAGTGCGGAATACACGCTCGGCGCTTCACCGCGCTTGCCCTTCGCCGCTGACGCATACTGCAACTAAACAAGAGACCATTCTACATGTTTTTCACTCATGCCGCATACCGCAGCGTCGTGCGTTACGATCAAGAGACCAAAGCTTAGGCGTACATTACACGCTCATGCAGGCTGTCAGTTTTACAACAATCGCGGCAAATAATTTGTGTGTTTTGAGTGATTGACGAATAACCTACCGTGTAATGCAATGATTGACACCTTGATACTTGATTGATTTAGGATACCTTAAAAAATATAAACATGGCATAAAAAAATTAAATCACGCTTGCAGCACTCCGTTGTGCCGTGGTATAGTCGTAAAACACATTTGAGAACCTTCTTAACCGCATTACAATCGTTCCAATTTTCAGGAAATGCTAACATAGTAAAAAATAAAAATCACCATTGCAGCGCAACGCAATACGATATGTGAGAAATATTTTATTATAATTAGTTATGTATAAATCGCTATAAACAATTAATTTGAAGGTTGATCGCAAACCTGTGCAGTAGTCGATTTATCGATCATTTTGGTGGGGTGCTGTGAGCACGGTGGGATAATTAGGGTTGCCAGATCGTAAGCAGTATAATATCTAAAGCAGATTTCAGAATGTGATAATTTTGGATATGCTTGATGAATGAATCATTGCCTATAAATAAATTAAAATAACATTTAATGTTTAAAAACTTTAAAAACAATTTTTGTTATTAAACAGCACATTTGCATTTTGATTTGACAGTGCATCTACATTTTTATTCATAATCGGGAATATATGTAAATGTCTATGGGCCACAGCAAACACCTACCACCAGGTGGACCGTGTGCTCTTTTGCTTTTGTCAACTTTATCTAATAAATAATATTTTAATAAAACTACTTTTACGGATTTTGTCGCGTATATTAACTTTTTTTTATTATTCCCGACGTTTCGAGTACTTTACAGCACCCATGGTCATCATAAAATAAAGTTATATAAAATATAAAATAAAGTTTCTAGGAATATTTCTGAGCTAATACTAGCTCAATCGTGTACTACTAATAAATGAAATAATTTTTATTGCGCGTACACTTTTTTATTTATTTAAAAAATTTATGGTTACAAAGATAGATAGTTTTAGTGTAAACCTGAGACGAAATAAAAACGTGTAAACATAAACTTATTAGAGTTTTTCCGTACACCATTGCTGTCGACACATTATTCTAATTAACGCATTACAATACATTACATTACCAAAGTTACGTAGTTATTATTATCAACTAAAATTAGGTCCATTAAATGTTATGTTTCTATTTTACAAACTATTTGTGGGTACATAAATATAAAATAGTTTTTGGCGATGAGCGTAAAATCACATAGAGAACTTATTACATTCTGTGAATAATCGTGATACGGAATGATTATAACATATATTTTCATAAATTTCTAATAAGATAATATGTTGGTAAAGTAAACCAATAATATAGAACGAGAAGTTGTTTAAAGTGTTACGAGTATTTACTAAGATTTAATCGAATATATAAAAAAATTATATTTTATGTTTTTACGTGTAATGACGTCTTTCAAATATTTAGGTAACTGATTGATTAGATTAGGTATAACATAGTTTAAAGTTCTTTTTCCGTATAAGCTGTTATATTCAGGTAATCGTAGTTTTAGATTATCGATTCTGCGAGCGGAGTATAATAACTTATCTACCTTTTAAATTTTTCAGTAAAGTAATTTTTAGTTAGTAATGTTCGTTCAACTTTGTCGCGGGTAGGTATAATTTTGCAAAATGCAAATTGAAAACACTGTATTCAACTTTACGTGGAAGAACCATGCTGCAGCTATTAAGGTTGTAGTATGATTGGGCCGGCTCGACCCGGGAAGGATCCCGCACTCACAGAATACCAGCGTAGAATAGCACCTTAACGCTGCTGTGTTTCGTGTGGTGAGTAGAGGCGAGGCATTCCATCACAGTCCTCAGGGGTAACACCGTATCATCATTTTGATTCTAAATCGAGGATAAATTTAGATGTCTACGTGTCACAGCATCCACTTACAATTAGATGGACTGTGCGCTCGTTTGTCATCATTACTTAATAAAAATATATCTGGTAACAATTCAGTAGATGGTGATGATAAAATTCAATAAATTATTTTTTGAAAAAATTGCAATAGCGTCTAGCGCGAGTTTTTATTTGCAAAATCATCAATTATCTTATCGTATGAAATCTTGTTCATTAGCTGACTGCACGGAAGACTGAGCCCTAAGGCCTAAGGCATTTAGCTTTTTTTGCATACGATAGATCCTAGACAAATTATCACCCGTTTTAAGCTAGAACAGCTTCTTTCATTCGAACAATTTGCCGTTGGTGTATATAAATCCATACGAACTGCTGCATCAAAATTTGGATTAAAGTTTTGCAAATGGCTTTTTGGTACAATCATCCTTGACTAATTCCAAAGTTTTAAGGATTTCGTACGAAGAATTTCTAAACTTCCACAGGTGTCCTCTCTAGCTGACCAAGTTGTCAGATTTAAACTCTTTAGCGTTTTCCCTTTCCCGATTTCAGTCACTATTTTTTTCCGGCGTTATGTCGAACTTATATAAAATTTGTTGAAGAAACGACAAACTATTGTGCAACATTCAGCAGCCGCAGTTGCCACAGAATTTAAAGAATGGGCAGAGCTAGGAACGAAAAAATGTTTTGATTTCCGAGATAATGGCAGAAAGTATTTCTTCATCTTTCGTTTTTAAATTTAAATATCTTTGATTTCTGAGATATTTTGAGATCTGTGAGACAAAATAACATTAGCTTCAAATTTGCCGCCCCAAAAATCTGCCGTCCTAGGCTCCGGCCTACTTAGCCGGCTGTTAAATCCGCCACTGGGCACAGTATAAATATTGTAGGTGACTACAACATTCTGCCAAAGTCTAACATGTGAACAAAAGCTTTTTAAGGTTAATTGGAATGATTTTTGAGTTCAGAGATATTTTAATGTTCAACGTGTTACTAATATTCATCAATAAAAAATATAAATAAGTCATACTTAAAATTATCCTTGTGCAATATTAAATAAACAATGAACGAAAAAACAGAAGTCACACACCACATGTCTGTAGCTATGGGTGATGTAACTCTATACGCAGGGAGTAACATAACAACATGTGTGCTTACTTCATACGCAACTCATACTTACTTTATTTTAAAACTACATAACTATAACCTAACTTAACTTTATACTGAAGAACTTTGTTCCTTACATTTCGCAGTTAAATTAACGCGAGACAATTAGTAAATATTAGTTGCATTCAACGTTATCAGTTTAATTTTAGCTTTCTTGTTAAAACACAACTTTTTCGTAAACTTGCATTGGAAAAGTGTTCTAAAAAGCGAGTGGAAAGCGATCAAGTTAGGAATGAATGATGTCAGGGCGCGGCACTGCAGCCATGGGGAGGGAGCTGGATAAACGAGATTTCTTTTAAACAGGGATTACGCGCTCCGCCGAGGGGCTGCCTTTTAAGTTTTGTGAAAAATGCTTTAATGGAGGCTTCATTCTTTTCGAGAGATAAATTGACAAAGTTTTAATGATGTCCGCTCCATACAATTTTGAGGTTCCTTCAGTCTCTTGATTTTTGATTATTTTAATCGGCTTGAATCGAATTAAATGAATCATTTATTTACGTAGTAGAGCCAGGCGGAGACCCTTTTTACTGGAAACGAGCCACTGCAACTTATCGTAAGAAGCGACAACGCATCTGCATTTTGATTCTTAAGCGAGTGAAGATTTAGATGTCTATGGGTCACAACATTCATTTATCGTCAAGAGAAGTAAACATTCACTTATCGTCAAGTATCGTCAAGAGTAGTTTTCAATTATATAACCTTTCTTTTATAAAAAGATTTGCAACAAAATAAACTCATTGGCTTCCGAAAAAAAGGCACAACTTTCCTCGTATAAAAGTGTATTTTTATAATAAGTGTTTTCACGTTAGGATTTTCGTTACGTTAACCCCACCGTAACTATTTCTTCTGTATCATGAAGTCAGTTTTGCACAGGGACATGCATACAGTATCATCCAAACATCCAACAAACGTGCAAGTGAGAGCATGGACCTTCTGCGAGCAAGCCGGCCCATTCGTGCTACAATCATATTACATGGCTGTACCACGTACAAACTGCTGGTTTCACACACTTATTCTCCCAATAATAAATAACGCAGATGCCTGCTATTCAGATGCATGCTGACTTTTTATGTAGTAAAAGAGCCTTTTTAATAATTGAATAAGGTTCATTTTTGATTTACGTAAGTATGATGATAATATTGCGTTCATTCAATTAAATTGCTTTCCATTCGGCAAAGGCTATTTATATATTATATAGGCTAGGTTTCCCTATATTCTAACTTAATTTATTCTAACAGGCGGTACTATATCCACGACAACTTTCATTTTCTGTTTTATACTTGAGACCCCGTACCTCCTGTTTAAGACGTTTCAAAATTAGTGTTGGGTGTACTTATATATATATATATATATATATATATATATATATATATATATATATATATATATATATATATATATATATATATATATATATATATATATATATTATGTATTTATTCACCACAAAAGCAAACTAACAAGTATAACAGAAATATACGAGTAGAATAATACGATATTTTTGCGGTGAACTTTAAGTCTAGAGTATCCTTTTAACCAGGTCGCATGCTCTATAGATTCGAGTATTTCAAAGTTACATTATTGTAATTTAATGTCATAATATAAGTGTATCGTTAAAAATTTCTACTGCGTCCAACGAATGTTTTATCAACATTTTGTTACTAGTAGTTAAGAAAATAGTCGATAGTATAAAAAATTTTTTATCTGTTATATTACTTTTATATTTAAGTATTTCAAACTAAATGCTAACGACTCCGTGGCGCAACGGTAGCGCGTCTGACTCCAGATCAGAAGGTTGCGTGTTCAAATCACGTCGGGGTCAAATGCATCACATTTTTTTAAATGGTAGTTTTAAACCTCTTTTACTTAATCTAAAATATGTAGTTCTTTTTTCAAGAATAAAAAGATTAATATTTGCTATTAACTTATATTTTATATATTTTAAAATAATTAATTTTTTCTTAATATTTACAATATTTTATTTAAGTATTTAATAATACAAAATTATTACTGAAAGAATGTAAAATGTTCTTTCAACATGTCGCTAAATAAAGTAAAAGGAATGTAAAATAGTTTATGTTTTAAAATTTTGTTGGCACATAATTCTACGAAGTAAACACTTAGCACCTGTTGAGTACCGCCCGAGTCGATGCTAACAACATCGCCTGTTCACCGCGATGTCGTGACTGATAAAATTAAAAACCTTTAATTATGCGAAAATATTTCATTATCAAAGTGTCATTATTTTAATGCAGCTGCTGTTTCTGATATATACTTTTACTCAAAGATATTTAATTTACAAAGCGTCACGCTTGTAATGAGTCCAAAAAGCGAGCTAATCGGACTTTGTATAGCCAAAAATATGGGTATGTGTACATGTATACCTAGTACATAAGTAGGTAAGTATTCCTCGATTTGATATCATATTGTCATTAGATATTGAGTATAGGTTGATATAATTGTGGTAGAAGTCACAGTTGACTAGCCAATCGTCTACACAATCAAAAAATCCAATATCCCATTCCTCATCATCATCATTACAGCCCTTCACAAGTCCACTGCTGAAGCCTCCTCCAAGGAATGCCACAAAGCTCGGTCTTGAGTACATGCGTCCATCTACTTGCTGCATATCTTACCAGGTCGTCACTTCATCTAGTGGACGGTCGGCCGAGACTTCGCTTACCGGTACGAGCTTCACCGAGATATATGGTCGGCTCAGTTTATCACGAAGAGAAACCCCGAGCATAGTCCTCTCCATAGCTCGCTAAGGGACCTTGAGCTTCCTCATACGACCAGCAGTGAAGGACTACGTCTTATATTCAAGAATTGTCCTATTATAATCAATATAATAAAATAGTCGCCGATTGCGACATGCTAGCCAAGTAACTCAGTTGGCACTTTGTTTTTGTTATATGTCCCACATAAGTGTGACCTATAAGTCCCAGGTCAACTTGAGACAGTCCCAGACTAAAATATGAATCTGCACAGACCATAATCGCGTTTATTTTTAAATATTTTAAGTGTTATCGAGAAGATGCTTCTGCCCGTTTCCAATTTACACAGCCCACACACAGCGACAGTATACAGAGATAGCGACACTAGCCTAGTGGCAGGGCGCGGACCGCGAACTCAAAAAGGTCGTGGGTTCGAATCCGCCATTCGACTACTGGCGTGAACCACTCGTAACACAAGCAATTTAATCTTACCACTGGTGGTTAAGGGGAACATATTAGTAACGTTTATAGCATTTTTAATATTCTTTTTTTTTAATTCCCTCTGTCGTCTTGTACCTAGGATACCCACGTGATGAATTGGCGTTATGTATGTATGTATACGTTAAGGACCGGTATTATTTTATGACTAAACTTTCCCGGTATCATTGTTTTGAATAATATGGCGGTCCAAATCTCACCTTCGCTTAAATATCACCTATTTATAAATTTTAAAATGATACTTCATAATGATGCAAATTAGTAGTTATTGGAAACATTTGCATTAATCTAGCTTAATAATTGTAGCTATGATGAAATTACAGTCTTTCAATTGTGGTTTGTTGAGCTGTGTTCATTAGCAGGAGCACTATTTTAATTGATCTTAATATTGTTAAGTATAATATATTAATATTATGCTTAGATTTTGGAGAATTGACAAGGATCTCGCGTAATCGCGTAAAATATATTAAAAAGACATTATAATAGAATTGTACACCGTCTTTTTTTCTTTTTTTTTTTTTTGGGAATCAACTAAAAATAGGGATTTGCTTTAAAATATTGACTTTTCAATTAATGCAAATTTTCATAATTCGATACTCCACACGTTTTATTGAATAAATAAATAGCTTAAATTTTATAATACATACTATCTTTTGACGTTTTCCGTGTACAATTATACCTAAGGGACAGATGCTGAATGTTTTTAAAGGAAAGATTCTGAGGGAGAGCGAGCAGTCGTCTGACACTCAGCGAGATGACTAGGCGAAACGACTTTTCGTTAACTCAGAAACCCGTTGTTAAATAAACATACTGCCCTACAGAATAGCTCTTGAAGATTGTCCGTTAGTTCGTACAAGTTATTTACCCACGTAGCGACGTTTGCCTGGCTTACTAGAGTACTTGTTGCACGTACTGTTATTGTATAAATAATAGTCTATGTTGGAAGTAGTATAATAGAAGTTACGTGGCTGAACGATTTGAACATTTGTTTCTTCCCTTCCCATTTAAAAGTCGGCACCGTGGGGTGGTGACGCAGTGGCGCGGCCCTCAGTGCCGTAACGCAATGAGCTATGGCACTGAGGGCCGCGGGTTCGACTCCCGCACGGAACAAGTATTTGTATTGCTCACAAGCAATTGTTCCGGGTCTATATATTTGTTCTTGTGCAATTTATATATGTAAGCTGCCTCAACGATTCAGGGGAAAAGTAGTGGAGGTAGCGTTTTTTATTTGAAATAAAAAAGAAATAATTTAAAAGTTGAATAACGGATAGGTCTTAAATTATAATATTGTCTATTGGTGGTGTATATTGAACTGTAGCCAAGCACTGGCATCAAGTAAGAAAAAACAAATATGGACAAGACAAATTTCACGTGTTGCTACGCTGGTAGTTGATGGGATAACTACGTTAAGATGAACCATTGCCCGAACTACTTGGAAAGGCCTCAAGTTTAAAGTTATTTTTATTGTATTTGTTCGTGATCATCTCGTATCTCTAACGCCACGATCATTATGGGCGATCTGTTGTAACGAGCGGCGGCGAGATAGTAAACTATACTTTAATATTTTAAGACGACTTCAGTGAGCTGCCCCGGTGGTCAGCTGCCGTGTAATAATCACTGATTAATCCAAATTTGCTTCCGTCGCATCTGCGTTAAGGACCACCTACACTTATTCACACTTTCATAAAATAATCAAACATTTAAAAGATGCTAATGCTTATTGAAAGTTAAGTTTAATTTATTTAGAGTTTAGTTGCAAATTTCAAGCACTTACATTTTAAAACATTGGTTTGCAAACCATTTAAAATAAATCTTAAAATCTAGGACATATTGAATTGAAACTATGAATACCTAAAAGTAAGTTTTATGAAACAGGTAGAAGAAATTTGTGCCCCAGTAGATGTAGTTTACCATGTACTGGCGGTGTACATCCACTGCCCCACACCGTCACGTGGATGTCGTCAGAGGCGACGGAAAGAAACAAATCACGAGGTGGGCGGCAGCGTGTTCACTGATTGTGAACACTGCGCTTGCCAACCCGCTTGCCAGCCGTGCCAACTATGTAAAAGAAACAAATCACGAGATGGGCGGCAGCGTGTTCACTGATTGTGAACACTGCGCTTGCCAACCCGCTTGCCAGCCGTGCCAACTATGTAAAAGAAACAAATCACGAGGTGGGCGGCAGCGTGTTCACTGATTGTGAACACTGCGCTTGCCAACCCGCTTGCCAGCCGTGCCAACTATGTAAAAGAAACAAATCACGAGATGGGCGGCAGCGTGTTCACTGATTGTGAACACTGCGCTTGCCAACCCGCTTGCCAGCCGTGCCAACTATGTAAAAGAAACAAATCACGAGGTGGGCGGCAGCGTGTTCACTGATTGTGAACACTGCGCTTGCCAACCCGCTTGCCAGCCGTGCCAACTATGTAAAAGAAACAAATCACGAGGTGGGCGGCAGCGTGTTCACTGATTGTGAACACTGCGCTTGCCAACCCGCTTGCCAGCCGTGCCAACTATGTAAAAGAAACAAATCACGAGGTGGGCGGCAGCGTGTTCACTGATTGTGAACACTGCGCTTGCCAACCCGCTTGCCAGCCGTGCCAACTATGTAAAAGAAACAAATCACGAGATGGGCGGCAGCGTGTTCACTGATTGTGAACACTGCGCTTGCCAACCCGCTTGCCAGCCGTGCCAACTATGTAAAAGAAACAAATCACGAGGTGGGCGGCAGCGTGTTCACTGATTGTGAACACTGCGCTTGCCAACCCGCTTGCCAGCCGTGCCAACTATGTAAAAGAAACAAATCACGAGATGGGCGGCAGCGTGTTCACTGATTGTGAACACTGCGCTTGCCAACCCGCTTGCCAGCCGTGCCAACTATGTAAAAGAAACAAATCACGAGGTGGGCGGCAGCGTGTTCACTGATTGTGAACACTGCGCTTGCCAACCCGCTTGCCAGCCGTGCCAACTATGTAAAAGAAACAAATCACGAGGTGGGCGGCAGCGTGTTCACTGATTGTGAACACTGCGCTTGCCAACCCGCTTGCCAGCCGTGCCAACTATGTAAAAGAAACAAATCACGAGGTGGGCGGCAGCGTGTTCACTGATTGTGAACACTGCGCTTGCCAACCCGCTTGCCAGCCGTGCCAACTATGTAAAAGAAACAAATCACGAGGTGGGCGGCAGCGTGTTCACTGATTGTGAACACTGCGCTTGCCAACCCGCTTGCCAGCCGTGCCAACTATGTAAAAGAAACAAATCACGAGGTGGGCGGCAGCGTGTTCACTGATTGTGAACACTGCGCTTGCCAACCCGCTTGCCAGCCGTGCCAACTATGTAAAAGAAACAAATCACGAGATGGGCGGCAGCGTGTTCACTGATTGTGAACACTGCGCTTGCCAACCCGCTTGCCAGCCGTGCCAACTATGTAAAAGAAACAAATCACGAGGTGGGCGGCAGCGTGTTCACTGATTGTGAACACTGCGCTTGCCAACCCGCTTGCCAGCCGTGCCAACTATGTAAAAGAAACAAATCACGAGATGGGCGGCAGCGTGTTCACTGATTGTGAACACTGCGCTTGCCAACCCGCTTGCCAGCCGTGCCAACTATGTAAAAGAAACAAATCACGAGGTGGGCGGCAGCGTGTTCACTGATTGTGAACACTGCGCTTGCCAACCCGCTTGCCAGCCGTGCCAACTATGTAAAAGAAACAAATCACGAGGTGGGCGGCAGCGTGTTCACTGATTGTGAACACTGCGCTTGCCAACCCGCTTGCCAGCCGTGCCAACTATGTAAAAGAAACAAATCACGAGGTGGGCGGCAGCGTGTTCACTGATTGTGAACACTGCGCTTGCCAACCCGCTTGCCAGCCGTGCCAACTATGTAAAAGAAACAAATCACGAGATGGGCGGCAGCGTGTTCACTGATTGTGAACACTGCGCTTGCCAACCCGCTTGCCAGCCGTGCCAACTATGTAAAAGAAACAAATCACGAGATGGGCGGCAGCGTGTTCACTGATTGTGAACACTGCGCTTGCCAACCCGCTTGCCAGCCGTGCCAACTATGTAAAAGAAACAAATCACGAGATGGGCGGCAGCGTGTTCACTGATTGTGAACACTGCGCTTGCCAACCCGCTTGCCAGCCGTGCCAACTATGTAAAAGAAACAAATCACGAGGTGGGCGGCAGCGTGTTCACTGATTGTGAACACTGCGCTTGCCAACCCGCTTGCCAGCCGTGCCAACTATGTAAAAGAAACAAATCACGAGATGGGCGGCAGCGTGTTCACTGATTGTGAACACTGCGCTTGCCAACCCGCTTGCCAGCCGTGCCAACTATGTAAAAGAAACAAATCACGAGATGGGCGGCAGCGTGTTCACTGATTGTGAACACTGCGCTTGCCAACCCGCTTGCCAGCCGTGCCAACTATGTAAAAGAAACAAATCACGAGATGGGCGGCAGCGTGTTCACTGATTGTGAACACTGCGCTTGCCAACCCGCTTGCCAGCCGTGCCAACTATGTAAAAGAAACAAATCACGAGATGGGCGGCAGCGTGTTCACTGATTGTGAACACTGCGCTTGCCAACCCGCTTGCCAGCCGTGCCAACTATGTAAAAGAAACAAATCACGAGGTGGGCGGCAGCGTGTTCACTGATTGTGAACACTGCGCTTGCCAACCCGCTTGCCAGCCGTGCCAACTATGTAAAAGAAACAAATCACGAGATGGGCGGCAGCGTGTTCACTGATTGTGAACACTGCGCTTGCCAACCCGCTTGCCAGCCGTGCCAACTATGTAAAAGAAACAAATCACGAGGTGGGCGGCAGCGTGTTCACTGATTGTGAACACTGCGCTTGCCAACCCGCTTGCCAGCCGTGCCAACTATGTAAAAGAAACAAATCACGAGATGGGCGGCAGCGTGTTCACTGATTGTGAACACTGCGCTTGCCAACCCGCTTGCCAGCCGTGCCAACTATGTAAAAGAAACAAATCACGAGGTGGGCGGCAGCGTGTTCACTGATTGTGAACACTGCGCTTGCCAACCCGCTTGCCAGCCGTGCCAACTATGTAAAAGAAACAAATCACGAGATGGGCGGCAGCGTGTTCACTGATTGTGAACACTGCGCTTGCCAACCCGCTTGCCAGCCGTGCCAACTATGTAAAAGAAACAAATCACGAGGTGGGCGGCAGCGTGTTCACTGATTGTGAACACTGCGCTTGCCAACCCGCTTGCCAGCCGTGCCAACTATGTAAAAGAAACAAATCACGAGGTGGGCGGCAGCGTGTTCACTGATTGTGAACACTGCGCTTGCCAACCCGCTTGCCAGCCGTGCCAACTATGTAAAAGAAACAAATCACGAGGTGGGCGGCAGCGTGTTCACTGATTGTGAACACTGCGCTTGCCAACCCGCTTGCCAGCCGTGCCAACTATGTAAAAGAAACAAATCACGAGATGGGCGGCAGCGTGTTCACTGATTGTGAACACTGCGCTTGCCAACCCGCTTGCCAGCCGTGCCAACTATGTAAAAGAAACAAATCACGAGATGGGCGGCAGCGTGTTCACTGATTGTGAACACTGCGCTTGCCAACCCGCTTGCCAGCCGTGCCAACTATGTAAAAGAAACAAATCACGAGGTGGGCGGCAGCGTGTTCACTGATTGTGAACACTGCGCTTGCCAACCCGCTTGCCAGCCGTGCCAACTATGTAAAAGAAACAAATCACGAGATGGGCGGCAGCGTGTTCACTGATTGTGAACACTGCGCTTGCCAACCCGCTTGCCAGCCGTGCCAACTATGTAAAAGAAACAAATCACGAGGTGGGCGGCAGCGTGTTCACTGATTGTGAACACTGCGCTTGCCAACCCGCTTGCCAGCCGTGCCAACTATGTAAAAGAAACAAATCACGAGATGGGCGGCAGCGTGTTCACTGATTGTGAACACTGCGCTTGCCAACCCGCTTGCCAGCCGTGCCAACTATGTAAAAGAAACAAATCACGAGGTGGGCGGCAGCGTGTTCACTGATTGTGAACACTGCGCTTGCCAACCCGCTTGCCAGCCGTGCCAACTATGTAAAAGAAACAAATCACGAGATGGGCGGCAGCGTGTTCACTGATTGTGAACACTGCGCTTGCCAACCCGCTTGCCAGCCGTGCCAACTATGTAAAAGAAACAAATCACGAGGTGGGCGGCAGCGTGTTCACTGATTGTGAACACTGCGCTTGCCAACCCGCTTGCCAGCCGTGCCAACTATGTAAAAGAAACAAATCACGAGGTGGGCGGCAGCGTGTTCACTGATTGTGAACACTGCGCTTGCCAACCCGCTTGCCAGCCGTGCCAACTATGTAAAAGAAACAAATCACGAGGTGGGCGGCAGCGTGTTCACTGATTGTGAACACTGCGCTTGCCAACCCGCTTGCCAGCCGTGCCAACTATGTAAAAGAAACAAATCACGAGGTGGGCGGCAGCGTGTTCACTGATTGTGAACACTGCGCTTGCCAACCCGCTTGCCAGCCGTGCCAACTATGTAAAAGAAACAAATCACGAGGTGGGCGGCAGCGTGTTCACTGATTGTGAACACTGCGCTTGCCAACCCGCTTGCCAGCCGTGCCAACTATGTAAAAGAAACAAATCACGAGATGGGCGGCAGCGTGTTCACTGATTGTGAACACTGCGCTTGCCAACCCGCTTGCCAGCCGTGCCAACTATGTAAAAGAAACAAATCACGAGGTGGGCGGCAGCGTGTTCACTGATTGTGAACACTGCGCTTGCCAACCCGCTTGCCAGCCGTGCCAACTATGTAAAAGAAACAAATCACGAGATGGGCGGCAGCGTGTTCACTGATTGTGAACACTGCGCTTGCCAACCCGCTTGCCAGCCGTGCCAACTATGTAAAAGAAACAAATCACGAGGTGGGCGGCAGCGTGTTCACTGATTGTGAACACTGCGCTTGCCAACCCGCTTGCCAGCCGTGCCAACTATGTAAAAGAAACAAATCACGAGGTGGGCGGCAGCGTGTTCACTGATTGTGAACACTGCGCTTGCCAACCCGCTTGCCAGCCGTGCCAACTATGTAAAAGAAACAAATCACGAGGTGGGCGGCAGCGTGTTCACTGATTGTGAACACTGCGCTTGCCAACCCGCTTGCCAGCCGTGCCAACTATGTAAAAGAAACAAATCACGAGATGGGCGGCAGCGTGTTCACTGATTGTGAACACTGCGCTTGCCAACCCGCTTGCCAGCCGTGCCAACTATGTAAAAGAAACAAATCACGAGATGGGCGGCAGCGTGTTCACTGATTGTGAACACTGCGCTTGCCAACCCGCTTGCCAGCCGTGCCAACTATGTAAAAGAAACAAATCACGAGATGGGCGGCAGCGTGTTCACTGATTGTGAACACTGCGCTTGCCAACCCGCTTGCCAGCCGTGCCAACTATGTAAAAGAAACAAATCACGAGGTGGGCGGCAGCGTGTTCACTGATTGTGAACACTGCGCTTGCCAACCCGCTTGCCAGCCGTGCCAACTATGTAAAAGAAACAAATCACGAGATGGGCGGCAGCGTGTTCACTGATTGTGAACACTGCGCTTGCCAACCCGCTTGCCAGCCGTGCCAACTATGTAAAAGAAACAAATCACGAGATGGGCGGCAGCGTGTTCACTGATTGTGAACACTGCGCTTGCCAACCCGCTTGCCAGCCGTGCCAACTATGTAAAAGAAACAAATCACGAGATGGGCGGCAGCGTGTTCACTGATTGTGAACACTGCGCTTGCCAACCCGCTTGCCAGCCGTGCCAACTATGTAAAAGAAACAAATCACGAGGTGGGCGGCAGCGTGTTCACTGATTGTGAACACTGCGCTTGCCAACCCGCTTGCCAGCCGTGCCAACTATGTAAAAGAAACAAATCACGAGATGGGCGGCAGCGTGTTCACTGATTGTGAACACTGCGCTTGCCAACCCGCTTGCCAGCCGTGCCAACTATGTAAAAGAAACAAATCACGAGGTGGGCGGCAGCGTGTTCACTGATTGTGAACACTGCGCTTGCCAACCCGCTTGCCAGCCGTGCCAACTATGTAAAAGAAACAAATCACGAGATGGGCGGCAGCGTGTTCACTGATTGTGAACACTGCGCTTGCCAACCCGCTTGCCAGCCGTGCCAACTATGTAAAAGAAACAAATCACGAGGTGGGCGGCAGCGTGTTCACTGATTGTGAACACTGCGCTTGCCAACCCGCTTGCCAGCCGTGCCAACTATGTAAAAGAAACAAATCACGAGATGGGCGGCAGCGTGTTCACTGATTGTGAACACTGCGCTTGCCAACCCGCTTGCCAGCCGTGCCAACTATGTAAAAGAAACAAATCACGAGATGGGCGGCAGCGTGTTCACTGATTGTGAACACTGCGCTTGCCAACCCGCTTGCCAGCCGTGCCAACTATGTAAAAGAAACAAATCACGAGGTGGGCGGCAGCGTGTTCACTGATTGTGAACACTGCGCTTGCCAACCCGCTTGCCAGCCGTGCCAACTATGTAAAAGAAACAAATCACGAGGTGGGCGGCAGCGTGTTCACTGATTGTGAACACTGCGCTTGCCAACCCGCTTGCCAGCCGTGCCAACTATGTAAAAGAAACAAATCACGAGGTGGGCGGCAGCGTGTTCACTGATTGTGAACACTGCGCTTGCCAACCCGCTTGCCAGCCGTGCCAACTATGTAAAAGAAACAAATCACGAGATGGGCGGCAGCGTGTTCACTGATTGTGAACACTGCGCTTGCCAACCCGCTTGCCAGCCGTGCCAACTATGTAAAAGAAACAAATCACGAGATGGGCGGCAGCGTGTTCACTGATTGTGAACACTGCGCTTGCCAACCCGCTTGCCAGCCGTGCCAACTATGTAAAAGAAACAAGTCACGAGATGGGCGGCAGCGTGTTCACTGATTGTGAACACTGCGCTTGCCAACCCGCTTGCCAGCCGTGCCAACTATGTAAAAGAAACAAATCACGAGATGGGCGGCAGCGTGTTCACTGATTGTGAACACTGCGCTTGCCAACCCGCTTGCCAGCCGTGCCAACTATGTAAAAGAAACAAATCACGAGGTGGGCGGCAGCGTGTTCACTGATTGTGAACACTGCGCTTGCCAACCCGCTTGCCAGCCGTGCCAACTATGTAAAAGAAACAAATCACGAGATGGGCGGCAGCGTGTTCACTGATTGTGAACACTGCGCTTGCCAACCCGCTTGCCAGCCGTGCCAACTATGTAAAAGAAACAAATCACGAGGTGGGCGGCAGCGTGTTCACTGATTGTGAACACTGCGCTTGCCAACCCGCTTGCCAGCCGTGCCAACTATGTAAAAGAAACAAATCACGAGATGGGCGGCAGCGTGTTCACTGATTGTGAACACTGCGCTTGCCAACCCGCTTGCCAGCCGTGCCAACTATGTAAAAGAAACAAATCACGAGGTGGGCGGCAGCGTGTTCACTGATTGTGAACACTGCGCTTGCCAACCCGCTTGCCAGCCGTGCCAACTATGTAAAAGAAACAAATCACGAGGTGGGCGGCAGCGTGTTCACTGATTGTGAACACTGCGCTTGCCAACCCGCTTGCCAGCCGTGCCAACTATGTAAAAGAAACAAATCACGAGATGGGCGGCAGCGTGTTCACTGATTGTGAACACTGCGCTTGCCAACCCGCTTGCCAGCCGTGCCAACTATGTAAAAGAAACAAATCACGAGATGGGCGGCAGCGTGTTCACTGATTGTGAACACTGCGCTTGCCAACCCGCTTGCCAGCCGTGCCAACTATGTAAAAGAAACAAATCACGAGATGGGCGGCAGCGTGTTCACTGATTGTGAACACTGCGCTTGCCAACCCGCTTGCCAGCCGTGCCAACTATGTAAAAGAAACAAATCACGAGATGGGCGGCAGCGTGTTCACTGATTGTGAACACTGCGCTTGCCAACCCGCTTGCCAGCCGTGCCAACTATGTAAAAGAAACAAATCACGAGGTGGGCGGCAGCGTGTTCACTGATTGTGAACACTGCGCTTGCCAACCCGCTTGCCAGCCGTGCCAACTATGTAAAAGAAACAAATCACGAGATGGGCGGCAGCGTGTTCACTGATTGTGAACACTGCGCTTGCCAACCCGCTTGCCAGCCGTGCCAACTATGTAAAAGAAACAAATCACGAGATGGGCGGCAGCGTGTTCACTGATTGTGAACACTGCGCTTGCCAACCCGCTTGCCAGCCGTGCCAACTATGTAAAAGAAACAAATCACGAGATGGGCGGCAGCGTGTTCACTGATTGTGAACACTGCGCTTGCCAACCCGCTTGCCAGCCGTGCCAACTATGTAAAAGAAACAAATCACGAGGTGGGCGGCAGCGTGTTCACTGATTGTGAACACTGCGCTTGCCAACCCGCTTGCCAGCCGTGCCAACTATGTAAAAGAAACAAATCACGAGATGGGCGGCAGCGTGTTCACTGATTGTGAACACTGCGCTTGCCAACCCGCTTGCCAGCCGTGCCAACTATGTAAAAGAAACAAATCACGAGATGGGCGGCAGCGTGTTCACTGATTGTGAACACTGCGCTTGCCAACCCGCTTGCCAGCCGTGCCAACTATGTAAAAGAAACAAATCACGAGGTGGGCGGCAGCGTGTTCACTGATTGTGAACACTGCGCTTGCCAACCCGCTTGCCAGCCGTGCCAACTATGTAAAAGAAACAAATCACGAGGTGGGCGGCAGCGTGTTCACTGATTGTGAACACTGCGCTTGCCAACCCGCTTGCCAGCCGTGCCAACTATGTAAAAGAAACTAATCACGAGGTGGGCGGCAGCGTGTTCACTGATTGTGAACACTGCGCTTGCCAACTCGCTTGCCAGCCGTGCCAACTATGTAAAAGAAACAAATCACGAGGTGGGCGGCAGCGTGTTCACTGATTGTGAACACTGCGCTTGCCAACTCGCTTGCCAGCCGTGCCAACTATGTAAAAGAAACAAATCACGAGGTGGGCGGCATCGTGTTCACTGATTATAACACTGCAGTGTTATGCGCTTGTCAACCCGCTTGCCAACCGTGCCAACTATGTAAAATTATATAAAAGTGAAAAAGAAAGTAAAAAGGTAGTAGAGTAGATGGTAAGATATGCAGGAAGGATTGATACAGGTGGCTCAGGACCTTGCTTTGTGGCATTCCTTTGTTGCATTTGTTCAGCAGTGGACATGTGAAGGGCTGTATTGATGATGATAATGAAGTTTTTGGAGCTGACTCCGTAGGGGTGCCTATTGGTGACCATAATGAAAGGTGAATTCTTTTACTAATATATATTTATTATAGCGGAACGTGCCATACAGTTGGCGGGCAACTAGTGACTGCCTGAAAAATCTTATTTACTACATAATATAGTTACAATACAACGTTGCGAAGCTTACATGTGTGTGCGCGGCACACTTACAATACTTCCCCCTTTACAACAATTGAATACAAAAAAAACTTAAAACTATACAATGAATATAAACTTAAAACTAACAACAAAAACTTGCTAATGCGCTTGTGCGCAGGGCTGTACGGAGACCCCCGCGAAAGGGGTGGCGGCCGCGGCGGGCGCGGGCACATGCTGCAGACTGGTGCTAGAAGCACCTATCATCTGACCCATATTCTGGCCCGATATCGGAATGCCTGCCATTAACACTTGATGACGAAGCCAGCTTTTGAACTTCTTATTAAACTTTACCCAAATAGTGTACAGGATTATCGCCCCCATAAAACTGGCTATCACATATAACCATGTTTGAAAATTATCCACTTTATTCTCTACAGTATTTTGAGCCTGAGAAACAATAACTGGTTTTTCTTGCAAATTACCCATAGTAAAAATCGTAAAACTTATCGCGCTAATGCTTTCGCAAAGGAAGTATTTCGAATGAAATTATATTAAATACATTATAACTAAACTAGCTACCTGGAACCTATATGAAAGTGCAGTATACGCAAAATACTGAACACGATGCTTCTACAATTACATTCAACTTAAATAATGTAACTTGAATATCCTGAATGAAAATATTATGCACTAGACAATGCAAATAATACTTTCACATCCATAGTAACTAAACCTGATTATCATTTAGACATGTAATTGTATAATATATATTTTATATTAACACTAGCTTATAAATCGTGAAGGTAACTTAACAATCCGACCACTTCGCGTTGTTTTCACGGTTATCGGGTTGCTCGGGCCGGGTAACAACGACGTCAGCGGTGTGGACGGTGGTAACGGGAACCGTACATGCGCAGTTGCAACATCCGCTGCGTTGTCAGCGTTACTTTGGCGTGGCGTTGCTTCGTTACCATCACATTCCTTTAATACATATGCAGGCTTTAATCTGTCGATAGAAATATGTACCTGTCTATCGGGTAATTGAATTAGGTAAACCTTTGAGCCCCTTTTTATCACGCGGTACGGACCGTCGTAGGGTGGTTTCAAAGGTTTACGTATTGAATCGTCCCTAACAAAGACATATTCACAGTTACGTAAGTCCTTGTGCACAAAAAGACTATGACAGTTACGTGAATCGTCGGATGTAGGCTTATAACTACTAATAGTATCTCTAATCTTATCCACTAAACAATAATCATTGACGTTACGGTTGTTCGAAAAGCTGTCATAAAAGTCTCCCGGTAGACGCAAGTTTCGTCCGAACGTTAACTCGGCGGCGCTAACCCCTGAGTCGCTGCGGGCGGCCGCGCGAAGCCCCAGTAATACTGTGGGTAGCTCTTCCACCCAGGACCCATGTGACAGGCGAGCTGAAAGTGCTGCTTTTAAAGAATGATGCCAACGTTCAACTGCGCCATTGCTTTGCGGATGATAAGGAGTAGTTCGAATTCTATTAACCCCCAACATTTTTAACAGCTGGTTAAAAAGACTACTCTCAAACTGGCGACCTTGGTCGCTAGTTAACTTTATCGGGCAACCGTAACGACAAATCCAACCTTCATATAAATGTTTGGCAACAGTTTCTGCCGTAATGTCTCGCAACGGAAAAGCTTCAGGCCACCTGGTCCTCCTATCAATTATCGTTAGTAAGTATCTATAACCATCTGGTGAGATCTCAAGAGGTCCAACGATATCGACGTGCACATGCTCAAAACGCTCTACTTCCGGAAACTTAGTCAGATTCGATACCGTATGTCTGTTAACTTTAGAACGTTGACATTGTATGCACGTTTTTGCCCACAAAGAAACATCACGATTCATACTAGGCCAGAAATACTTTTTGGCTAACATCTTTCGCGTAGAACGAATTCCAGGATGGCTCAAATTATGTAAACTATCAAAAGCTAGGCGTCGAAACTTTTCCGGTAGGTACGGACGAGCTGTATCAGTAGACATCTCACAAAAAATAGACTTATTTAACATAGGTATAACTAGTTCCTTTAACAAAATATTATCGGTATTTAAACCAGACATAACATTCATGATATAACTGTCGCTACGCTGCTCATTTGCAATGTCATCGAAATTCAACGCAGTTGGCATAGTCACGGCTTCGATGCGCGATAAGGTGTCAGCTACGATGTTATTCGTACCGGTTATATGTTTTATATTTGTAGTGAACTCACTTATGAAAGCTAAATGTCTCGTTCTCCGAGGCGTTTCGCTTTCATCGCGTCCTACCTTTTGAAATGCAAAAGCTAAAGGTTTATGGTCCGTATACACGGTTATTTCTTGCCCTTCAAATAATTTCCGAAAATGTTTTATAGCTAAGTATATAGCGAGCAACTCGCGATCGTATGTGCTATATCGCTGTTGGGTGGTGGTCAATTTTTTTGAGAAATAGCCCAATGGTTTCCAGCTATCTCCTTCCTTTTGTTGCAAGACTGCTCCCACGCATATATTGGATGCATCAGTCATTAAAGCGAGTTCGGAACCCACTCTAGGGTACGTCAATGTAGCGGCCTGTGTGAGACCTGCCTTACATTGCGTAAATGCTTCGTTCGCACTATCCGTCCAGACGATGGGAGTCTTATCATTTTTCTTTGAGCTTTTAAGATATTTATTTAATTCTGTTAGATATAAAGTTGCGTTAGGAAGATGAGCTCGATAAAAATTGACCATACCGAGAAAACGTCTTAGCTCTGCAACAGTTTTCGGCTTCGGAAATTCCACAATTGCCTGAACCTTATCTTGCAACGGCCTGACGCCGTCGGTACTAATCTCGTGTCCCAAAAATTCTAGTTTAGTTTGTCCGAAACGACATTTTGCCAAATTAATCGAAATTCCATATTTATTAAGCCTTTTAAAAATAATTTCTAAATGTTGCCTGTGTTGAACTTCGTTGTCACTAGCTATAAGTAAGTCGTCTAAATAACAAAAGACAAAATCAAGACCTTGTAAAATGGAGTTCATAAAGCGCTGGAAGGTTTGTGCTGCTCCGCGCAAACCGAAGGTCATTCGAGGAAACTCGAAAAGTCCGAATGGTGTTATGATAGCGGTTTTCTCCACGTCACCTGGTGCGACAGGTATAAAATGATAACTTCTATTGATGTCTAATTTTGAAAATATCTTTTTATCCGGAAGAATAAAAGTAAAATCGTTCAAGCGAGGAATCGGGTATCTGTCGGGCTTTGTTATCGCATTCAGCTGGCGATAGTCCCCACAAGGTCTTATATCTCCATTCTTTTTAGGAACTACATGGAGCGGACTAGCCCACGCGCTCTTTGAAGGACGACAGATGCCCAGTTCCTGCATGATGCGAAATTCTTCTTTAACCTTTTTATACCTGTCCGGTGGCAACGGGCGCGCTTTCGCGTGCATGGGCGGGCCAGAGGTCTCGATATAGTGGACGACATCGTGTTTCGCAGTTTCTCGGAATGACGCTGGTTTAGTGATGTCCGGATACTTTAACAATAAATCCTGATATGGATGATTTACATCAATAGTTTTAACACTAGGTTGAGATACATTGACAACAGATGCCGAAACATTCAATTCTGTAGTTTTATCTATTAATTTACGCGCGTTTAAATCAACTAATAATTTGTAGTACGCTAAAAAATCGGCGCCCAAAATTGGTTGTTTGACATCTGCTACAACGAATTCCCAACGATAAGGTCGGCGTAAGTTTAAGTTTAACACTATTGTCTTGGTACCGTAAGTTGCGATTTCATTGCCGTTAGCTGCGTATAATTTATATGCACTACACTGATTTAGACGATCTTTTCTCGCGGCTGGTAAAACAGACACATTGGCACCGGTGTCAACTAAAAATCTAAGTCCGGAGTTACTGTCTGACACACACAAACGATTGAATGGAAAAACGGTACAGACCTGAAGACCCTCGGACTGTACCTCGCTGCTCAGTTTTCCGGCTGTGTTGTTTTCCACGCGCAAGGCTTCGTACACCTGTTGGCCTTTTCTCGGAACTTGTAATGGTAAAAGCATAAGTAGTTCTCCTTCCGGGGACGACAGGAACTGCTACGGCGCCTGGACTGTGAACGACGCCGGTTGCGATCCGGGGCGCGGGACCGCGACCTCTGCTGATCGATCCGGTCCATGGTAGCCTTTATTTTAGCCACCTCAGCTCTCAACAGGGCCAAGTCATAGGCGGTAGTAGATGCTGGCGCTGGCACGGTGTAAGTAGCGGTGGCGGCATATGAAGGCCGCACAGCTTCCATGACGTTATCTGCAACTGCTGCTAGGTTGTCCAGGTCCTTGGAGTCGGACACAGTTAGCACGGCTCGGACTTGTGTCGGAAGACGACCCTGCCACAAGACGCGAAGGGTTTCATCAGGAACCTTGTCAGTAGCGAGCTCACGCATCCGCCGAAGCAGCTGAGATGGTTTCTGGTCGCCCAGCTCTAGCTCGCTCATAAGCTTCTCGATCTGCCTCGACATTGACTCCTCATAGATGTGGAGTAGCCGAGCTTTGAGTGCGTCGTACTTGTAGGTAGGAGGCGGGTTGAGTAATATGTCCGTCACTTGCGCGATAACCTCCTTACTTAGCTTAGACACGACCAGGTCAAACTTCGCCTCATCACTCAACCTCTGAGGTGCGAGGATAGCTTCCGTGCGTACGAACCATACGCGTGGCTGGTCCGTCCAAAAGTCTGCGAGGCGAGACTGTAGGGACACTGCATCTACCCCTGGCGCCATGATGGGCGGTTGCGCGGGTGGCTGGATGTCTTGAACGGGTGGCACGTTAACAGGCGGCACGTTCTGTGACGTAGGCGGAAACGGCGCACTCATGTTACTATATCTATTGTCCACTGATCACAACCACGCGAATATTGCCCACTACTGCATTAACATCACATAGACCACTTCAGTCATCTTGATCACGTCGGGGTCACCAGTTTTGGAGCTGACTCCGTAGGGGTGCCTATTGGTGACCATAATGAAAGGTGAATTCTTTTACTAATATATATTTATTATAGCGGAACGTGCCATACAGTTGGCGGGCAACTAGTGACTGCCTGAAAAATCTTATTCACTACATAATATAGTTACAATACAACGTTGCGAAGTTTACATGTGTGTGCGCGGCACACCTACAAAGTTTTATCATAAAGTATTTTTTATTGAAATGTCGATATGTAACTAAAATATGTGTACATATTATTAATTTTAAATTATAAACATATCTGTGATGTAATAAATATTTGCCTAAATAAAATAAAATAAAATAAATAAATATATGTGAGTCGCTACAAGTATAAAAAACGACATAACAAAATAAAAAAATTATTACACGGTTGCAGTAAAACTTTGCATATAATTATTTAAACGAAAAGTTAATGACGGGAAATTAACTTAGTTAATATAGTTATAATAGTTAACGAAAAGAAAATGAATAAAATCGTAAATAAATGAATTTATATCTTGTAAAGCTTATATTTTAAATTAAGTGTAGTTAGTTTACAGAATAGTAATTTTAAATTAAAAATACAAATATGTACCTGTGTATGACTAAAATAATTTTTAACAGACAAATATAATTTGATATATAAAGCTCGGCTTGACGGCTCCGTGACGCAGTGCGCACCGCAGTAGGGTTCGAATCCCGCTCGTAATTAGTATTTGTATGTCAAGAAATAACTTTTCTGGGTCTGATTGCGCCCTTGTGAAATTTAATTGTGTAAACTGTGCCCACGACATATAAGAAAATCCTAGCGTTTAAGTGTGGTGCTTCCTTAACAGTCCGCCAGAGCGTGAAATAACGAAACAGTCCGCACTGTGAGAACAGCCATTAGAACTCTGTAGTCTCGCCAGATTGCCTTCTTTGTTCCGTTTTTTATCGATCCAAATCAATAATTTTGTTCCGTGAACAAATGAAATCATTTTTTAATTCGCTGTCATACCATTTCGTTGTGGTGGCGACGAAATACACGTAATACGAAAATCAAATCTCTTCATTTGGTTTCGTAAGTAATATAATCTTTAAGAATTTTTGGCTATGAGGTATACTTACACTAAGAGTATTTATAATAGTAATAAAATAAAATAACGTTTATTAGCAACCAAATATTTCTAATTAGAAACCAGCTCTGTCTCCTGAACTATAATAATAATAATAATAATAATAAAACCATTTAATCAACTCAACAAACAACACTTGCAAAAAATAAACAATCAACATGTACATATGTAGAAAACAACAAGTATAATTAATATTAGCGAAAAATAAAAAAAAAAAAAGAAGAAAAACTATAACATTCAACAAAAAAATAAAAACTATGTACAGGAAATGTGAGCGTTGCAATGCTGAGTCGATAGGGTCAGCTGCTCAGCATAAGCTGACACCCCCATTGGGATGACCAGCGCTGGTATTCTGCAGAAACCCGTGTGTGTGTTAACGCGTCGGTCAATGGCAGATGCGAGAGTGGAATTCTTAATGTAACGAAGGCGTAAATAAAATTGAATATTAATCATTTCCAGCGAATTTCTTAATGTAACAAAGGCATAAATAAAATTGAATAGTATGTGAGAAGTGTATAATTAACAACCAATAATGCGGCAACCGCGATTTTTACATAAAATCGTAAACTGAACATATAACATAGTTTTTTCTTATGGGAGTTGTGCTTGTTATTTTAAGCTATCTTTTTTGGATTTCCATAAGAAAAAGTCTGATTTTAAATCTAAACGACGATTTCGTTTGTGCGTTCCTAATTGGTGGTGGGATGTTATTCCAGCATTTGGTTGCTGCATATCGAAAGCTGCCTCTAAACATTGCGGATCTATGTCGCGGTATTTTTAGGTGGCGACTGCGATTACCTCTGATGTTCCCTCTACTCCATTCTAATTTGCTGCTAAGATAACTAGGTGTCTGCGATCTCAAAATGCCAAAAAGTAGACATGCTAAATGGTGCTGTCTGCGGTGTCTCATGTTTAAAATGTTGTGTTGATTCAAAAAGGGTGTTACGTGACTACGGGGTGGAATTCTAAAACAAAAGCGAGCGCAAGCATTTTGAACCCGTTGAATCAACTTTTCTGTTCTTACATACAAGCATGGGCCGTAAACTGTGTCGGAATAATTTAATTTAGATAGAACGAGAGAATCTACCAGGCGTACCCGAAGTTCTTCACTTAGATACTGTCGAACCTTATACAGGACTTTTAATCTATAAAAACAGTTGCGAACTACCTTTGATATATGGTTCTCGTATCGCAAATTTGAGTCCAACTCTAAGCCGAGGTTACGAGCCTCAAAGACACGTTCTAAAACCTCAGCACCTAACTTCACTTCACAATCAAGGGGAACATTATTTACATGAAATTTCGATCCGAATACTATATACTTTGTTTTAGTAGGATTAAGAATTAGACAATTATTTGTTGACCATTCCAATATTCTACCAAGTTCCTCGTTAAGCGACTGCACTGCCGAGCGCCATTCGTTAGATTTAAAAGAAATATATATTTGTAAATCGTCCGCGTATAAGTGATATTTGCAAGATTTTATACAGTTTACGATATCCGTTGTGTAGAGTATAAATAATAGAGGAGATAAGATCGTTCCCTGCGGAGTTCCTCTTGTTAAGGGGCTATACGTTGAACGAAGCGGTCGACCGTCTGTTTGAGTGATTTCAACATATTGACCACGACCCGTAAGGTAGCTATGAAACCAACTGACCGTATCGGGATCAAAACCATAATATGTCATCTTAGCTAGTAGTAATTGAGTATTCATGCAATCAAAGGCCCTTGAGAAATCTAAAAGTACTAGTAAGGTACACATACCAGCATCCTGTGCATTAATAATATTGTCTGTAACATCTAGAAGAGCTGTTGTTGTGCTATGGTTTTTTCTAAATCCGGACTGAAATTCGGAAAGTATTTTGTTACTTTCAAGATATTCCCTAAGTTGCATCGCAACAGCTTTCTCAACAATTTTTGACAAACAAGGTAATATGCTAATAGGTCGTAGGTCTTTAGGTTCCTGTGGGTTTGAGTTTTTAGGCAGTGGCCTAACGATGGCCGTCTTCCAGACGTCTGGAAAGGTAGAAGTTACTATTGAACAATTAACGATAGATGTGATAACACCTAGTGACTGTGGCAAGGTTCTAAGTAGCATTCCGAGAGAGATCCCATCTATGCCCTCTGCTTTCGATTTAAGGTTTAGTATAATTTTCGAAATAATGTCTTGTTCAACATAATGAAGGGAAAATTTTATGTCTCCTATAAAACGGTTGCTATTGAAAAACAATAAAACTGAGGGCGAAACAGAGGAGGTCCCGGGTATATCAAGAAAATGTTTGTTAATTATGTTGGGATCTGTCAAGTGCGCAGGTAAATGAGTATTTTGTTTAGGAGGCAAAACAGATGATTTTAAGTTGCGCCATAGCATTTTTGGTTTATTTAAATTATTATTTATATACTGATTGAAGTATGCTTTCTTTTCATGATGAATTGATTGTACAACTAAAGTTTTAAGATTTTTATAATACGTCCTATGCGACTGCATTTTTGATTTCAAATATCGCGAGTGAGCAGCATTCCGTAATCGCATCATAAGCTTTATATTATCTGTTATCCATGGATGAGGTTGCTCCTTGAGTACAATTCTTTTTATGGGAGCTATTAAATCTAATAAAGTAATAATATGAGAATTAAACGTATTCACTATTTGGTTAACATCACACATTTGTTCCAATGAATTCCAGCTAATCGAGTCTAAACAAGAATTAAGTATCTATAGATTATCATCTGTATTTCAGGAAACAGTGCCTTCACTAATTCTTAGTTCTGAGTCTATATCGGTAAGTGAATAATAACGTAGAAATAAATAAAAAAAAATAGAAAAAAAGTAAATTATTAATAACATGTAAAAGTAAATCATCTGTTTGTTTCCCTTTGTCACCTCTTAGGACACCCGCGGGGTGGTGTGGGGTGGTGGATATGTTTACACCGCCACTGCACGGTAAGTGTCCAGTGGGTGTCGTAAGATGCCAAAGAGAAAAAAAAACACAGAAGATAAGCAGCAGGGTCTTCCTAATAACGTCTAAAAATACAAATATCGCGGTTGCCAACCAGCTTGGGGGGGGGGGGGAAGGGTCTATGTTTGGCAGTGGATTTTAATAGGCTGTGACGGTAACGATAAAAGTAAATCAAATTCCTGTTTGAAAAACTATGTGATACTTATGATGTTCGTCCGGTACATCAATAATAACAAGTTCTCCAGACCGTCTTTTGTCACGGCAGTTAGTCTCAACGGAGACCAGTCGTCTACGCAGGAAAGGATTGAACAACACAGCCTGAGTGTATGCGCTAGCACAGGTGCAATCTCTATTCCCTCACTCTCATAGTCCGATGAGACGGTAATCTGACATGACAGGAGAGAATTTGGGCGCAGGGCCAACGACTTTATGTGCTTTCCGAGGCACGACATGGGGGTTAAACACATTCAATTTCCAGACTCCAGGCTGCCATCGGGAATCGAACCCGGGATGTCATGATCAGCAATTGCGATTACAACTATTAAACAAAAGAAAAAGTCATATTAGGTAATTAAAAAGATAAAGTGCATGTTTTAGTTCCTATTGTGTGTATGCCAGCCGACGCCATCCTGGTGGCGGTACTACACTAGATTCCCTAAAACGCACTTGTTTAATTTATTATCACTCAACCTACACCACACACATAAAGCCACGCTGCAGCTATATTATGGTTTTAACACGAATGAGTCGACTCGACATGGCAAGTACCACACTCTCACAGAAAACCAGCGTAAAATAGCAGCTTAATGCTGCTGTGTTTCGTTTGGCGAATGTAGAGAACCGAAGACCCTTTTTACTAAAAATGAAGCATTTCATCTTAGCCTTCATAGTTGACAGCGCATATACATTTTAATTATTAATGATAATTATATATAACGAGAAATGTAGATTATGGGCCACAACATACACTTACTACTTCAGGTGTACTGAAAGCTCTTTTGTCACTCCTATTTTATAAAAAAAAAAACATATTTACTGCTATGCCGTCCTCTAAACGTGACTGCAGCCTGCGGTCCATAACTAATAATGAATGTAACATTTGTGGGAATTGTATATCTGAACGGAATAAAATCAAGGGTCCAACGGTATGTGAATGTTCATCGTAGAGAC